>CAVLJG010000001.1:55082517-55428896 GCA_963669975.1 Acanthoscelides obtectus | reverse complement strand
ATCATCACATTTCTATGCAGTATGCTACTACCATAGTCTGGAGGTCGTGCTGAGGTACCGCAAAGTCATCATTCCAAATTTTAAGAAGGCGCCTCGCACAACCCCATAGCCCAGGACCTCTTGGGGTAGGCGTTTCCGTTTACCACTCCAAAATGTCAAGCGAGTATGAGGTATCTGTCGATTTTCAATCAATCCCATACGTCACCTTCTTCCATCGTCCCAGAGAGCCAAACCCACCCCGAAGCGTTGCCGTAGCACACCGGTTAATTGTTATGTAATCTTCGACTGGTCTGTTGCAAGTTCACTGTTTTGTATCAGAAACTGAAATAGTACTCGTACTTCGACATTTAAAGGGAACCATGTTGTTTGTCCTGTGAGAAAATAATTAATAAGACACAACAATTTGAGCTGGTAAAGCAGAACATCTGCGCGTTTGACATAAAAAAACAATTGTCTTTCTATACCCTATTCGTAGTCCATTTACGCCCCGGCACAACAAAGATGCAGCGCGGCAAAACGGCAGCTGCCTAAGCGTTGCAATAGCTATTGGTCACTCGGCCTTGAAACTACGAACAAGTGCAGGATTCGACAGATAGAACTCAGGTTCGGGGTATCGCCGGCACGTGGACGCCGGCAGTTCTTGTTCATATTCGGTGCATACATAGCGAGTGTTTATACGTTAGCATGTCGTCTACGGATACAGCAGATGAAACTGATAATATTGCTCACAAAGCTTCCTTCAGCCATGCTTTCTCTTCAGTGATGTCTCCTCCCCGAAAACGTGACAAGAAGGGGCATTTGAATATTCAGGCAAAAGAGATTGTCCTTAATGCTTATAAGAGCGACATTTTAGAGCATCCTGAAATGAAAATTCATGATATTGAAAGACGTGTGGCAAACAAGACAGACTTATGACCTAAGACAATTATCAACATTGTTGAAGAATATAAAAAAATTAAGTTAATAGTGATGAAGACTTACCTACTTTCAAAAGGACCACATTCTAGAGTTCCCACAAAGAACTTCATTTTGAGTATAGAAAACGGGGCAGAAATAGTATTTTGATGAACAGCCAAGAGATTATTTTATGGAGAAGAAATTATTTAAAATCATTAAAGAATCCTGGATAAATGCAGGATATGCAAAACCTAAAGTATGCGCTGACTCTACCGTTAAATCAGCAAGACACGCTGGATGGACTAACCACTGGCCTAACGAATCCGACAGGTAGTGTATCTATTTTTGGTCGATTTAAAACCAACACCTGTTAGATACTTTGCTTGTGTTATTAGTTTTCTTGAATACTATATGAAATAATTATTTCCAGGAAAAGGAGAACGATTTGTTATCTGTCACATTGGCAGTGAAGGTGGCTTTGTGTCCACTGCCCTATGGGCATTTGAGTCAAAGAAAACGACCGACTACCATAAAGAAATGGACGGGAGTTCCTTTGCACGATGGTTTGAAGAAACGCTCCTAAAGCTTGACGACAATACTGTCATTGTCTTGTTAATGCTGCATACCACACTAGAAAACTAGAAAAAATTCCCACAATGTCCGCAAGAAAGGCAGAAATTCAACAATGGCTCCCATCAAAAGACATTAGTTTCAATGAAAATACATATATGGTCAAAGCGGAACTTATCCATCCATCTAGTCGGGCAGCACAAATATAAATATAATCTTAATGTTTTAAGGCTACCCCCTACCCATTGAAATTATTTGGGCAAATATAAAAAACTATGTGGCTCCAAACAATAAAACATTCAAATTTTGTAACGTGAAAAATTTATTTTATGAAGCTGTCAACAGAGTGACGGCAAACAATTGGAAAGATTGCATCCGTCACGTTTAAGAGACAATCGAAACAAAGATGTGGGACCTGGACAATATGATCGATATTCAAATTGAACCTGTAATAATTAATATTTAACCATTCGGACGATGATTCAAGTACATTCAGGGAATAAAGAATTCTGAAAACTATGTGCATTTCTTTCTATTAAAATAATAATTTCTTTTGTTAGATTATTCCAAGACCATTAAGGAAAATACGGACCTGTACAATCTCGCTTTTGGGCATGGGGTATAGATGTCGAAGTACTCGCAACATTGGAGTCGAAGATTGCATAACAATTAACCGGTTACGTTACGACAACAGTTTTTAGTGGATCTTCTAGGGCTGTTGGTTGTTTTTGGGAACGGGAATGCCTACCCCAGGCGCTACTGAGCTATATTGGTTTTGCGTGGCGTCATCTTACAATTCTAATGGAAAATGGAGTACTTCCTACACCTTCGTTTCATTGGAGGTGAAAGATAAGTGATGAGTCAAATCGTTTCAAAAGGCGAAATCGAATCGTGATTAGGTAGTTCCACTTTGGTTCGATGCAAATCTATCATATTTCTGCTTCCATGGCAGCTGTAGGAAAATATGTGTGACTTATTATGTTTAACAGGTGCATAGTATCACTGAGATCAGCAGTTTCTTAATATTAGACGGTCTTTAACTGCCCCCAGATATTGCAACAATTTACAACCATTTTACCGCATAACAGCTTCCAACCCCAATTTTCATCTCCCCAAACGATGTCCGAAATGAGCAGGAATCTCTAAAACGTTGTAACACTATGTTTCGAGAGATTTTATTTCCGCCGCCCTCATAAATCACTTTTCAAAATCTACGACTACCTAAACGATGGAAGTATTAGGCTCGCGATGATATTCGAACTTCGTTCACAATTTTCTGTGCTTAAAGAGATCTGTATCGCACAAGTCCGTGTTTCTAATTTGTGTCGGTCAATCAGTCTCCGTATCGTTTGTATATCAAAAAAACATCATCAATAAGTTCAATGGTTGTTGAGTTACGTAGTGACAATTAAGGTTAAGCATCTAACTGAGCAATATTTGGCTATAAATATGGTTGCCATAACCTAGCCATCATGAACATACTGCAGAATATTGGCCAGCTCTACAGGGTGACTTCGAAGTTGAGTCATTTATTTTAATAGTGAGTAGATCTGATCAAAGAAATGTTTTTTCCTTTAACCATTTTTCTGGTAATAATTAAAGTAACAAAGTTATAGCCCTTTGGAAGTTTGAGTACGCCCTGTCTCAATATAATATTATGTGCTCGTGTTTGGCGACAACGGATATAATCCGACGTATCGGTTCATCGCGTCGGAAACAAAAAGCGAAGATTTTCGAACGATGTTTTACAATTATTTTATTCATTTGTATACAGTCAGTGTCAGTGAATAGTGTGTTGCGTGGCTCAAACGAAATAAAAAATGGCAACATGTTTATGCGGATCGGTTTCCCAATCGAGTGCAACCAACCCCTCGTGCCTTTGTTAATGTAGTACAACGGGCTCGTGAATCAGGTGACTTAAGACCTCACAGGGGACCTCTCGATCAAATACAGGTCCGCACTGAATACTTGTCGGGAGGATACTTTATAAAACAAGGTAAACATTTTTTTTTTATTTTTACACACATATTTTGGTTTATCTTCTTCTTCTACAATCATTATCTGAAAATTAATGACTCAACTTCAAAGTCACCCTTATATACACTTTCATCACAAAAGAATGACTGACGAACTTATACGTCAAATGAAACAATGTTTAAATAATAGCCTATAGATTTTTTATCAACAACTGAGATTAATGGAAAAACCATTTATTACATTGGAAGTAAAAGCTGGTATTTCATTCATTGAAAAACATGTATGAATACATTTTTTCAATACGCAATGATTGTAAAATAGTAAATGATTTATTGTACCAATTCTTCTGCAATACATGTAGTTTTTAGAAATAATTACTGTGTTATCAGCTGAAATTATACTTGCAAAAAGGTGATGCAACTAGCACGCAAGCCATTATGCGAAAATTCCGTATTTCCATGGAAATTATTCAAATGTAATCAACGTGAGTAAACCTATACACCTACCGCCGTTATTATCAAACGCTATCATTTTTGTTTCCTTGGACTCATAAACAAAAATGTTTAGAACTCCTTCTGTCAAAATGAAACCACATAAATATGTATAAATTACTTTTTACAGACGTACAACGCCAAGCCCTGGACCGCTCTGGATGAGTTTTCGCGTCGAAGTCGTTTGGCGTTTTTGGCACCCGTATTACGTAACTTGAAAGTGACATTGATTTCTTACTTCCTACGCCTACTGACGGGGAAGTATTATAATCCCGAAACTTTCGATGACATATTTGCTTTTTGGATGTTATATGACGTCCATCACGAAAACCATACCCCTCATTTTTGTCGGTCTGTTTGTCCACTAGACCTATAACCGCCTGTAACTTGAGAAGTACGGTTTGGATTTTCACAAGTAGTAAATATATGGTGATTTATGTGTACCGCCTGAAAGAATTACAGTCATTTACTAACGATTTTCGAGGAACTACAAGGATTTACGAGGATTCAGCAATGATTTAGGATGATTTACCGATAGCGCTTGCGCATATCGTCTCACAAACCAACAAGCTATATTACTAGATTGTGCGATTAATCTCAAATTGGAAACTGTCCCTACCTTGCGGAATTCTTTAAACAAGTAATTATCAGCAACTCGTTCGTTCGATTCGGTTTACATTTTAGTTCACATGAAAGAATATTTGAGATCCCTAAAGTATCTTTATCCAAGTTATTAGTCTAACCCTAGCAACACTGCCAGCAGGGTGAATCACGCTAATATGATCATACCCATGTTTCCTTATTTTTTGGCGGTGTTCAATTGAACAGTGAATTCTAAGGTAGGAATTTTACAATATATACTTGTAATATTAATTTATATCTTGTGGATGTACCTATTCCACATGCGCTAATAATGAAACAAACCTATATTAATTCAAATTTACCAGGCTGTAAGTCGACACAACATGTCAACGCACAGTGGAAGGGGACAATTTCCCATATATGCCACTGTGTGCCCACTTCAAGCTGGCAGTCGCAGCAGCTTTGAAACTCACAAGGAATTTCCATCTTTTATTAATTGAGATATCACGTTTTTATGACGTTTACATGACATGTGCATCACGAACAACCATGTCACTTATTTACGTCGATCTGTCTGTCACTCAGTCTGTCCGTCAGTCTGCCTGTTCGCTAATGAGTGGCCCTTGTATAACTTGTAAAGTACTAGTCGGATTTGGATGAAACTTTGAGACAAGATTACTTCTAGTCTAAGGACGAATGAGAATTCAGTCGCAAGCATAGCTACTGACAAGAAAAAAAAAGCTCATACTTCGACAAAGATTCTCGGCAGACCGATCGCGTACCTACCTAATTGTGCATACTGACTGTCAACAATATCAGCAAAAAGGTACAATCAAAAGTGTTTAGTTCCATTTCAATTTTCACGCAAGATTACGTAGTTTAGAATTTTGAAGATTTGGAAACCAAAATTTCATTATCAGACAACTCAGGATGAGCAATTATACACAAACATTCATCACTTGAGAGTATGTAGATACGTGCAGCGTTTCTCGAGCAAATCTCATAATAAACGCGCATTCCTCTAAATTCCTACTTCATTGGTCCAGTAGCGGCAGGACGCTAGCTCCTGAGTCCTGACAACTGGACACTCGGGACGGTTCGTCCACGTTTCCGGGCCAGCTAGTGCGAAATTGCTCCGAATTGCTTCGGATTTCACGCCCTGCTTTTTCCGTCACCCTCATGCCACCCCTCTTCCAGACGTGAGCCAACTCGTAAACAGCTTTTTGATACGGACACACTCCACATATAGTTACTTAACACAGTTATACTCTATATGGTTTTTGTTCTGCTTTTCGTCCCTTATCCAAGGGGGAAGTACTATGTTTATGCTAGATAATATACTCCTGGTGTATAAGTTCATAACATTGTTAAAAAAATGGCGTCAACTGATTGACTTTATACTTCCGACGCCTTCGTTGAAGGTTTCATAGAAAAATGATGAGTCAAGTCGTTTCAAAAACGAAATCGAATTGTGAATAGACAAGTTCACTTAGGTACGATGAATCTTCGACCCATATCAAACTATATAAAGAAAATCCATCATATTGTTTTCATGACAGATGTAGGGATATATTTGTGACTTACCATGTGTCACAGGTGCACAGTATCACTGTTACCAGCATCTACTTGATAATAGACACCACTGACACCAAATATGCAACAATTTACAATAATTTACCGCATTCAGCTTCCAACATACAATTTTCATCCTCTCCAAGTAATAACTGAAAAACACTATGTTGATTCAGATGATATTCGAAGTCACAACTTTTCTGTTACAGATATTTGCATCACACAAGTCCGTGTTTCTCATTTATCCCGGTTATCAGTCCATCTCTGCTGCATATCAATGCGTCATAAGTACTGAGTCAATATACTTGACGAAATATTCAGAGAACCATCATAGACAGGGTAACGCAAATTAAAGGTTAAGCGAAATTAGTGGTATATTTGAGGATCAAACATAATGTCTCAGTTTCGATTTTAGCGATTACAATACCTGCTCGTCCGTAGAAAGTAAAAATGGCGTCAAGTAGGTTGACTATACTCAACGCTGTCATCAGTTGATTATGCCTGCAAAGTTAGTCCCTCTAGAAAAAAGTTTGCTACGAACATGTATAACAGAAGAATTAAATGGATCAAGTCAGTCAAACAGGTCCATGCAAATAGTCCATCGTTCCCACCCATATGACAAGGTTGTGATCTAGAAATTTCTCTATCTTGCCGTTCGCCGTGGTCCTCTTCTCAGAATCTGGTAGGTTTTTCATATTCAGCATGATTTTGTATACATTTTGTGGAGTTTCAGGCTTGCCTCACAGTTTATGGTTTTTCATGGACGTTGGTTGCTTATAATACCACAGAAATCTCGCGTTTTCTCAGCAACAAGGGTTTATACAAAAAACTACTCTTCGATGACTAGTGGTGATGAAATATTTTATCAGTAAATTTTTTAATCAGCGTCAATCACGACTCTTGGAGTGTTTTTCAACAAATATTTTTTATACGTGCAACATTACTCGTATATGAGTAGAATTTATTTTCCAGGCAGCTTTCAAGAAAAGTTTCCTAGAATACATTTATTTTTCCAACTGAACAGATTCTTCTTTCAGAAGATATATTCATGAATCGGCTTTTATATCACTCGTCCAGCGACATTCAAATTTCCTGTTTGTCAGAGATACGCAGATATAAGGATTTCTCAGTATCGCTTCTTTGTGCGGCTTTATTGGAACCCATTTGTCTACTTGATCAAGAAACTAGTTTATCACTACACTCAGAAAAATGTATACAGTCGCCTAGTCTTATAGATCAAGGAACTGGGGTATATAGAATTATAGAGAGAAATGTTTGGCAGATTTTCTGATATACAGATACAAAACCTCTTGTTCTTTTTTGTGTTAAAAGTCAAAGTTGAAGAAGTCACTTTTCGTGAATATTCAAAGACCTTTGAAGCAGTGTTCAAAGAGTGTTGTCGAAGATGAAACCCGCCATGAACAACTAACCTGTTAGGGCAAAATGTCGTCAGCTTTTTCATTTATTTAAAAAAAAATGTGCGAAATAACAGCTAAAAATTGAAGCTTTTATAATAATTAACATAAAACTAGTTGTGCGAACGCTTCAGTTCAATCCGTCTGGCACATCTTGGCAACGGTGCTTTTTCCATGTTACCAACATACTCTCGGTTCATGAAGATGGCCGACTGAGAGTTACATGATTTCTGTTTACGTCAAGTTGGTAGCTTCTACTTGCAGCATTCAAGTTTAGGAAAATGCTCTTTCAGCTGCATGCTTGAGCACTTAAGGAGCGCTTCTGAAAGTAAGTGCCCTTGTGGCAATTGAGGAGCTTGTGTAGGACACGTCTAGGGGGGGAGCACGCCTCACAAACAGGCAAATAACAGAGGAAGTTTGAAACTATCTTATTTTTATTGAGATCAAAGTAAGCAGTAAGTTTTACTAAGAACTAATTAAATGTTTTATATCTAATACAATTTTGTCGTTGACATTGGAACTCTTAGTTATTAAGCATAGTTAAATTAAACAAACACCAGATGAAACATTTTGAAACAAGGAATGTCCAATTCAGTTATCAGAATCTTTGTTTTTTTCATATTTTAGTTTTCTATTGTCTCTTTAAACTGTAACGACTGAATATTCCTCTAAATGAGTTAATGTAATTAGGAACTTTTTCTTTAATCTCTGATGAATTTTTTTTGATGATTTTAAGCTTTTTTGTAGATATTGAGCCTTTCCTTTGGTAATCCCACGGAGTGCAATGAATACTTTAAAACATATAGCACATCTTTCATAAAATTATTGTTGACATCTTCATCTTTTACCCTCACTTTATAGCTGTGTGCAGCTGTATGAAAATTAGTCTCATCTTCCTTCTTCTTCGTTTCATATTATGTATAAAAATTTATAAGCACTGACAAATATAAGTTCTGGTCACTGACACTACTCAATGAATTGAAATATTTAATAATATTTCGTTGATTATTTTCATTTATATCTTTTCAAAACACTTGAACCTCGAACAATTACACCCCTTGTTCATGAGAAAAATGTCGCAACTTTTTCATGCATCTTCGGTCTTCTTTTTTTTGTCGATTTGCTAATAATACTCTGATTATGAAAATAATTATTTTCATCATTATCTGAATCAGAAACCATATTCAGCTTCAAATTATTTATATAAATTCTAACCTCATTTTGGACAATCCTTCTTCTTTGCCGGTATGACATGGATAAACAAAGATGTCTTTTTGGTGTCATATTCGGAATTAAAATATAGACAAGGATTTGCTTCCAATACCCAGGGTTGCCAATTTGTGGGGAATTGCTCAAATTGCAGGGATTCTCAAGTTGAGAAGAGATTTATTGGAATTGGCATTAAGCGGTGGGAATGCGGGGATTTTGGCATTTCACCGTTGAATAACAACGATAGTTTCAGGGTTAATTATTCGTATACGATCGATTAACTTGGTAGGTAGGTATATCGATATTTTTCGAAGCTTTATTTTATAAGTTTAAATTTCCCGCCATACGAATGTTCCTTGGTGTAATGTAAATTAACAACACTTTCGCATTTTTTTGTTGTCTGTTACAAATAAAAACATATTACGTAATGAGATAAGCACCACAAATGTATCACTATCACTTTCCAAATGTTCAAATTGTACTTCAAAACGTCAGTCGACCCTAACTTCCGTCAAATAAAATCGGAAAATAATTCATAGTGAGAGAGTAGACAAGTTTTTCGCCTTAAAATAATGTACTTACACATGAGAAGGGATTGAAAGATTGGCGGAAGTACGAAGTTCAATTGGTCCAGCAAAATTCTTAAAACAAATACATGGAAACAAGTGCGATTTGAATAATAAAAAAATAAATATAATTCGAACTTAAAATAATTTTGTGAGGAATCCGCAGTTTTTTCTTCCCAAATTTGTATTGTATTTTTGCGGAATCTCACATAGTGGCATTGGCAATCCCGTACTCGATGCGGCAAGCAAGGCTCACGCTAGCACGCCACGTTCCGTGAGAACCTAGCGTAATAGTACTACTCGGGACTTCTGTTAATACAGAAATATTTCGACCAGGCCTGGTAACCTAATGATTTTAATTCAACAAATCGGTTCATTACCCGCCGCCGTTGCATCTTGCCTGGCGGCAGAACAAACAAGTATACATAATAATCTTCGAACCGACGCGACGGCAGAGAATCAGAGGCATCTTTTTCCGTTTCCTTCCATCTCCTTTTGTGATTTGTCAGTGGAGTGTACCTAATGGAGAAGAATGCTTTCGCGTAATTGGCTCTGAGTTGATCCGATTAGAAATGCATCAATCGCGGTGGGCCGAGAAAGGGGGGAGACGGCACGGCCGAGCCGCCGGCACTTGTTTACTTATCGTGCGGAAAACATCCGAGTGATTCTTTATTTTTTTTACTTCCCACACTAATAGATGAGGGAAGCATTAGGCGCATATTCAGGAAATAGCAGCAGTCAACGGTCACTTTCGAATCATATGCATTCTGACTTGCAATTCCCAGATATGTCTCATGGTCCGAACGTATCTTGTTTTTGACATTGAGATTTCCACCCCCGGCAGTGTGATACACATTGTTATTGAATGGTCCATTATAATATATATATATATATATATATACAGGGTGACTTTGAAGTTGAGTCATTAATTTTCAGATAATGATTGTAGAAGGAAGATAAACCAAAATATGTGTGTAAAAAATAAAAAAAAAATAAAAAAAAATGTTTACCTTGTTTTATAAAGTATCCTCCAACAAGTATTTCAGTGCAGACCTGTATTTGATCGTGAGGTGCCCTGTGAGGTCTTAAGTCACCTGATTCGCGAGCCCGTTGTACTACATTAACAAAGGCACGAGGGGTTGGTTGCACTCGATTGGGAAACCGATCCGCATAAACATGTGCCATTTTTTATTTCGTTTGAGCCACGCAACAGACACTATTCACACGCGACTGACACTGACTGTATGTATAACTGAACTGAATGAAATAAAAACATCGTTCCAAATTCTTTCGCTTTTTTGTTTCCGATGCGATGAAACCGATACGACGGATTATATCCGTTGTCGCCAAACACGAGCACATTGAGACAGGGCGGTACTCAAACTTCCAAGGGCTATAACTTTGTTACTTTAATTTTACCAGAAAATGGTAAAGGAAAAAAAACATTTCGTTTGATCAGATCGACTCACTGTTAAAATAAATAACTCAACTTCGAAGTCACCTGTATATATATTACTACTGTAACTTAAGTTAATTTAAAATTCATTTTACACTATTGTTGCTACTGTTATCAATGTAATGCAGCTCCTGATGATGATGGCAAAGTCCATGGAAAGCTAGAGAGAATAAAAAAAGTATGAAGAGTCCTCCTGCTTAAATGATTTGTCGAAGTACCCAACAAAAAGGCGGAAGCTTTAATTTTTCACCTAACTGGTCTAGACGACAATGACCACGTCTCAAGTTATATATATATATATATATTATTGAATAGTCCAATAACTCATGATGAATAATGAAATGTAATCATAATTCGGCGATATATGTAAAATGAAAAATTACGCTAGCGAAGGAAGAACGTGAGATGCTATTTATGATAGAAGCAGTCAGGCAGAAACGATAGAGTTTCACATCTGTCCACGATCTCGTCAGCGTTATGTCTAATTAAATGTCGTGTACCAAAATGAAAACTTTCATCCGCATAAACGCGTAGCAATCAACTGACGTTTTCCGCCGTCTCAGTAATTTTGGGCAAAGTCCCTCGTCCACCCCGCTGAGCAAAGATTCATCAGCCCAGCATCATAATGGAGACTACTCATAAGGTAGATGTGTTATAGCAACGAAGACAGGTAGGCAATGTAGCTGTTTTTAATTCTTTTTCAAAATAAATGGAATAACGAACGTCGATTTGTATGGTATCTATCTATGAATCGCACTTGTTGGCACCTGAAGAGCGCATAGACCATGTTGATAAGTTGCCAAAAAGCACGAACAAGCTGTTCATGGTTAATTATCTGTGGTCAAAATAGATGAAAGCACTATGTTTGGTTTAACGCTTGTACCTGTTGACCTGCCCTTGCACTTGTTTTCTGGATAACAAGATCGTTTCTAACGGTATAAATTATGCTAAAAGACTGAGATTAATTTTGATTCTGCCAGGGATTTGCCCCATTCTAGTTCTCCATCCTGCACTTTGCAAATGTGACCCCTAGATTCCTGGAGCTCGACTCGGCCATCAGTGCTGTATCATCAGCAGAGATACTTTCAATTTGCTGGAGAACATGAAGCTTTTAGGGAATGCTGCAACCCGCAGTTTTGAGGTTGTGGATAAAGCTCTGACTACATATTTGCAAATAAGAATTCAGAATATCACATAAATATACTATTTTGGTTCTTGAAAGTCCTGACTAACCATAGGCAACATTTATCAAAAAGTTACTAATCCATAATAAATATAGCTATTGCATCGAAATTAGACAGTACCAAGTGTCATCTACAACCAGAATCGACCACTGATCAGCAGCTATCTTTCGGAACTGTACAATATCTCAGTTCTCGATTGACAGGATAGTTACCACTGTGACCGCTAGATGCCGTCGATTCTGGCGATATAGTATATGTGGTCTACTCGCCATTGAAAACAACCTGAAACCAAATCTAGACCGTGCCAAAAAGCATGTCACAGCTGTACACGGTTAGCCGTCAGTGGTCGGACAGACGAAAGCGGTATTATTAATATCCATGTGCAATGAATTATCTGTGGAAAAAACACCTTGTAAGCAAATAGATGTCTTGGGCTTGATTATCACTCGTACGCTATTAACTTGCTTGTAGAACTCCTGATATTCAAATGTAGCTATCGTAGAAAGTTTTCAGCACTTAACCGAACACAATGAAGAAGTACCTTTATCCGATTCAATACATTTTCATGAATACGAGTCAATGACATCAGCATATGACATCTTCTATCAATAGGGCAACTCCAAATCGCTAACCACGGCAGTGCCAGTAACGATTGAGCAACTCGTCGGTTTCCGTCGCTTTGGGTATCAGCGTTTGCAATTAAATTGCATGTTCTGACTCGAATTGCGGGTTCCGGTAGGCAGTTGCTTTCCATGAGAGCAAGGCCCTTGGATACGCGCTGAACGAATTTACGTACATCAAATCCTTGTTTTCCAACAAGCATCCACCGACTCCTCTGTTTGAATTCGCTTCCAGCTTCACAGTTTCAACCTCGTCCCGTATTCATAGCACCCCACTCTGTCGGTATAGCATAACATCCCTCCTAATAGAATCTAAAGTCACACACACCGCCAGAGATATCGCCAAGCGGTGATATGCTGGCCTTAAGGCGCAGGCTGTAAAGATATTGACCGTCGCTTGTCCGGCACAATGTCCTGCTCTTTCTCTAACTCCTTCGTTGCTCTATCCGGCGCTCTTTCTTCATGTCCACTTCACTGAGGACGTGACTAGGGACAACAAGTGCCGGGGAGAGAGCTTCCGCGAGGATATAAAGAGTATAGAAGTAGGATTGGAGGAGGTGTGGTGTTGTTTTCATTCAAATGACTACACGTTGTAATCATGTATTCTCCAGATTTAGTCCCATCAATGAAGCCAAAGGACGGTAGCGACTATATGGAAACTTAAGATAAAAAACCGCGTCAATAGGCCTCATTGATTAGGTTGCATTTCCATGCAACGCTGTTATCAGTTCAAGTTAACCCTCGCTGAGAAAAAAGTTAGTAACGTACGTGTATAAAAAAATTAAATGGATCAAGTCAGTCAAACAGGCCCATTACAATTAGTCCCACCCATTTGAAAACGTTTGCGGTCTAGAAATTTCCCCCTGCCTTACCCGCAATACCGACAACCTGGCAACGTTGCTAAGCTCGCCAGACAACCTTCGGTCGAACCCCAACTAGGGTATATTTTTTCTTTCTTCATAGGGGGAAATCTATGATGTGTAAAATATGTCTATAAGGTCTGTAGAATTAGTGGGGTTGGAAGCATTTAAATATAGTAATACAAAAAATAACCCCCCCAACCCCTAATATTAATATCCCTTAGAGTTTTCTGAAAATGTTAAAGAACCTATGAAACGCCAATAACGGAGTTTGAGCCATTTTTATATTTTTCACTTTTGCCAGTTAGCTATAGAAATCTTAGGCCTTACAGTATTCTAAATGGTACTATTATAGCCCGCATTGATGCGCGCATTAAAAAATGTTCCATGATACTGTAAAAGTCTATCAAACCAGAATTTTATATTCTTCACTTTTTGCTTCCTATGCCACACAGGCAAGGAGCATTGTATTCGAAATGAGATGTTTTTTGGATGCTATATGACATGGGTGAGAGCAGTGCTGCCAGTAGTTTCCACCACTTGCAATAGAAAAATCAAAGTCCTCTTAAGAACATGTAATAAGATTCTATATTTTGACTTCATGTTTCCCTAATACTGTCTAAAGCCTCCCGTTCTTTATCAGATCAATTAATTATTCGTGTTTCAGTCATGACGCCGGCCTTTTACATATCCTTCTAGTGCTGAAAGAAATGCATAAGTAATTATGCTGAAAGTATTTTAGCAAACAGTATCTACCAAAGACTAAGATAGCAAATGAGAGGTATATACAAGTTACGAATACAGTTTTAAGAAAGTATTCTAGATACAAGATGAAGTGTTTCAGATTCTTATATCTCACAAACAAACCATGAGGAACGATCAGTTATTGGAGAAGAGCCGACATCTAAGTTTTTTCTGTTGATTTTCACCAACAATATGATAGAAAATAGCGCCCTTTTAACAACCAAACATGTACCATACGCTCATATAGCTACCGCGTGTTAGATCCAATCCTAGTATCATCATAGTATGCAGTATTGTCGACAACTGAAAAACACGCTTTAAAACCAAATCGACCTAAAAAGTAGGAAATAGTTTTGAAGTATAGGTAAGTTTGTATTACTGCATTAGAGAGTCAAACAATCAAGTATGAGTAATTAATTTGGAATAAAACCAATACAAAAATTGAGATATTACAGAAAATTCAGTTATAGTACAAAGCGTGGAGTGTTAGAAAATTATATTATATTTTTTTTTCGTTGCTATTTACAAAATTGGATTTATATGAAAACATTATTAATTGCACCCCACGTTTTTTTTACTGTAATAGAATTTTTTAATATCTTAATTTTTATAATGAACTTATTCCAAAATAATAAGTCATACTTGATTGTTGAAATTTCTTTTGCAGTAACGCAAACTCTCCACTGAAAAATTATCTTCTATCTTTTAGTTCGATTTGATATTAAAGCCTTTTGTAATTGTTTTAAACTATAATTTATTTTCTGACTGTTTAGTCTCAACATGACAGCCATTTTTTTTTCAAATTTTCTAAATTTCAAAATTTTGTTTCAAATTTTTTCCAAGATTATTGTATTGTCATCGGGCCTGGATCCCTGTGTAAATTTTCAAGCTAAAAGTCCGGTAGATACATTGCATACTAGGTTAAGCTAATAAAAACGCATTAAAAAACATATTCTGACGAAAGTTCTAAAACTTCAGTGAGAAGATAAAAATCGACAACAAGAAAGCGACTATAAGCAGGCACCAATAAAGTGGGTATTTTTGACTCACCATACATCTTTCCCTCATCAGACAATATGATTTTCCGTCGTCCACAAGGCGGGTAGATGGCCAACGCTCCTGGAAAACTTTGCTCGATGTCCGGACTCCAGACACCTTCCGCGTCCGCTGCCGCCATGTCCTTTTCATCCTGATCGGAGAGGGATGAGAGTCTCTTTAAGTACAATGCCGCAGTTAAAACAAGGATAATCACTTTCAAATAGCAAGAGATACGTTTCCATTACAACAAACGACGGGTGATCAAAAAATAGCAATCAATCATATACATTTAAAAGGTATTCTAAGTAATTCTATCTATTTTTGATTTTTAGCCTCCAGGTATCCACATTTTTTTCTAAAATACAAAAGCTATACTCGGCGCTGTAATTGGCAGGCATTTGGCCAGACATCTTTTTGAATAGACAAAGATAACGTTCATAAAGCCAAACGTACATTTTAAATTGACCGTAACTGCAATAATAAAAAACTAGGTGAATATTGTAATTATTAATTACAGTTTTATTACTGTAACTGAAAACAATCAGTAATCACTGACCTGTCTTACCACAATCATCAGTTTAAGTTGAAAAACGCTACTATTAGTGACAGTTCGCCTTTTCGTTTTTGTACGAAATAAAGCCCATTTATTATTATTATCTTTTTGTATTCATGAGAATAAAACTAATAAATTGAAAACTGTGATATCTTCTATAGACAACTCATAAAGAATGTTTCTCAATGATATCCCGTAATTATAAAGGTGTATTCCTGAACCAAATTCAAGTATAAAAGCTCATATAAACGTGTGTCCTGAAAAGTCTGTCCTTCTCGATACAGGGTGTCAAAGTTTGATAAAAATATCTGTTTATAAACATCTCAAAGATCCTTGCCCATTTTGCTGAATTTTGGCAGTGTTGTTCACTGCAATAAGAACCTAAGTTAACACTAACCAGAAGATAATATGAATCCCAGTAGCCATCTCGTTGGGCAGTTTCACGAATATGTTGCAAAAAAAATGAACACTAACTTTTTGGAAAAACATGTTTTTCCGGATTAAGAAGCTAATGGTACAACTGTTTGTCTCTTGATATCACTTCGTACCTTGATAACTATAATTAATTCTAATCTGTGTACCTAACTACCGGTTTATTGTAACACATAATACTGCCAAAATTTTACGAAATCGACATATGGATCTTTGAGATATTGTTCAAGCTTGACAGCCTATATCTTGCACACCAGACAAATCTACTCAAATTAGATTCAGAAATGCGCTCTTCTAATACGGCCTATCATAACATCCCGATAGAAAAAAACGAATGGCAGGCCTAACCGCGGCATATGTGCTGGAGTTCGTTGTATTAGAAACGTATCGTACCGTGAGTAAAGCAATTCTTTGTTCTAATTAAGCATATTACTTACGTCGCTGATATCGCCAACCTCGAGATTTTTGGTATCCGGGCCCGGGCCGTTCGAGTCGGCCGGCGGGCCGGTGACATGAGTCCACGGGGACGAAATGGTTGCTGCCTCCAGTCAACACGTTGCCTGCAACCAATTACAAACGCATCTTTCAACGTCAGACCACTACATTTAATTGAAAGAGATTTTCCAACACTGTCTAAAGAAAAATATGAACAATCGGGTATCGATACATCTTTCGGTAGGGACATCAAAAGCCTAGGATATACACCGCTTGTGATTCCATCGGCAAGAATCGTAGCCAATATCATTTTTTTTAGCGACGCCATCAGATTTCATGTTATTTCTCCTATATGTTTGGTTAGTTTCTGGTGGGGGAATTGTTGAATGCCATTTCAGAAAAAGTCGCATAACTTCTGTTTGGCTGCACCTATTTTGATTGACACATATTTTGATGTTTGGTAAAGTGGAAGATTAACTTATGTGAGCTAAACTTCGCCTTTTCATAACGTAATCATTATATATAAATAAGGACGTTCATTACTATTATTAACTTTCCACACCAACTGGCGAGGAGATATTTTAATCGCGAAAAATTTCAAAAATATATTGTTTGGATAACATGTACTAGGTGGGCCAATAATAAAGGACTGTACAGTATATTCAGATAAGAGATAGACCGGATGTAAACAAAAGGTTCGGGTGATTTTCACGCTAACGCCGCCGTCTCGACGTAAAACAGGAGCCCTCATTGGTCAATTCGCAATTAAATGCCTATGCCGAGCGGCAGAGCAGTCGTATCAAGGCAGAGTCACATTCAGGTTCAGACGTGTTACGTATGTCGTGTGCATCATTGCAATTCGATATTTCTTTGGACGTTTTCGTTTGTTATCTTATTAAGTTGTTGAGTTTGTCGTTGTTATTGTTATACCTTGTTGTTGATTGTTATTGTTATCAACTGCTTGCGCAAAATGTTGTAAACTCCTGTAGTCCACCTAGGAAACGCTCTAAAAAAAGACACCTGAGTGCAGAAATGAAAGAGGTCATTTTGAATATATATAAGATCGAGCGCGAGGAGAACGAGGCATCAACCATCAAAGAAATTGTTGTGAAGGTTTCTCACAAAGTTGGGGTGTGTCGCGCATCAGTGTTTAATGTGTTAAGACAATACAAAAAAAATCACACCTTTTCTGAGCCAATGACCAGTAAACATCGCAAAAGTATTGTTAAATCATTGGATGAAGCTGATAAGCATGCGATTAGGAGGAAAGTGCATGTCTTTAGGAATGAAATACCTACTATAGATAAAGTACTGCAGGAGGTAAATGGAGATACAACGTTGCCAAATTTCAAACGATCAACTTTTCATGCGTTACTGAAGCATTTAAATTTCAAATGGAAAAAACGGGGTCGTAATAGTTTACTACTGGATAGAGAAGAAATTGTGCTATGGAGGAGGGATTATTTAACAAAAATTGGGAAATATAGAAATCAAAACAGGAAGATTTATTACCTTGATGAAACGTGGGTAAACGCAGGACACACTACAAGTAAAGTATGGGTTGATGATTCTGTAACTTCATCCAGGAGGGCCTTTCTAGATGGACTGTCCACCGGATTAAAAAATCCAGCAGGTAAATACGAGTAATAGACAACAATCGGATGTTTTTCAAACCTTGGGAACAAGGTTCTAAACATTAATTCCAGGGGGCAGATAAAACATATTACAAGTAACAAAACTTTTATAACTTTCGATAAAATGCGTGGATGTTTTATTGTCATTTTCATATGTTAGAACTTTTTTAAGCCATGTTTTTATGTGTTTTCGATATTTCAATAATTTTTTAATATAATCTTAAAATATGTCGAATATTATAAACTTAAAAAAAGTTACTAAGTTTTATATTGTGTACCGTTCCTAATATTTCTAATCATTTTAATTCATACTTTAAGCTTTATAAAGTTATAATTTGTTAATATTAATATTTGCGCGTATTTCAGGTTCCTGATCATTCATTTTTTAAAGGTTTATAACTTTAAATTAAATTGTGAAGCGCTGAGTAATCATACGACGTTCAATATTCTTTCTTTCAACATGACTAAATAATCCCAATTATAGCAATCTGATACTCATGTCTCAATGTTTTTTCGCTGAATGTGATGAAAACATTTGAAAAAGGTTCGATTATTGAAATAAATCTACACAAGTTAGTACTTCGACTTCCAGGTAAAGGGAAAAGGCTCATTATCTGCCATATTGGCAGTGAGGATGGATTTGTTGTTGACGGTCTGTGGTGCTTTGAGTCTAAGAAAACTGGAGATTACCACGAGGAAATGAATGGCGAATCGTTTGAACAGTGGTTTTCAAAAATTTTACCGAACTTAGAGGAAAACGCAGTAATTGTGTTGGATAATGCGCCTTATCGTTCTCGAAGAATGGAGAAGGTCCCAACAACGGCTTCAATGAAAGTTGATGTTCAAAATTGGCTCCGCTCGAAAAATATCAACTTTGAAGAAGCAATGCTGAAAGTACAATTATTAAGAATTGTCAAGGATCACAAGGCGGAATATCAAAAATACGCCATTGACGAAATGGCAGCAAGTCAAAATAAAACTGTGCTCCGTTTACCTCCATACCATTGCGAGCTCAATCCCATTGAGCTCATATGGGCAGAGGTTAAAAATTATATAGCTAAGCACAATACAACTTTTAAATTTTGTGACCTCAAAGGACTTTTCAAAGAAGCACTAGAATTAATAACAGCGCAAAAATGGGAAAACTCCATTTTTAGATTATATTCGACTGTATTTCACCAAACATCAGGCGGCATCCGAAGCTGGAAATCGAAGCGAAAATTTTGAAACCCTTATGTATATTTACATCATTATATATTTCTTACCCCACCCCCACATGATCCTATATCCATCACCAATCGTATACACATCGAATTGTGCTAATTTACTACAAAGTTACGCAAAGCAGCATCTACTATCTAAAATATGTACTGCGTGACTCTTAATACGTCCCTGCCGAATGTTACAGCGTTCGATGATCACGTGGTCTTGTTTATGTCCGGTCTATCTCTTATCTGAATATACTGTACGAAATGTAATACAAATCCTAGATTGTTATACCTCGTTAGATAGCTGATAAAACATAGATATTTTAAAACACATCTGCCGAATAATTGCCATAATATTTTTTTTAGATATCCCTTCGAGAAAAATAAACTTTCTGATATTTTTTTCAATTTCTTAACATTCACTTATCTACTACGGCCTATTCAATTAACTTATGGACTATTTTAATGATTGACGTCCTAAAGCATCTTATTACACATGTTAAAATGCAATAATAGTAATAATAACACACACAAAATAAAAATAAATACATTTAGTAGTCTAAAAATCGGCAATTTTCAATAAAAACATTAAAAGTTGAATATCTCGAAAAGGGTTAAGTTTAGGGTAGGGTGTTTCATAATGAAATAAGTCAGAAATGATGGGTACTACACGCCCTTAACGGATCTAGCACGACTTTTCCTGTAACCCTGTATATACTGAAAATATGTATCAGATTAATGTTTGAAAATCCATACATATTTTCGAAAAATATTAGATATTTCATCAAAATATAAAATTGATATTTAAAAATCTTTCCTCATATATTTTCTAAATATTTGGAAAAAATATCGCAAAAATATATGAATTATTTATACCTATTACAAATATCTATAATGAATATTTTATAAATATATAAATAATATATTTAATAAATATTAAAAAATCTGTCGCTACAAATATTTAACAAACATTTTTATAAAATATTTAATAAATATCGACTCCATGATTTAGCAACTGGTAATGCTAAAAAGATTAATTTTGAACAAAAAGTTAGCAGTACGAAAGTGGAAAGCTACGAATTTTGTCAATAAGACACCCAGGTCATTTAACCCAGAAGATTTAGCTGATGTTGACGAAATGAACTGGTACTTTACATCTTTATCTAGTGCTGGTATAGAACATGATGCTGACATACTTTCCTTTCATAAAAATAATGTCAAACCTGATGTGCCCCTTTAAATTTTCGTTCATAAGATAATTATTTTGTTTAGCTTCAAAATCAAAGCTTTTGGTGCTGATTTGATTAATATCGAAATGCTGTTGTATTAATGCCCCAAAATTATTCGTTTTATTACACATACTCGAATCATTAATGAATGCATATTGCGTCGTTATTTTCCTTTTTGCTTTAAGCACGCTTTTATTGTGCCTTTGCCTAAAGTTGCTCAGCCATCTGAAGGATTTGCACAACATTGTCTAAATTGCTTGAATCAATAATCGATGTCCAAATAAGACAACACTTGAGAACACATCGCTGGGAGTACTGGATGATGTATTGTGCAATGCTGACAAAGGTAACCTGACAGCCTTGGTGCTCTTAGATTATACGAAGGCATTTGTCAGGATACATCATGACCTACTCTTAGCCATGCTACACTTTTACGGATTTTCAACCGCTGCAGAGTCTCTAATGCGCAGCTACTTCAGCGATCGTCAACAGCAAGTAATGGTAATTATTGATAAGTACTCCACGCCATTGAAAGTGACCATAGTTGTCCTCAGGGCTCCATTCTGGGTCCGTTAATGTTCATTATTTTCACCCCTAATCTATACTTCAGTCTACACTCCTGCAAAGCTCATTTTTATGCAGATGATACACAAGTATACTTATCATGTTGTTTGGGCCGAAGAATTAGAGAGAACATTGTGAACTTCTGGTGAAAATAAATCTCGATCACAATACTTTAGAAATAAGCTCGTCAGCGCGTAATTTGGACTTATATACCTGGATAAAAACTTAAGATTTGAGGGGCATGTTAACAAGTGTTCTAGAAAGGCGTATTGCAATTTAAAGATAATTTATGGTCAAAAATGTTTGCCACGCCTTTTTCTTATAAGTAAGAGGAAATAGTGGGGTGATTCCTCTTTCCTTGTTTTAAATTAATGAATGAATTAATAAATTAGTATAAATGAAATTTAGTCAGTCAAAGCAAAACAGATATCAAGTGGCGTGCAAATGTAGACCCTAGCTCAATAAATCGGAGAGTAGGGGGAGTTAAGAGCGCCAGTGACTCAAGACGGATTAAGTCACAAATCCCTGAGATGTAAGTCGAAACTTGATCTGCTTGACCACCACACAAAGAAAAGAATCTAATAGTAATGATAAAACCTAATTAACTGTATGCAGAGAGCCAAATAAAACAAGTTAACTAAAAACGAATCACAATATATTATCAAAACAAGCAGCACATATGCTTCACCACTGGAATGCAAGTTAAAAGAAAAGATGGATTAAAAACTACCTGACAATAAGATTAATGGACCGTAATAACTAACCCTGCAAAACATTTACCATGGTACACGTACGAAGGCTTTACAAATATATCTGGGCAATGGTCTTCCAGTTACAGCTCTAGGCGTAGCTGTGATGTTCCCAGCTCTCAAACGCTCAGGTCAAAAATCAGTGGCCAGTAGTGAGTAGTGACGTTATAAACGTCACAAGGTAGGGGCTGCTTGCCTTGTTTCCAAAATTTACGGTATAAAAAAAACCCTGTTCATCAGGGTTTTTATAAAGGGTAAGAGATGGCTTCCAACAAAATCGGCTGCGAAACAGCTACAAGGCAGCTACAAAACAAAGCTGGAGGAGTGTGAATGGTGGTTCTCCACAATGGCTTTCCACGCTGGAGGTTAAAATCCCATTACAAAATGGACGGGGTACTACCCTAACCAACACAACTAAACGTAAGGTACAAGATAAAGGGGTACTACTCCATAAACTGGTGCTTGGGGCGTCAATATTCCAAAATCTGGAAGTTAACGAAGAAACGCCCGCACATAACCAAAACTACAGCAGAAAGTCAAATGGCGCTAGCCCAACCGCGCACGCACTAAACGAAGGTTAACTAAGTTGCCCTGAAGAAAACACGTTCGACAGAACATAGAAAGGAACAGATAATAGCCGGTAAATAAGATCTTGATAGTAAGGCAAATTTTAACAGAAGGTACCTTGATAGAAAGGTAAACATTCATACTTGTAATGTCACGTATTCCTGTTAAGGGGTGATAGATTAGGTCAAAAGCAACCGATTTTGTCCTATCATGTCTTATAAGAAATTTAACCATTTTTGAGTTATTTGAATTTTAAGTTTATTTTTTATTCCGATTTCAGACGGTTAAAATTGAAATACAAAAAAACTGCATGCTTGATTTTGAGTTTTTTGTTATCGTCGCATAGCAGACATTCCAATAGTTCATAATAAGTAATAAAATGTTGAAAAGCTACAAACGTTTTAAAATTACGCTTTTTAAATGTATCATTTTTTTACTAACTTATTCGATAAAAAATGCAATTTTCTGTAAAAAATCTCCTAGAAATGAAATGTGCAAATTATGTAAATAATATCTCTATCTAAAAAGCTTTCATTTGAGGTATTAAGCGTTCAATTATCTGAAGTACATGCAGAGAAACAACAATGACACCCACAGAGGCTGGATTTTTAAGTAATTTGTATTACCTGTTTGAACAAGTCGTTACTGTCCTCAAAGGACTCGCATGCCATGATTGTTTTATGGCATCGGCTCCACAAGGAAGCGAGCGAGAAGAGCTGACTTAGTGGAGGAGTGAGAGAGAGAGAGAGAGCTGTTATTATTCATCATTGTAGTTACGCCATCCCGCAAGCCGAGTGAGAATTAGGTTTAGTTGGTATCAACTACTGCGTACACGCACACGTTTTACGCACGATTATTATTTTCGAGTTTCCCAGTTCATTTCGAGTGGTTTCTTTATCATCATGGCAGACGCAGAAGATCCGCCAGGACCTCGCTATAGCAAGCACGGGCAAACTTTTACAAATGAAGAATACGCAGATACAATGTTCTGTTATGGACTTTGTAACGGCGATTCTGCAGCTGCCCGCCGTGAATATTGGCAACGTTTCCCGAATCGCCGAACACCTCATGTCACTGTGTTTGACTCTGTGTATCGGCGCATCCGCCAAACCGGACGTGTTCAAAGGCAACATAGTGATGCTGGTCGACCCCGAGTCTATCCTCCTGAAGATGAAGAGGAAATCCTTCGTGTGTTTCAGGAAGACCCTACTACGTCTACGCGCATTGTGGCTGCTCAGTTGGGTATATCACAATACAAAGTATGGTTTACTGTGCATACTGCAAGATTATACCCTTATCACTACACGCCTGTGCATGTGATTGCAGAGGGCGATCCTGCAAGACGATTAGATTTCTGCAGGTACATGTTACATGCAGATACAGAAGATCTAGACTATTTTAAGAAAATTCTGTGGACCGATGAATCGAAGTTTGATAAGGACGGGATCACTAACTACCATAATGCTCATTACTGGGCTGATAAAGAAGCTTTAAACCCCCGAAAAATAAGACCGACGGGGTCTCAGAGCCGGTTTTCAGTCAATGTGTGGATGGGCATCATTGATGGATATTTAATTGGACCTCATTTTCTGCCCGCCAATTTAAATGGAGAAGTGTATGAAGATTTCTTGAAAAATCACTTGTTTCCATTAATGGAAGACGTCCCATTGGCGACGAGACAAAATATGCGGTTCCAGCACGACGGCTGTCCCGCACACTACAGTAGATTAGTACGGGCGTATTTAGACTCTAAATTTCCAAATCAATGGATTGGGAGAGGCGTGACCATTGCCTTGCCAGCAAGAAGCCCAGATCTCACACCAATGGATTACTATGTGTGGGGACATATGAAAAGCCTGGTGTACGATGTTTCGCCCGTACCGACGCGCGTTGAATTAATTACAAGGATAATGTAGCTGACAGCTGCAGCTGACCAAATAAAAAGCCGCTTAACAACTAGAGTTACCAAAAGTGAATTACGTAAGAGAATGCGGGCGTGTATTCGTAACAGGGGATTACAATTTGAGCAGAATCTGTAAAATACTGAAGGAAATGTAATTAAATAAAACTATAATTAAAATAAAAGCCTTTTATTTATCCTACGTAATTATCGTTCGTACAACTTTACTCATCTTTTCTTAATTTTATGTCTTTGTACTTGAGTTAGTTGTAACTTTTATACCTCAAATGAAAGCTTGTTAGATAGATATATACTAAGTGACATATAAATCCGAACACCCAGTTTAAATGGTTTTATTTTAATAAAAGTTGGTGAATGTATTTATCTTACTGTAAATAACAAGTGAAAAAATCTTCAGCCTTATCAGTTGGACATTCCGGTTTTTATACTGCTTTTTTAAATTCACTAACGCTCTAAAAATGAATATTTCAGCCGCAGTAAAGAATCAACGTTGGCGGATTTTGGTTCTTGACATCCTTTACGATCGGTTACGATGCCTAGAGTACGGAGATCTGTACGATTTCGTCAACTTAGTGAGTTTGATAGGGGCCGTATAGTGGGACTTCGGGAAGCTGGACTTTCTTTTCGGGAAATTGCAGTTAGAGTGCAAAGAAGTGTAGACACTGTGGT
Organism: Acanthoscelides obtectus; assembly: GCA_963669975.1. Taxonomy (NCBI): domain Eukaryota; kingdom Metazoa; phylum Arthropoda; class Insecta; order Coleoptera; family Chrysomelidae; genus Acanthoscelides; species Acanthoscelides obtectus. The sequence continues at coordinate 55,403,754 of CAVLJG010000001.1, read as the reverse complement.
TAGGTGTTGTCAGGCATGGCTTCGAGAAGGCCGTACGCAAAGAGCAAGGGGCACTGGACGCCGCCGTAGAACAACAGACCGTGAAGATCGCCGCCTAAGATTATTGGCCTTAAGGGACCGTTTCTCCACTACCAGGTCCATTGCAAATGAATGGTTTGCAGAACACGGCTTGTTTTCATACCGGCCACACTGGGTCCTCCCTTTAACTCGAGAACACCGACGTAATCGCCTTGAGTGGTGCAGACAACGGTCACTCTGGGATCAGGAATGGAACAGTATTGTCTTTAGTGACGAGTCTCGATTTTGTTTAGGCATGCACGATGGTCGTGCTAGGGTTAGAAGGCGACGTGGTGAAAGGAGGAATCCACAGTTTTTTGTTGAAAGACATGTTCATCACACTGTTGGAGTTATGGTTTGGGGTGCTATAGCTTATGGTTCCAGGTCACCTTTAATCTTCATCAGAGGTAACATGAACGCGCAGCGTTATATCCACGAAGTTCTAGAACCCCATCTTTTACCCTATCTTGACACCCTGGCAGATCCAACTTTCCAACAAGGTAATGCCCGACCACATGTTGCAAGAGTCACAATAGACTTCTTTCAACATAATGATGTCACATTGTTACCATGGCCACCAAGATCTCCAGACTTATCCCCAATTGAGCACGTGTGGGATATGATGGGTAGGAGATTGCTCAATTTGCAACGTCCTCTTCAGACTCTAGAAGCACTTCAAGAGGAGGTGGTGGTTGCCTGGAATGAGATACCACAGGAGGACATTGACCACCTGATCAGAACATGCCTAGGCGCGTTGGAGAATGCGTAGCACATCAGGGTGCACCCACACATTATTAAAGGTCAAAGGACTTTAAAGCAGTGCAATCATTTTGAAATGTTTATCATTTACTTATTATGCTTCATTAAGCACTTATACAAAATTTTATTAAAATAAAACCATTTAAACTGGGTGTTCGGATTTATATGTCACTTAGTATATTATTTACATAATTTGCACATTTCATTACTAGGAGATTTTTTTCAGAAAATTGCATTTTTTATCGAATAAGTTAGTAAAAAAATAAGAAAATCATACATTTCAAAAGCGAAATTTCAAAACTTTTGTAAGTTTTCAACATTTTATTACTTATTATGAACTATTGGAATGTCCGCTATGCGACGGTAACAAAAAACTCAAAATCAAACATGTAGTTTTTTTGTATTTCAAATTTAACCGTCTAAAATCGGAATAAAAAATAAAAAAAATAAAATTCATATAACTCAAAAACGGTTAACTTCTGGAAATGACATTATAGGACAGAATCGGTTGCTTTTGACCTAATCTATCACCCTTTAACAGAAATACGTGACATTACAAGTCTTGTATCTGGCTAGTAGGTATAATCATCATAAGATGGCGCGCTGGTTGCCGATGGGCAAATTGTAGGCAGAAACAAATCTGTCTACGAGGGACCAACAATATTTATGAGGAAATTTCTCAGATATACGTAGAACAAAGATTTCAATACAATATTGAGTCACTGAGAATGACAGATATAATACGTGAGAAATTCTGCAATCAATAAACTATGGAATTTGACAAAAGAAAATCATTAAAAAGGGTTTGGTCTAGGAATGGGCACTATATAATCAATGAAGAAAAATTCAAATTACTCATAAGTGATCAAAACAGTAAAAAGAAAGGTTACGTGATTTTAGCACGTGACATGTAATATGAACCAAATAACTAAAACCACTCTTCTGTAATGTCGTCTATGACAAATGCTTAACTAAATTTACCTCCGATAAAATACGTGTATTCTTGTCTCAGACTTATTTTTGGTTTAAGGAAATATGATTCAATGTCATCAAAGCTTAACGATGTTGGCTGGCTGAACATGAAGCATAGCCTCGTACAATATCGTAATGATTTTATTATACATAAGCTACCATTCTACTTACAAGAACAGATACATTTCCGTTACTTAGCTCACAACCGTAACGCCCGTAACAAAACGAAACTGACACCACCTTTTCATTCTACTACCTTTACGAAAGGTCTTATAATTTTATACAACATTATAATAAAATATAATTATTACAATAATAATCTTACAATAATTCGTTTAAAAGATCCGCTATTAGTTTGTAGGTAATTGCATGGTATGATTTTAGGATCATTATGTATTTATATAGTATCATTTCTCAAATTTCTCGCTAGTGTCCATCTTTTATTTATCTGTATCATTGTGATGCAAACCTAAAACCAGGGGTTAAGTGGAAGAACGGATGTGCCGAACTTCGCCCCCTCCCACTACACACAAAAAACAGTCATCTTGGTTCAAGAACAACTATCTTCAATTGAGGATCGTGAGTTCGGTATGTTTCTCAGACATATACATATCTTCGAATTAGGGTCAATTTCTCAATTGTAAGTACTACGTTTCTTTAAAACAACGAAATTACTTCATTTGAAGTATCTGTGATCTCGAACCAATATCATAATTTCATAGAAACTCATGCTCTTGAATCAATAGTACTGTTTTGTGTGTATATATGTAGTTATGAAACTGGTTTGGTAACTTGTTTTTATATTTTTGTGTGGAAATAAAGACATTATTTATATTATTACATACATACATTATTATACATTTGTGGTTGACGAATTTACTTCTTAATGTAAAGAATTCACTTCTGCCTAGGTATATTACCATGTTTGCATTAGGTTTTCATTATAACTAATTCTCTTAAAGTCTAAATTTAAGGACATTCTGGTATATACCTTTCTCCACATGATCCTTTTCTTTTTGTAGATCCTTTGGGCTTCGGGCTTGTAGTACCTCGGCAAGTGGCTATAAGCGGCCGTGTGGTTGTAGTTAGACGTCACCTTGAAAATTAGAGGTCTTCTCGCCATTATACTACAATGTGTAGGTTGGATCTTGTTGGTGACTTCGTGTGTCGTTTTGTTCCCTCTCCATTTTCATTTCCTCGGGTTGCACCAGTATCCGGATGTATGGGTGTGTATCTACTTTTGTAGTTGCATATGTACATTCATTTCGGGCCTGATAAAGCCAACAAGCAGAAATACGTATTGCTCGGGTTACCTATTCTATTTTCTGCTCGAATCCACTTTTCCTGATTTTTTCGGATTTTGCCCTTTATTTTTTTCTATTTGTTATACTCGTATACCTTTCTCAGCATGATCCTTTTCTTTCTGTAGATCCTTTGGACTTGAAGTATCATGGCAACTGGCTATAACCGGACGCGTGGTTGTGGTTAGATGTCGCCTTGAAACTTCGAGGTCTCCTGGCCATTAAATTTGTACTACAATGTGTAGGTTGGCTCTTGCTGGTGAATTCGTATGTCGTTTTGTTCTATCTCCACCTTCGTGTCCTCAGGTTACAGCCGTATCAGGACGTAAGGGCGTGTGTATCTACTTTTGTAGTTGTATATCTGCATTAGTCTCGGGCCTGATGAAGCCAACAAGCAGAAATTGTTTTATTTGAGAATAAGCATTTGCTTATATTTGTGTTTTGCTTTTGTTAGTGACAGCTTTCCTTAGTCTGGAGTTGTCACCTATATAACAGCCAAGTGGCGCCCCTACTTTTCTCTAACTTAGAGCCGATTTTTAGTAACCACAACCAATTTTCTCTCCAAATTATAGATGCTGTGGTAAGGCTCTGCTAGTTTCAACACTTATCTTGTGATTCATTGATCCATTTAGCTTTCTTTAGACAAAAATTACCCCACAATAACGAGTTTTTAATTTTCATACTTATTTAATTTATATTCAACGAGAAGGAATAATACAGATGCCACATACTTTGTTGGTTAATATAGGAGCCAAAGGCGGAACATTTCTGGGAAATATAGTGATATTTTAATTGTCACTGAAATGAATGTGCATACTTTAACAGAAATTCAATAAACATGTTGCAACTCCAAGCAATCGCTACTTTCAGATGATGCTCTGGGGTACGTGTGTAAATCACTTCGTAATGTAATACCGTATACAGTAATGGAATGTAGATTGACAGATGAAATTTTACTCTGGAATAATGTAAATTTTGATTCTTAGAACGTCAAAATTATTACAGCCAAGTAATGACAGTTGACGACAGTCGACTAATTTCTAACCAGGTTTTTGGGAACATTGCATTTATTATAAGAAACGCTAGAAAGTTGATGTTACAGAAGGATTACATTCTTCTAATTCCAAGCGCATGGAACAGGTACGTCAAACAATTAGCGTACGCTAAAATTGTTATAGAGTAGTAAAAAAAAAACACCCTGTTATATTGATAAACTTATTTTATCTAGACATCCTTCTGTAATTGGTACACGTTGGTGTTTAGTAGAATAATATTATTGTTCCTAGAAAATTTCCATTTACAATTTGTGGAGTTGTTGCGAAATTATTCTTTATAAACATTCTTAGGAATTTGGCAGAGGCAGAAAATACTTTAACTCAGGTAATTTCCCAAAAGATTATTTTCTTTAATTCATTTCATCACTGTTTGTGCGGTGCAAATATTTTATTAAGAAGCATTATTCAACTACTATTTGCATTTTGATACAATTTAGCAGGAACTTATTTACCTACTTTTGTAGGTAGGGTAATGTAAATTCGTACACAGTACTTAAATTTTGCAATGTTTATCATTTCAACAAGAAATTAAACTCTTTTCAAAACTTACTTGAAATTTGAGTGACCTTGTTATGACTGATTCGGCTACTATTACTACTCCGATTAAGATGGGATTTTAGGAACATTTTTATCTCAGTTTGTATCGTAGAGAAGAACTTGAAAATTGAGTTAGAGACGATAGGGCATTTAACAATTAACGTCTAAAACAGTTCTTTATAAATTGACCTTTCTTATCTTTCGTCTTTGAGATAAACAATCTGGGAAACACACTGCTAGCCTAGAAGCACTTAGAATAATCGCCCCTCTCATCGGAGAGGAATGCAAGATTAAAAGTTGATTTGTTTCTTGCAACATTCATATAGGAAAATAAATTAATCTACTTATGGAAGGTAAATATAAAAACAAATGCATTAAAATATTCATGTGATCAATTATGACTTTTGTTATTTAGCATAATTAAAGCGGTTGGAAAGATTAAATTAATAATCTTGTGATAAACAGTCTATAAGAACGATATAAAATGTAATGGTTGCTAAAGCTTTGGTGTTGTTTTCAAAAACGACAAAAGCGGGCCTTTATAAAAACTTTTTGATCTATCCATAATACTTTTCGAGTATGGACAAAAGGTAGAAAAAAATTCAAACCTAAGTTTATGGAATTGTAAAGCTTGGAATTTTTTGTAGTCTCCGAATCAAAACGCATCATTTTTAATTATTATTATTACTTAATATATAATAAAGCATAGACAAGATAGCTTAAAAAGCCTATCGAATATAATTTTGGAGTATATGTGAATCTTAACAGTAAATGAAGGTTTATTTTGTTCCGAAATATTAATTCGTTGTACATAATATCATATTGTTCATAAGTGAAAAGGTTTTACGCGAAGATAGTACTGATTGAAAGTACGCGCATATGCTTTAGCGAATCAAGTATTACTATACTATACACACTACTATAGACATACGTTTTTTGGCCTCATTTTGCACACTCGACAATGCAAAATACAATCTATCTATCCTAAGCAAGGTCAAGATAGCTGCACTTGCTAAACCATACACACATATTTATAACAGGCTATCTATAAAGTGAAAAGTATCCCTCATATTTAATTTTCGCTTATTTCTTCAAATGAAAATCTTATTGAGAGCTACTCTGATTGATTATGTAAATACACGTACGCAGTATATGAATAGATAAAACTTGTGTAATTTGAATGTATAAATATTTATGGGATTGTTTTTCGGCTTTCGTAACTTATGTTATTAAAGAATTTGTGTAGTTAATAAGTATGTATATCCAAAATATTTCTTCTCGATTTTCAATTAACTAGATTTTAAGGATCGATACAGGCCTCTGATTGAAAATGATGCTTCGTTAGATTCACAAGCATTAGAAAGCTTAAGGAGGATTAAAAAAACTGATTACCAGCTCTAGGCTAAGACAGAGTTACTTGTCGTAATCAAAATCTTAGTGGTGATTTGTTACCAATGTGGTACATGGGTCATATTTTGTCTTAGACATTTACGGTTTGCCATTCTGTCTGTCTGTTCACGCCGAAATCAGACTGTCGAATAACTGTCTGTTCGTTCATTTGTCAATGAATGCAAGGGCGGATCTTTCTATACGGTAGTAAGATCCGAATTCTGCCGTTTGTCAGAAAAGCAGCTAGAATTTTCTTAAGTTCTATGTATTTTTTGTGTGCTTATCTTGGCATTTATTATTCTTATAATAATTATTATTATTATTACTAGTATTATTATTAAATATCTTATCTACACGTTTTTCTGATTTATAGAACTTAAGTTTCTGATCAGATTAGCTTGGGGTCCCAAGTTGTTAAATTTCATATACAAAATATGTGTAACGTACATACGTTAGACAATGCGGTGTATGTAGTCCACGACTTCGTTCACTGTGGCTACCAAACCAACTGTCAAACTAGTGAACGTAGTGGGAACATTAGAACAATAGGTCCCCCTTCATTTTGTATGCCGAGGGTAATTTTCCAAAAAATATATGCTATTCTAATAATGTAATGGAGCTAGTAGCTAGTTCTGATCACTGAGTCTAGAGTGACCAATGAAAAAGAGTGCAAAGTAGGTATTCTGAATTGTTGTCCTTGTGATCTAAAGTTGTTCCATAGTACACGAATAGAGGAATTTAGTTTCACACGTAATTAAAAAGCTTCTTAGAGCTTTGAGGATGAAACGACTTTTTTTAAAAAATCCACAATAATTTATTTATGACAGTGAAGTTGTGATCATGCATAACTCTATTCAATAACTCACCCGTTTTCCATTGACGTAAAAAACGAGTACACTGCTAGGTTTTTTGTCAGCCTTAGATGCAACCACCATCTTCTCACATTCGAAACCAAACTGATATGACTCGAAATCGGAATAATTTTGTCAGCTCGATATGCGTCCGCGTATTTACGTTACGATCCTGTTAGCAGAAGGATTTCGAAATAAACATTCATCAGATAGATATGAATTGAAGCTGGTTTCTTATATTATTATAGACCGGTCAGCTAGGTCTTTACACATTTCATTTACATCACTCGTATGTACATACGTGCCTACAACGTAGCCGCTAGATGTTTTCACCTATAATGATTTTTTGTCCAAATTTTCCAGTCTTCCACAATTAAGTGTGAAGCAATTGAAAAGCTTTGAATCAGGTTCCAGGGGTACGATCGTGTGACTGAGGTTAGAAAAAATGGATATTCAAATGGATATTTTTTTTTGATACTACACTAAATCGTGTAATCTCCCATGTAGGGCCCTGAAAGCTAATTATCTAGGTGACAACTTGCAGGCTTTAACAATAACTTCTGCTTTCATTTAGTTATAAATCATATTTGCCCGAGTCCTCTCCGCCGTACCAATTTGCAAGAAAACCTCTACTAAGTGGGGCCGGCAAATCATTGTTCCGGAAGTTGTAATCAATATACAACTTCTTCCCGTTTAAGTGCTTGTACACGCGTTGATGAATATCTCAGTACCGATTGTCGGGTGGCCGTACAAGTCCGTCAACGGGCCACTTTAGGTCTATTTAACAGCATTAACCCTCAAAATGAAGGTGGTAGGCAAGGACCAGTCAACCGATTCGGTACCACATGCTAGCTTTTTCCAGGATACCTTAAGGATGTCCGCATGTTTTCACAAATAAGTTAGGCAGTCGGTTATCTTCCCCATCAAAGAAATTGATGATGTTTTCCTCGAGTACTAAGAATTCCGGACGTAAACTTACTTCACTCTCGGAATCTCGATGATAAAATTTGTTTCACGAATATCGGCGGGATTAACAGGAACATTAATGCTACAATCCAATCGTCTCGCCATGCTTTTCTTTGCGGAGACAAAAAACTCATAGTTTGCACCGGTTAATCATCTTCGCAAATTTCGAGGTACACTCCAATCTGAGAAAGAATGGGGGAGTTGTGGCTTTTGACCCGCTTCAACTCCAAAACATCCCCCAAATTTATTTGCTGCCCCTCTTTCTCAGACCATAACTGGGATCATCTACTTGAATATACCTCGCTGTCAAGATCGACTTTCTGAACATCAATCACCCCGCTTCAGAGGTAGGTCTCCTTGGTGATTTGCGATGGAGGAATACATCCCTCATATACGAGTAGTAAAAGTGCCTAAACCAAGGTCCAACGGCTGGTTCAACAAATCGTTCGACACTGCTCGCCAGCAGAAGATCGAGGTACACCAAACCTTCTTACAAAACCCCACTGTAGAAAATAGCCAAACTGACTTCGAGTCCAAACACAAATATAATGAAGCGGTCCGCAATGCCAAAGACGAGCACGATATAGAGGTTAAGCACAGGGTAATGTCTCAGCGCAATGGCAGTCGGTCCTCCTGGCGCTGGCCAAGTAGATTGACAGGAACTTCTCACAGAGTAGCCCTCCACCACTTTCGTGTCAGGATGGAATGATTGAAATAGACTCAAAGGCTAAGGCGGAAGTGCTTGCCAAGATCTTTGCTGCCAAATCCATCATGGGTCAATGCCCGAGTGCCGTCGATTCCGGGTTTCCTATACAATGTGGGAAGTAACATTCAAGCATAGAACCGTAAGAGTAAGCTCATCCAGTCTTCTGGTGAGGCTCATGTCGTTGCTCTTTATATTCACGAAAGCGTTCGACCAACTATGGTCCAACTTCCATTTCCTGGCCTCCCAGAGAAGCTTTGAGTATGAATGACTGTCTGGCCACAAGATATCCGTCGTAATTGACGGGTTCCTACAACGTCGAAGTGGGTGTTCCCCAGTGACCGGTCTTGGCTCCGACACTGTACCTCTTACATCAATCTCGTTTGGTCTACGATCAACCCAATCCACAGCTGTGCTGATGACAGCAAGCGACTTCCTCTCTGACGAGAGACCTGGAGGTTAGCACTGCTTGGGATGCAACAATCTTGTACATTTGAGGGCTGCCGCCCCGATTACATTATTTATGCTCGATGCTGTCCAGAGGAGGGATGTTAAACTGGTCGATGACTCTTCTCTAACAGACAGTCTCGGGACTCCTCCATGATGACGCCGCGCGATGTGCCTGCCAGACAGACCCTGGAATAATCTACAAGAGGAGGCTTTTCCCAGTTCTACTAACCTTAGGTAGTTAAAAAAAGGGCTTAACAAAATTCTTTGGGATCCTTATAACAGCCGGGGTCTTGGCATTTAGGCTTCTTCCCGCGCGGCTGCTTCGATGTAAAAAAAATCCAGCTGATTTTCCAAGTTTTAATGATACTTGATCTCTCCAGGTTGTTCTTTTGTAGTTTTATTCTGTAACTACGAATATCGTTAATATATTTCATCCGTTCATGCTCTTATCAACCAAACCAAACATTTTTGTCCATTAAAGTTAATTGACGGGAAAGTAGGATAAAATGAGAATAGAAATATTAACATTACCCACCCGCAGAAGACATTCATGTCAATACCTGGCCATGAAAGTCAATGCCCAATTATCGACTAAGTTGACCATACTGATCCACTAATTACTTATCTCTGGCATACCTAAGTAAGCCGAGCTCAGTATTGGTGGGAAACACCTTCCCTGTTCATCGAACGGGGTGTCAATCAGAAACATGGCTGTTGAACACTTGTATTACCGACGTAGGTGCCAGTAATACCCCTTGGCGAACTACGCATAGGTTGTTGTGTCACCTATTCGCGCACTGCACAATCAGTTTTTCAGTGGTCTATACGAGGAGGTACCCAAAAATATCTAGAATAGCATTGCAATGGGCGGAGCTTGTGTAGTACACATTTTTGCCCCTAGAGGCGTACAGCGCAACTCATTATCAGTTCAGTGCCACCTGAGTTGTCAATCTGGCTTGTTTCGTAGTTTCGTGCTTGTTTCGTTTTTTCCGATGGCAAGCTTCGGTGAGCAATGTGCAGCTGTGAAATTTTGCTTTCTAATTGGTACAAATGCTGCTGAAACTGAAACAAAGATGATACTATGGTAAAAACTCAGGTGTACGAGTGGTTTGCTCGTTTTAAAAATGGCGACATGTCGATTGATGACAAACCTCGCTCTGGACATCCATCAACTGCCCGAATCGACGAAAATGTGGAAAAAATTCGAGAGCTCGTGCTATTTGGAGGTTTTAAGACGATTGCGAAACAGTGTTCTGCAACAAAGACTCGATTTGTGGCAGTCAGGAGACAGGTTCTTCCACCACGATAATGCACCTGCGCACACAGCCATTTCTGTTCGACAGTTTCTGGCTAAAAATGGCATGGTTCCGTTGCCTCACGCACCTTATTCGCCTGACCTGGCTCCGTGCGACTTTTGCTTATTTCCACGGATGAAAAGGGGCATGAAAGGACGCCGCTTTGACGACATTGAAGAGGTCAAGAAATAAACGAGGAAGGAGCTGTAAGACATTTCTAAGGAAGACTTCAAAATGTGTTTCGAGCAGTGGAAGCACCGGTGGGACAAGTGTATTAGTTGTAGTGGACAGTACTTTGAAGGAGATAAGGTTACTTTGTGAAAAAATTGAAAATAGCTTTTAAAAAATAATTCCGGTCTTTTTTTAATTAATACGTCATTTGTAATTTGTGATACGTGGTCACTTTGCATGATGTCCGTATCCTTTATTTCATCCGGGGGTCTGGGCAAAGTTGATAATCTGCACCGTTTTGGTTTTTATGTACTTACTAAATAAGGGCAACCAACAAACGATTATTTTTAATTTTTGTACGCGTATAGTTAAATATGGAATTCAAATATTTTCTTTAATGTTATACTCATTGATCATAGCAGAATTCTTAAGGTGTTCACTTTTCTCGGGTCTCCCCTACGTATCCGCTATGTACGATTGCCAAAAGTCCAATATCTACAATTTACATACGATGCGAAAGGATCCTTTTGTTGAGATCGGCTGGACATCAGCAAATTTCCGGTTTTCTGGGAAGGTATCTGATTCGTGAGATATCTGGAAGAGACACAAAATAACTGGATCAAGCTCCCCTATACATCTCTTTGGCGACAAGAGCACCCATCTTACGATTTTATGCCTGAAGATTACTTACCTTTTGAGTTGAGGGCACTCAAGCGTTGGAGGGACGTCCTTAGCCTTTAAGTCTGTTATAATCGTTTCATCCGGGCAGGTAAGCTGTGGAAGATCATTCTTTGAGAAGTTCCCTTCAATCTGCAAGGCCAGCAACCAGAAAGACTGACTGCCATTACGTTGCGACATAACCCTGTACCTAATTTTTACATCGTGATGTTCTTTGCCATTGCGAACCGCTTTTTCATATTTCTTTCTGCACTCGACGTTTCTTGTTCTCTACAGAGGGGATATGTGAGAGGGTTCTATGAGTCTTGGCCTTCTGTGAACGAGCAGAGTCGTCTCTTGAAACAACCGTTGGGCCATAGTTTAGACGCTTTTACTGTATGGCATTCCTTCATCCCAGCGAGGATAATTTCGGTTATTGACGAACAGACAGCCGACGGATCCGGGTCAGCGAAACGAACATTTCTCCAAGGAAAAGTGAAGAAAAAGGCTCTGAGCAATTCCCAGTCGGCACGTCCGCAAACCCAAATTTTGCTCTCTGAGCGAGTTTGTGCTGCCTCAGCCGGTTCTGCCCAAAACCTGACCTCCACAACACCGTCGTCATAGTTACCCATGTGATTCAGGACAGCAGTGCTTTAAGAGACAGAATGCGTTGTCGGAAAGAGATCTAGCAGGCTACTGGCGTGTGACGAAATGGTATATATATATAACATTTAGCAACAATCTCACCTACTGTTGTAAGTAATTTTAAATCAATTATGCATATGTTGCTATTTTTCAAATGTTTTATAGCTCCTGATGATGATGACAAAGTTTATCGAAAGCTAGAAAAATAAAGTAATAAAAGTAAACCTTGATCTAATTTTGTCGAAGTATCCAAATAAAGGCTGAAGCTTTTTCCATCTAACTGGTTATTTCGAAGACAATGACCACGGCTCACGTTATATATATAAAGAGAGAGAGAGAACATGATCATGCGGAGAAAGGTATAATAATGGGCAAAATCCGCAAAAAGAACGAAAGTGTATTCGAGCAGAAAATAGGATAGGCAACCCGAGCGATACGTATTTCTGCTGGTTGGCTTCATCAGGCCCGAAATGAATGCACATATGTAACTGCAAAAGTAGATACACATCCCCATATATCCGCATACGTTTGTAACCTGAGGAAACGAAGATGGAAAGGGAAAAAAATCACACACGAAGTCCACAACAATAGCCAACCTACACATTGTAGTATAAAGTGGCTAGAAGACCTCGCATTTTCAAGGAGACATCTATCCACAACCACGCGGCCGGTTATAGCCGCTTGCTGTGGTACTTCAAGCACAAAGGATCTACAAAGAGAAAATGATCATGCGGAGAAAGGTATAAAACAAAAAATAGGAAAATAATGGGCAAAATCCGCAAAAAGAAGGAAAGTGTATTCGAGCAGAAAATAAGATAGGTAACCCAAGCGATACGTATTTCTGCTGGTTGGCTTCATCAGGCCCGAAATGAATGCACATATGTAACTACAAAAGTAGATACACATGCCCATGCGATAGATCGCACATTCACGAAACAAACTTTTGCCGGTAAAGAAAGTGAAATGTAATTTGAGGTTATGAAGCAACTATTACTCGTCATTAATTTGTCGTATATTTATTATCTCATATTGAATCAGTAACGCCATCTATCAACTAAGGGCATAAGGTACACTTGGCGATATTGTCAACATGGCGTGTATACACCTGTCTTATGTACACACTAGGATCATCTGGAGTTGACAAAAAATGATTTACAAATGAGATATGCAAGTCTACCAGAAATGACAATATTCTACAGAAGTAAAGTAACTTATCTTCCAAAAAAATAATGTACAACGGTCAGATATCAATAAAACTGAATATTTGCTAAACATTTCAAACCAAAGCCAGACCGGTGCGGTGACGCAATGTCAAAAGCGTTTCCAGGTTGGACATATTCAAACAAAAGATGAAGAAGAACGAAGAACGTCGTCAAGATTTCATTTGGAATAACAGCGAACGGAGACAGCACAGTTAATCATGAAGCCCACAAAACACTAATAAGTGATAGTATTGTTATTTTTAAACGGTTCTCCCGATATTTTTAATACCTCTGACTCTTTATATTAACATTGATTCTCCTAGCACTTCAAACTGCCATGCATACCTCAATGCATTTCTAACACAGTTGGTATGGATCGCTCAGGGCAAGGATACAAGGTATAAAAAGTGGAAAGACGAAAAGTATTTCGTGTGAGAAAAATAAAAAAACAATTTTAAAAATGTTGTATAATTTAGCTGGAAATAATTTTTGTAGGTTGGAAATATATACGTATACCTTTAAAAGTTATAAAGCTCTTTTGACCAAAGTTTTCACATAAAAGTGCGTCACGCTTAAAGCAGAAGGAAAAGGATGTGATAGCTTCAATATTATCAATAGTTTTAGTGCGTTTTATTAACAGCCAAATAAAAGCTTGCTTTTAAAAATATATTTTTCTCTTTTATTTATGTTTTACTCTTTATACGGAATAACTAGCTCAATAATTTCTATCTATTTTATTGATCATGGGGGTTACTATGGAAATGATAAGTCGTCATTTTGTAGCATCCGCCATGTTGGATTCAAAATGACGGCATTCAAATTGCAGTTCCAAAATTTTTCCCCGATCATTCGTGGCAATATATATTTTAAAGTAGAATTGGTTTAATTTTTCATACGAATACATTACAAATATATTTTTCTCCAAAGGAAAATGGCTCAAGAGAAACAGTAAAGTTGATGTAAAAATGAATACCTTACCTAAAAATGCAATAGCTGTTCCAGACTAGTCAGTGGCATAGAATTTTTCTCTTCCCTTCTGTAGAAGTCTAAGCATCACAGTTTCCACGCCATCAATGTAGCTAGAACTGCAAAGATGTTTCTTGCATTTTTATGTTACTGTATTCGATATTCCGAGCGATGCTTTATACGAGATGTTTTTGTGAACAATATTGGGGATTTTTAGATTTGGAACTTCTTTAGAAACATTTCTGCGCCTGCTGTTCAGAAAGTAATGAGGGCGGTTACACTTTTACAAAAAGTTTCACCTTCTCGATAACCGGCCTCCCTCCCCTAGAAAAAGTTCAAGCGAGCACCCGTGATAAAATGCCGTTTTACCAAGATACAGGAAGTTACCATTTCAAAAATGGCGTCAAGTAGGTTGAATCCGCACTTCCCATGCAACGCCCTCATCAGTTCATAAAGGATTAGGTTCAGTGGTGGATTTAGAGGTGGGCGCGGGGGGTGAAACATATGTTTATAGGAACTTTTGTCAGCGTCACCACCTTGCCACCATCAGTGGGGTAAGATGCGTTATGCAGTTCTCTTCCGTTTTGATACCCGAAGAATAAGGACTAAATTGATGCGGTTGTATTAGAAATGAGGTCAAGTAGCTTGATGATGTTAAAGGATTATCTTCAGCACAAGTTGGCCCCTCTGAGGAGTATGTTAGCTACGAACATCTGTAACAAAATGATTAAATCAAATTAAGCAATTAGCCCATAATCCCTTCGCATTTGACAACGTTGCGATCGAGAAATGTCTCCCCTGGCCTACCGACAATCTGGCAACGTGGCTATGACTAACCTCGGAGCCCGCAGCCACCACCTATTCCATTGGCCAGACTGAGTTAGACATCCATGAAACCTCGATGCGTTATATGTATGTTCATTGCGTTGCATAGGACGCTTGCGTACCGGGGTTGAAAGCTTATAAATATACTAACAACAAAACATGTAAGATACTATTTTCCTACAGAAAATTATCTGAAAATCACAAGCCTCTAAAACGTCACAATACGAAGGTTGAGTGATTGCTGCCCTGTGTATGGTCACATCAAGTAATATTTGGCATATTTAAAAAGATATCTGAGCGAGATGCGAGATTTGAACACAGACAAGTTAATGTATCAGAAATACCGAGCATATCTTCTTGACGCAATGTCCCAATATTCCGGGTAACCAGTCGTTTTCAAGCAGTGTTGTTCCGAGCGTTTCTTTGTGTCGTAATAGATTTATTTCCTCATTGGTAATAGATTTACAACCGTCGGTAATAGATGTCTCCTAATAGATCATAATAGGATTCATACTTATCTGTAATAGATTACCAATTTCAAATTTATACCGGATCTTATATTTTGAGGTACATTTTTAAACCAATACAAAAATGTCCGCTTATATTTTCCTCATAGTTATTTCAGCGGTGCAATTTATTTAATTAATCAACTCATTGAGGACCTTGTTCACGTATTTGAAATTTTGGATCTACTGCTTAAATGCTCCTCATTTAGATATGCACTGTATGCGTTGTTGATGGATGTACCGTGTATCTAACGAAGCTACAAAGTAATCGTAAACAGTGGTTGATTCGTGATCAACGCGTGATCGGTAGCCATGGCGCTCTGTCGGCCTCTTCCTGATTGGCTTGTAGCGACGAGCCTCCAGACAAAGTCGCACGGTTGCCACGCTCGGCGAGTTTTCGCCAGAGTGGTTGATCACATTCGCATGGATCACAAATCAATCTGTTGGTGCAATACGTGCAATAACTGTTGTAAAGGACATTATATAACAATAAATGGCATCACAAAGGTATATTCCAATTTGATCTGCAGCAAATTATGAACGGCATATACGGAGATGCGGAAACAAACTCAAAAAGGTGAAGAAAATTTTTGTGCAATCGTTATAGTTAAATTTTTCCTAAGATATAGCATCAGTGAGGGAATTTTTTTCTATTGTCTTATTTTTCACATTAATGCGATGTCGAGGTATATGGCCCTATCGCAATTGAAAATAAGGTTTCGATAATCCTTCCATAAAGTTTCGATGAGTACATCTGAAATAACCTTGAGATATTCTTCAGGGAAATACAAAAATCTCCTTTTGTGATTTTTTGTGCAGATTTATCTATTAAAATCCTATCCGCAATCTATTTTCCGTGCACACACCTTCAACCGAATGTATGCCATATATGATATTACCGTTTCCAACTTTCACCAAGGTTAATAGGAACCATAACAGCTCCCTACCCTTCCCCCCTATAAGAATATCGATTTGTAGCCTCACATTTCAAGGTTAGACTTTTTGTAATGTTTCTGTTCAACATTCGGCGATTTCTGACAATTTTCCCAATAAAACATGATCATTGTGACATCAACCCTGGCAACGCTGCATAGTAGAGGGAACTCTCAGCGTCAGGTTGATGGTTCGTCACCACGCACAGGATTGTAATCAGTTACGGATACCCGTTTATGAGCGCGAACGTTTTATGCACGTCTTGACTTGATTTTTCTTGCGGAAATTTAATATTAGTCTAAAATGTCTGACACAGATACAGCTGATGAAGTGGTTGAAATCAGCTTAACGCCACCCAGAAAAAGGGCTAAAAAGCTTCATCTTAGCGCAGGTGAAAAACAAATTATTCTAAATATCTACAAGAACCAGATGCAAGAGAATAGTGGATTGGCTATAGAAAATATCGTATGTAAGGTTGCTGAAATTTCTGGAGTAGGTCGATCAAGTCTTTACAAAATCTTGAAGGAATATAGACAAAATCACTCACTATCTGAGCCAAAAACATATCCAGCGAGAAAAAAAATCATCGAAAAAATAGATGACTTTGACAAAAGTGCCATTAGAAGAAAAGTACATCACTTTTTCTTTAGGAATGAAATACCTACAATAGATAAAATATTGAAGCAAGTGAATGATGATGAGGACCTGCCAAATTTTAAAAGATCTACGTTCCATAAGCTGTTGAAAGAACTAGACTTTCGATTTTTGAAAAGAGGAAGGAATAGTTTATTGATAGAAAAGGAGGAAATTGTTATCTGGAGGAGAGAATACCCTAGAAAAATTAGGCAATTCCGCGCTGAAGGAAAAACAATTTATTATTTAGACGAAACACGGGTGAACGCGGGGCATACGCAGGGAAAGGTTTGGGTAGACAGATCTGTGAGGTCCTCAAGGCAGGCTTTTTTAGATGGCCTTTCGACGGGATTGAAAAATCCTGCAGGTAAGTTTCGAAGTATATGAACTTTTTTGGATGCAGATAATTCATTTTCTGATCGAATCAATGATTTGGAAGCTCCGAACTCAGTTTTGCTATCTCATCCAAGTTTCTGAGTATTTCCTTCACCCAAAAACTAATCTAAGACCCTATCCTACACTAACCTAAAAAGAGTAAGTTGCTTAATTTCGTCATTTAGTGCGCTCGCTGAGAAGTAAAATAACTAATTACTTTCAGGCAAGGGAAAACGCCTGATCATTTGCCACATAGGTAGCGTAGATGGATTTGTTCCTGAAGCATTGTGGGCATTTGAATCCAAAAAAACTGGAGACTGTCACGAAGAAATGGATGGTAACTCATTTGAAAATTGGTTCAAAAAAATTTTGCCGACACTTGATGATAACGCAATTATTGTGATGGATAATGCCCCGTACCACTCCAGAAAATTGGAAAAAATTCCAACAATGGCCACCAAAAAGGCAGACATTCAACAGTGGCTTGTCTCAAAGAAGATCGACTTCGACCAAACAATGGTCAAAGCTGAGCTGATAAATATAGTCAAGCGACATAAGTATTAATATGATTTAAAAATTGTTGACGAAATGGCCAGAAACCAAAATAAAACGATTCTCAGGCTGCCTCCCTATCACTGCGAACTGAATCCTATCGAGTTGATTTGGGCCGACATCAAGGAATACGTGGCGTCAAATAACAGCACTTTAAGTTTTCTGACCTTAAAAAACTGTTTGATGTTGCTGTCGATAGAATTACGCCAGCAAAATGGAGAACATGTATTGACCATGTCCAAGAGAAGGTTGAAACCAAAATGTATAATAATAATAATATAATTGACATCAACAATTCTGATGATTCAAGCTCCTCGGAATACAGCATATAAATCGATTGATACCATTAAGACTGGCAGTTTAACGGGCTTTTTGGCAAGACAGGTAAGTTCATTATAGACTGCAATCAAAGTGTAAGTTTCTAGTTATTAATGTGGAAATTCCAAATTTATAATTACACAAAATTAGGATTAATTTAGGAGTTCCAAAGCATAATAGTGCCATTTTGACCTTCTTCCTATTTCTCATGTAAATTTTAATAGCAATCAAACTAACAAACTTTATGGAGTCTGTAATAAACTTTTGTACTACTACTACTACGTCTGTAGTTTCTATTTGCTCAAAAAAATTTGCTCTGCATTGTGAATAGAAGGTTGATTTGTAAATATTATTGGGTATATATGTCAGTTAATAATAAAATATGAACAATTTCAATTGAGATGGTCCACAAGTTTTTTTCGTATGCGTTTTAGTAACATTTTGCTGAAATGGTGAATACAGAATTTTTTGCACTGATTCCTAATGTCGAAATATGATTAGAAAGGCGTGGTATATTCCTGGTAATTTACTATGCTTTTGATAGAATTTCTTGTACGACATTTTTTGATAGATCAGTCACAATAGCTTGATACGGCCCTGTAGCGTCTCCTACGGTTAAGTTCTTGATCACGTGCAATACGGGTGTACGTAGTCATGCCATAAGTTCTGTCCCTCGTTTTCAAACAAGTGTAGACCTGTTAATACTTGTCCGATTGTTTACATTGTGGTGTCAGTTGATTAAGCGCTTTTCGGGTAATTACATATACCTCAGTTTGTATTGATCTCTCGAAGCATAACGATGGAGTGGGGCAAGGCAGAGAACCGTATTGCAGTGATAGCTTTACATAAGTGTAATCACAGTGCTAGTCAGATTTTTGAACTCTTACGCGGCCTTCAAATATCGCGTAAATTTGTGTCTAGGACCATTCAGCGGTACAATGAGACGTCCTCTGTTGATGACAGGCCAAGAAGCGGAAGACCTCGTCAAGTAAGGACTCCAGCAGCCATCAAAGCCGTAAAAGCCAGGATTCAAAGGAATCCACTCCGGAAGCAGAAGATCCTATCCAGGGAAATGAAGATTCCTGTCCGGACGATGTCGCGCATCATTAAACAAGACCTAGGGCTAGGGGCTTACCGGAGACGTACGGGCCAGCGACTTACGGCCACCTTGCGACACATCAGGGCGACAAGATCCAAGAAGCTCTTGGAGAGGTACGCAGCTGGGGGATTCCGAAAGATTTTGTTCACGGATGAGAAAATCTTCACCATAGAAGAAAAATTCAACCGACAAAATGACAAAGTGTATGCAAGGAGTTCACAGGAAGCTTCGGAGATCATTCCGAGAGTTGAGAGAGGCCACCACCCTGCGTCAGTCATGGTTTGGTGGGGGGTGTCCTACGAAGGGGTCACTCAGCTCCATTTCTGTAAACAGGGCGTGAAAACAAAAGCGGCAAACTATCAGAGCGACATACTGGATCCTATCGTCAAGCCTTTAAGTGGTACATTGTTTGCCAACCAACACTGGGTCTACCAGCAGGAATCCGCCCCCGCTCACAAGGCTAAGAGTACGCAGCGCTGGCTGGAAAGCAATGTGCCAGAGTTCATTGCTGCGGAAGATTGGCCCTCAGGGAGTCCGGACCTCAATCCTTTAGACTACAAGTTGTGGGACCTGCTAGAGCAGTTGGCCTGCTCCAAAGCCCACCGTAATATCGAGTCCCTGAAAGCGGATTTGATCCGATCAGCGGCAGCTATTCCTTTGGAAGCTGTGCGTGCAGTGATAGATGAGTGGCCCGCGAGATTGAAGCAGTGTATGAAGGCCAAGGGGGGACATTTTGAATAAAACTGTTTGATTATGAATTCTAAAAATGTTGTCGAATAAATAATATCTTTCATATAAATATATCTTATCTTGTTTCATTTTTATCATGAGATTATCATGGGACAGAACTTATGGCACGACTACGTATATGTTTGATTTTACTTTGTTTCTTCGATGGATACAGTTTAAGCAATATGTAGGTATACAGGAAAAAACAAGTTTGACTGACGGCTTGAAGCGCGAGAAGTGTGTATCATCACATGTTAGAAATAAATAGAAACCGGCTGTTGAGTGAAGATCGTCGCCATATTACCTAGCAACGGTGACGCAGAAGGTCGTGCCATCTGCCGCAGAAGGAGGTATGTTCGAACATATAATTTAATATTTTGTTTTCATTTTGATTAGAATTATTTATTTCAGTTTTAATGTCACATAGTGTTTTCAGATCCAGAGTTATACCATGCCGCAATACAAATGATCGTGTACGCAGGTGAGAGCCATTTCGAAGCAGGATGACACTGCCCTACGAGCGCTAGATGGGTACTGACGAAAATCGCTCAACTATGATCATAGAGGTGTAAACCTTGGCTTGAAATGTACAAGATGCGATTGCAGAAGTTGTGGCGATTCTGATCCTTCATTTCAACCGAGCTTATGTTAGGTTAGGTTTCTTGTGAGTGCATCAATAACGATTCTCCACTGCGACTCTCTGGTCTATTCTGGCTCCGACCTGCTGAGGAAGTCTATCAACTTGTCTGGAGAAATATCCTTCAGGTCTTCTGCTTGGAGTACTGCGTCTCGAAGCATGTTGTACCTGATTCTGGCAATTGCAGGGCATCTGAACAATACATGCTTGACCGTTTCATCTCCCTCCATGCACAGTCTGCACTCAGCGTCTTCCGCCATGCCCAGCCTGCTCATGTGGTGACGCAATTTGCAATGACCAATGTACAGTCCTACTAGAGATTTGAGGCTATTCCTGTTCAGCCGTATTAAAGAGTCTGTTACCTTCTTTGTCAAGATTGGTATAGTTACCTTACCATGAGTTAACTCTGCTAATCCCTCCCCGAATTGATGGATCTTTCTGTTCATCTCTGTAGAGATTATTTGTTCAGCCTTATTGTATGCGATCACAATCGCTGGCTCAGGCCCTATCAAGGGTGTGCCAGAGTGTCAGCTGTCTCGTTTCCCTCCAGACCTGTGTGTCCTGGTATCCATATGAGACGGACTTTATTTCCGTCTCCTATGCCACCGAGAGCTTCTTTGAAATTCCACACTAATTTAGATGCCGAGTAGGTGGAGTCAAGTGTTTTAAGTGCGGCTTGACTATCTGACAAAATAATTATAGTTGTGTGCCTCAGTTGTCGTTCTGCGATGATTCTGGCACAGAGTTCTATAGCATATAGCTCTGCCTGGAAGATCGATGCCCAGGTTCCTAGGCTAGCAGATTTTTTAATCCTTAGCTTCGGCATGAAGATACCAGCTCCAACACCTACCTCGGTCTTGAAGCCATGTGTATGCACAGATATCTTTCCTTATCAGGTTAACTTGCTCTTCCCACAAATTCCTGTGTGGAATTGTCGCTGAGAGGGCTTAACATATCTTGTTATCTTTGGCATTATATAAGAAGGGATTCCCAGACTGTCGTAGTTTGTTAAGTCCTCCAGCATGTCCGTCTCCTCCATAGTGATATTGTCCATTATACCATGGAATTTCGACCTGAGATGGAGCGCCGTTAAGACCGATTCGGAATCGATCCGAAACAGATTCGACACAAATCGCAATTCAAAAACGTGTACGCTCAAAATAAAACCATAATTTGGGCATACAAAATTGCTAGACAACGCGGTGATCAGCTTCGCTGTCCAGCGGGGCTTCTATAATCAAACCCAAGCGAATAACCAAAATTCCTACGTTATGTACCGCGGTTATAATATGGTTCAAGATGACACACGGCTTGAGGACATCAGTTACTCGAATCGCTTGAACGCGTTGGTTTTAACCGCGGTTTTGTTGCAAGTTGTTTAGTTTAGAAAAGCTCGTATATAATTTTTGATTATATTTATTATCACTTACTAATCGGTGCTTTTTCATCTACAATGGTGTATGGAAAGTATACAAAAGAAACCTTTCATAATATTAATGGGAGAAATGTTTTTTTTCAGAAAATAATTTTTAATGATGAAACCATAGCTTTGTAGCTCGGGTAACTTTCAATACTCTAAACTTTTCCGCATGTCAAAGAAATCATTTATTGATTTAGCAGAAATGATAGGAAAAAGCGATAAAAAATATATTAGCAAAACCGCATACAGGTGGACGTGGACATCATCCAGTGAGTTTATATGACCATATTTTAATATTATTGTAGTATATGGCTACACAGGATACTTTGTTAAGCATAGGAACTAGATTTAAAGTGTCCCTTAAAACAATAATGATTATAACTAATGAGGTGCTCTACTTCATGCTAAAACTGAAGTCTGCCTATTTCAAGTTTCCGAAAAATGAAGCTGAAGTACAACAAAAATATCCAATACCCGACAAAATTCTAACTTGTCACATTTCAAATAATAACCAGAAATATAAAACTACTCCTGATTTGGGTAAATACCACAATTTTGCGGTGATAACTATGACATATAACAGCTGATTCATGACGTCACGGATCTTATAACCAAACTGATCACCACACTCGCTTGAACGGATCGGTAATTACCAATCCAAAATGGTAAATACCATTTTCATTTGGTTATTCGCTTGAATTTGATTAATATCTTCCTAATATATATTTGTCTATACACACTTCTCTCTCGTACACATTGAACTCAAGCCTTCAGAAAATTTTGGTTCTCAGTGTATAAGATTTCCAAAATGGGGAACCCCTCAACAAATATACTGAAATACCTAGTCCTGCTAGTGTGAATCCAACCTCGAATATCAACACACACCAACCATTTTCTTTTCGTTATGTAGTGCATAGTTGATATAATTAAACATTGATTGATGAATTCAGACTAGGATGGTATCAAATGAGGGTAAGGATATACTAGCTCAAACCGAGGGATATTGGCCTTGCAATCAAATGGCAAATTTAATAGCCTTATAACCATTTGAATGTGAGGAAGAGCCAACATCTGTTGGCACCCGTTGTAAAAAATGGCTGAAATCGATATCTATCTGGAAGTATCAACCATTGAACAACCGTCCTCCATACGGCGCGGGTAGCGCCCTGCAAGAAATCTACTACAACCTCCCAGGAGTCTAAGCAGAACCGCACGGGTATTACGTATCTTGAAAAGTGACATTTTGTTTTTGACATAACGTAGGTTCTTTGTGATATAACGTAGGTTTTTCTACAAGATTTTAACTTAGCAGTAGCTGATCGACACTTGTGAACTTGTTTTGTAGTTGAATGTGTTGCCTAAACTTGATGATGCTTCAGTTATCAATGTTTTTGGCTCTGACGTGATGCAACATCTGCTTCAGAGATGGCATTACTGGATGTCTTAGCAGTAAGTTGTATACTAGAACTGGAAGGAAATGGCAGTGCTCAAGTGCATAGTGAGGTTTTGGGTTAATAATATGTGTTGATGATAATTCCATTGGTACTTGTTTCAAATACACTTACTTGAGATTCAAAGCTAGAAATTAGTTGTGCATCAACTTTTTCTTATTCATTCTGGAAATTACATATGCAAATTTGCTGAATATCAAAAATATTTATAATAGTGAAAGGGTTAAATTACATTATTTTTTATTTCCAGTCATTAAAATTATTTCTTATAATACTTTATTTTGCGATGTCAATAGAAAATACAAATCTGCGCATAGATGTGAGACATTGCAAAAATGTTTGACGGGTGATGCGTCATTCCTAATTTTTCTGTGATGTGGCTTAAAATGCACACAACACCGGCGCGGTGACGATTTCCCGTAGTACTTCTCAAAGTTTTTTAAAACACAAAAAAGGGATAAATCGTAATTTATAACTTTGATCATAACCTGTCTTCAGACAGACCTAATAGATATACTTCATTGGCAGCATATCCAATAACAATTTTCTCACACAGCAAATTCACTGATTTTATTCACATGCAGACCAATACACATAATCATCCAGATGCGATCTTGCTATTCAACCAACTTTCTTTCTTTCACGTCTTATCATAAACACCATAGACTACCCGGCTTCACAAAACAGATACTTGCTTTCTGCAACCAGCAATGCTTGTAGTTGAGTCACTCCTCCATAGATGGATGCTTAAAGCGATCTTAGCGAGCAAACGTGGTGTTATGTGTCTGTAACATTTTTGAAGATTTGAATCTGCATCAAATAGTTGACCATGAAACCAGGGTCACGAATAACAGTAGTACCTTAATAGATGTCATTTTCGTTAATGATGAAGTTAAGATTGCTAATAAAGGAGTTGTGAATCTTCCTGCGGTGTCCGATCACTATCTAGTTTATTTTTGTGTGGAATGTGAACCAGCCGTTAGAGATACAAAATATGTACAGACCCGTGATTTAAGGAATATTGATGAGTCTATTTTGAATGAGGTAGCGTCTAATATGCACTGGCTAGGTGTTATCGACTATGATGACATTGAATCAAAACTGCAACATTTTTACAGCCTTATTGATGATCTGCTAAATATATGCGCACCAATTAAAACCAGGAAGATATCAAAAGCACGTTGTCCCTGGATTACACATAATATTAAATTCATGATGCGGTTACGCAATAACGCCTATTCTAAGTATAAGAAAACTGTTAAGAACAATTTTTCTGACGAGATAAAAACTGCCAAATGGAACTACTATAAGCAATTAAGGAATCTAGTCACAGCATCTATTAGGCGCGAAAAAAAAGCATATATTGAATACCAGCTAAGAAAAAGCAACAGTTCTCGGAGCTGGTGGAAAGCTATAAAGGAGCTAGGGATTCGTGGTTCTAAGGGTAAAAATAATCAGTGTACTTTGGAACCCAACATATTAAATAACTGTTTTGTGGATTCAGTTCCCGATAACTCAATAAATGAAACACTCTTAGAGTACTACAACACCAACATGCTACCAAATATCAATGACCTATTTCAGTTTAAGTTTGTTACCGAGGAAAAAGTCTTGAAGACCTTTCAAAAAATAAACTCGCGTGCTACCGGACTAGATGGATTAAATATAGATACATTTTCCTATATTCTTCCTTTTTGCCTCAAGGCTCTTACTCATATTATAAACTTTTCTTTGGAACATGGTATCGTACCACTCATATGGAAAGCCGCAACTGTTATTCCCGTTGGTAAAACCGATAATCCCCAATTGCCTTGCGATTTCAGGCCTATAAGCATACTTTCACTCTTGTCAAAAATTCTAGAAAAGATCGTTTACGAGCAAATGCTAACACACATCAATAAATACAGCTTAATTCCAAATACACAGTCGGGATTTAGAAAAAATCATAGTACTGTGACTGCATTAGTTGACATTTGTGATGACTACTTGAGAGCTATAGATAATTCCTGCGTAACTACAACTGTTCTGTTGGATTTAAGAAAGGCATTTGACTGTTTAAACCACAAAATGTTATTGGCTAAGCTGCACTTTCTTGGTTTTTCTGAGAATTCGATTACATGGTTTGACAATTACCTATCAGATCGACTTCAACAAGTTAAAATAGGCAGTGACTATTCTGACAATCGGGTCATTGTAAAGGGGGTGCCGCAAGGTTCCATTTTAGGACCAATCTTATTTACTTTATACGTGTCGGACTTGGATCGGTCGGTCAAACATTGCGCCTTACATTCTTATGCTGATGATACCCAGCTTTATCTATCCTATGATCCCTCCTCATGTGTTGATGCTAATGAAAAACTAGCAGTAGATTTAAGCGGCGTTTGTGATTGGTTTAGATACCACGGGTTACACATAAACTGTAGCAAATCGGCCATAATTACCTTCCGCTCTAAGAAGAACGAGTTCAGTGGAGATGCTATAAAGCTATGCCTCAATAGTGAAGAGCTCACACACAAAATATCGGTATTAAACTTAGGAATAATCTTTGATGAGCACTTAACTTTTCATGATCATATTTCTAAGGTTGTACAGAGCTCTTTTGCTAAACTAAAAAGCATCTACAGCTTTAAGCACGTGTTGTCTCAAGATACTAAAATTAAGCTTTGCGATCCACTCATTTCAAGTAAGTTAGAATATGGAAGTTCCGTGTTTGGTCCTTGTTTGACTGAAGCCGAAGCTTACAGACTTCAGAAAGTGCAGAACAGCTGTATTAGATATTCTGATGGAATACGAAGAAGGGAGCGAGTGTCTCCATTTATTCAAGAAGTGAATTGGTTGACGATGAGGCAGAGGTGGTTGGTTCACATTTTATGTCTGGTTCATAGCATTTTATTGACCAAATACCCTATATACTTAAATAATAAGTTATCCTTGAGAAGTCAGCATCATGCAGCAGCCAACCTCCGTTTCGTTGGTTACACCCTTAACACGCCCCATCATAGAATCACCCTATTTACTAAGAGTTTCTCTTTTGTTGCACCCAATCGCTATAATATGCTCCCTGTCAGCTTTAAAGTTTTATCTGTTCCACTTTTTAGATCAAAAGTAAAAAAATTTGTTTTTGAAAATATGTCATAAT
The DNA here is from genome assembly GCA_963669975.1 of Acanthoscelides obtectus. Lineage (NCBI taxonomy): Eukaryota > Metazoa > Arthropoda > Insecta > Coleoptera > Chrysomelidae > Acanthoscelides > Acanthoscelides obtectus. The sequence continues at coordinate 55,377,161 of CAVLJG010000001.1, read as the reverse complement.
ACCTTATATTATTTAGTTTTCAACTTATGTAATGGTGTAACTGTTAACTGTGAATATATATGATTTTTTCTTTAAATTAAAAAAATGCCTATTTTTGGCATAATAGATTTTTCATTATTGTTACTCAACAATGTTTATGTATCCCAGATTTTGTAGTATAATTTTGTTTGGCCCTGGTTGGTATGAAAAACAGCTTTTAGCTGACACCCGCCAGGTTAAATAAAGGCTATTATTATTATTATTATTATTATTATTATTATTATTATTATTATTATTATTATTATGTATGTAGTTTCAAATATAGTTGTAATCGAAGAAATAAAACACTGTTGTAAATACAAAAGAACTTTTCTCCCACAATAACAATCTGCTTAACTTCCGGAAAAATACACATAGGCTAAAACTAAAACGGAAAACGGATATATGTTATACCAATGTTAGAAGTCAAAATGTATAATTCTTGAAATGTCTTATGCAACCACAAGTAGACATTACAAAATAGTTGGCTATCTAACATTCATGGCAATCAAGTAACAGTTCCTCTCCTACTTGAAGACAGTGGCGCTCCCACGATTACAGCCTGGGAGGGGTAAAATGGAAAGTAAATTTTCAGTGTGACGTACGGAAGTGTTATAATAATTTAACATTAAAAGCATGGACATATCAATTTGTTACAGTAAATTCTGTAGAAAATACATACCTACATTTTTTTGAATTTTGAATCATACGAAATCAAAGTGTAAATAAAGCAAACCAAGCTCGAGCAATCTTCATATATTAAAACAAAAATGCAAAATAATATAATCTATCACAGACTTTTCTACATAACAATGTCAGAAAAAACAACAAAAAATACATCTTCATGAAAAAAATAACAATAACAAATATGTTACGACTTCTAAAAAGTATAAAACTGAATGTAAATCAAAATAAAATTCTTAATAATGAGAAAAACACAAAAAATATTCATTGCATAACTACATTCTCTTAGCCACTCTCAAAAAACAGAACATATAAACTATGAAACTACATCAGTTCACATCAGTCTCAAAATAAAACAATCATTACATTAGCTTAGAAAGTGATTTGAACAGAATTTGAACAGACTTTTATATCAATCTGCTGGCCAATAAATAAAACTACATATCTTGATTGGATACTTTGGAAAAGATCACCGTGGGGGCTTAAACGTAAGTAAACCCTTAACTACATCTGCTTTTTCATTTATTGGCCAACAGAAGGGAGATGGATTCGAGAGACAACCTTAGGCAAAGTTCAGGTGTTATCATATTACAAAATCAAGGCGCCTATTCTTTTTGCTGGCGAACCGATCTATGATTGTATTCACGTCTATTTCAATATCCCTATGCATATACAAAAGAGCTAAACCCACTAATCGCTTTTGTAACATAGTGGAGCGCAGCCAAGTTTTTATCCTCGTTAGATGGGAGACACTTCTTTCAGATGTCGCAACACTTACCGGCAATGAAATCAATAATTGTAGGCATCTATTAATTGAAGGAAAAATATTTGCATCACATGATAAATACAGTGACATTCCACTGTCTATAATATCTTGTGTACGTGACTTCCAAAGGTCAAATTCTGCTTTTAATCTGGTACTTATTAAATTTTTGTTTTCGTTACTATTTAGTCCATGCAAATATTTAGAGATTGTTTCTAATATGTCCATTACTTCAGCTTCAGTTTTTGAATTAAATACTGACCCAAAGAAAATATTAAAATTGTATATATTCGAAGATTCTTCATTGAACCGGTATACCAAATCCTGTAATATATTATCTAGCAAAGGGACATATAGGTTCAGTCTGTAATGATTTTCCTTATCAGACGTAACAATGTTCGGTTTGTTCATTTGCCTGCTTGTTATTCTTGGCACAGTCAGTTCAATACCTAGAGTTTCATGTGATTTCATTATAGATGCGAATAGTATTCTAAAGTATTTTTCGGAATTTGCTCGTCTTTCTTGTACAACTAAAATAATATTTTCTATGAGTTTGACAGCGTATTGTTTGTCAATTGTTTTTCATTGTAAAATCTTACTCAGGTTGACTGTTAAAGCTAATATATCACACAAACACTTTAGTGATACGATAAATTGGGTGGATGGCAGTCTTTTAAGACTCCGCTTTTGAAGAAGCTTCGCGGTCTTTCCAATTTGATATAATATTTAGTACCTCTACAATTATCTCGAATTTGCTTTCAAATTGGAGCACAGAATCATGTCTCTCGGTTCATCGTGTTTCGCACATACTATGAATTTGATATCCGTCTAGTTTTCTTTTTAATACTGTATTTCTTTTAGCGGATGCTTTGAAGAACGCAATTACTTCCTTCATTATACCTACAGTATTTCTTACTGCTTGGACACTACTGCTTTTTGAAATCGAAAGATTCAAGGCATGATTTGCGCATGGGCTTGTTAGAGCATTTGGCAAACATTTCTGCAATTCCATTACACCGCCCTCTTGTTCACCTAAAATTAGGTTACACATATCAGTGCCAATGCCCACACTTAGTTTTGAGTCTAAGTTATTTGACCTGTGAGTTTGGGCCCCATTGTATCTTCATCAAAATTTGAGTTGCAATCCACAAATCCCATGAAGTCCTCGTAAATATGTTTTTGATAACAATGTCGCAATACGGTTGACATTTGTGATTCATGGCTAATGTCTGTAGTTTCGTCAAATATAATACTGTAATACTGACTTTTCCTGATGCGACTTAAAACTATATCCAAGTAGCTGATCCATATTAAGGTTGTTTAATTTTTTATACAGGTTAGGCGTGTGTGTAAACCAGTCCAGATTATATAAAACTTTTAATGATTATTTTGAACCCTTTGAACCTTACTAAGATTAACCTTTCCACACCATTGAAGTGATCTTGTTTATTACAGGGTTAACATCTTCATGCCAGGTTAAATTATTATCTATCATTAAACCTAAATACTTTATAGATTCTGTCTGCTCAATTCTAACATCATTAATTAATACTTGGCACAATTGAATTTCTATTTTTTTGTTTGAACATCACAAACTTAGTTTTTTCTAGGTTTATCTTCAACTTATTACATAACCATTTGTATTACAGACTTAAATCGTTATTTATTACAGACTCCAAACTTATTTCACTATTTCCTGAATACAATAATACAGTGTCATCTGCAAAAGTAAAGTAATTACAGTTGAGATTTGCGCAACGCAAACTTAAAACATAGAGGGAATTTAAAAGAGGCCCCAGGACTGACCCATGGAGTACACCAGACAGATTTGTCAAATAGTGACTTTTGTTGTTTCCTATTTTAACATATTTTTTTCTGCCGACTAGATACGACTTCAATAAATTGTATAATTTCCCTCTAATTCGCATGACTCTAAGCTTTTGCAATAAAATATCAAAAGTTACAACATCAAATGCCTTACTTAGGTCTACAAACACCGATATTACAATTTTCTTATTATCTAAGGATGTTGCTTTTTTATTTACAAGATCCATTGTTGCGCTCATTGTATTACTGCCTTTTATAAAACCATACTGAAATCTGTCCACACCATGTATTTTTTCAAAAACGCTAACATTCTTTTTTTCATTATAATTTCTAAAACTTTTGAGAGCACACTAATCACTGAAATTGGTCAATAATTGTTCAATGAATCTTTGTCACCAGATTTAAAAACGGGGGTGATTTTACTTATTTTAAGGATTTCTGGAAAACTACCACTAGAAAACACATTATTAACCAACTTTACGAGCCCATCCACAAGATGATGTTTCAGGTTTAGTAGATCTCTTACAGTAATCTGATCATGACTAATAGAATCTGACAATGTAGATAGAGCCCGTAGAGGGGCCTTCTAATATGGATATCTTACGTCCACATTTCAGAAACGCAAAAGCGTTTTCCAGGTTGGACATCAGTAATGCTTTCCACCAAACAGAGATATCGGAATCATCTAGATACAGAACTAGATGTGTTACCTGTTTAGGGTTATTCAGGTACTACATGCGACTCGTGTTCGGAATATCATGTGCTGCAGAAATTTTTTAGACATTGGAAATAATAATCCATACATGTGAGGATCAGTCAATTTTATTGACGATTTTCTTATTTATGACAAAGATATTGATGAACATGATCAACGCCTGAGGAAAACACCGCTGACACTGGGTGAGCATAATGTGCTCTTAAACAAAAACAAATGTATTTACATGATAAATAAAATTGTATTTTTGGGACAGGAGCTATCAACCTCCGGGGTGAAACCTTTGGCATCACATGTCAGAGTTATACAAAATTTTGGGGGGCCAAAAACCGTTGACGAAATTTAAAGTTTTTGGGACTTTTGAACTTTGTTGGGAGATGGATTGCAAACCTTACAACATATACAGTGCCTATTCTTAAAATATTTCGATTGAAACTAGGCAAACATGCCAACATCTAAAAATTTGGCAAAGGCGAACAAGGTCAAGCATTCACAAATTAAAAGATAAGTTAGCCAATATGAAAACATTAGGCTATTACGATCCAAATGTTGAAACGCAAGTATAGGAGACGCGAGCCCTGGAGGTCTAGGGGCAATTTTACTGCGAATAATCGCGTATGGAAGTAAGAGCATTACCGATGGTAATTGTCAAACCGAAAAAGAGGCTTTAGCTCTGGTGTCGCCAGTGGAGCACTTAAGAATTTACCTTTTTGGAAAATGATTTCAACTAATTACGAATCATAAGCCCCTGGAAGTAATATTTGGGAAAAAATCTGAACCTTGCGCGACGATCGAACGTTGGGTTCTTAGACTTCAGTCATTTTACTTCCGAGTAATCGATAAGCCCTGAAAAACCAACATAGCCGATCCACTGTCCAAACTGTGCGTTTCCCAATATCGTCCCATTTAGCGATGAAATTCTTGTGCATCAAATAGTTGATTATTCTAGACCTAGAGCTTTAACCTTGAAAGAAATAGATGAATTCTTCCTAAATGATGCTGACATTCAAAAGATCAAATAAGAGGTGTTCCTAAACATCTGGGATAACAGTATGTTAAACTTCAAATTTTTTGACTATTCTGCCGAAAAATGTAGTTAAATTTCTTCACGGGTGTACCTTGGTATCAGCACCAAATCCACCAGAACCAATAAAGCAGAGAACTGCCATCAGCTCCTTGGGTAGACGTATCTATAGATTTTATGGTTTCTTTGTCCAGTAGGGATGACAGATCAAAATAATGCGAAACATATGTACCTACAGTAAATAGTATAAAAGTCATGGAAGAAATATTTTCCAGGCTGGGTTTTCTAAACTCAATAGTTTCTGATAATGGAAGGCAATTTACCTCGAAAGAATTCAAAACATTTTGTCATGAGCGGGGTATCACTATATTCCATTCGATTCCGTACTGGCCTCAACAAGACGGAGAGGTCGAAAGGCAAAACAAAGATATACTGAAGAGATTGAAAATTAGCTAGGCCACTAAAACAAACTGGGAACAAGTTATGTTAGATTATATTATTATGTATAACAGTACCTCTCATTTCACTGCAAGGAGACAATTCAGAGACAATATTCCTAGTCTGCAGACACCTAGCACCGCATTTACGGATGGCGATGTTAGAGACAAACATACGATAGAAAAAGTAAAGGGGAAGAAGTATAGTGATAAGAAAAGAAAAGCAGAGAAAACCATCACAGTAGTGGGAGGTAAAGTGTTCCTTAAAAGTATGATAAAATAAAACAAAATACACTCAACGTTTGACCCTACGCCACATGAAGTTATTAACAAGAAAAATGCTGACGTAAAAATCAGAAAATCGGATAGCTCAGGATTACAGAAGGAATATAATTCACCTAAAGAAAGTCAATGATCAGTGGAAAGTTACAAACAGCAACTCCAATAATTTTGAGTTCTAGAAAATTAAATAAGATATATAGTCTACTGTGTGTTGTTTATTCGCATCTGCTTACAATATTAGTTAACCTAGTTATCATGTATTGTAGTAGTTATAAGGTATAGTTGTGTAAGATTAAGTCATACATTCATTATATATTACACTATAAATGTGTATCTAGGTACATGTCACATCCTTTTATAGATATAGGTGTACTGTACTTAAAATAGTAGGCTTTATTAAAAAAATTATAAAAAGAAAGAGATGCTCTGAATAAGGCCGAGCATAGATTATAGTGCACGGCCTCCCTTATTTATAGAGTTTAGACTAGATGTCAGATGGCGCGGAGAATGTTCGGTAACCGTCCGACTGTAGGCGAATGAGAGGCGAGGATATATACGTTGTTAATGGACGCATGGTTGCCAGCCGTGAGGAATGACGCATCGTACAGTAAACATTTTCGCAATGCCTCACATCTAGGGGCTGACTGGAATAAAAAAATATGTAATATCCTTTTCACTCCCATAAATATTCCTGTCTGGAACATACTTTCTCGTCTGTTCCTTCACCAACCAGGGATTGTCTTTTCTTATCTCTCTCACATTTTTGAAATTCAGCAAATTTGCATACTATGTAATTTCCAAAAAAGTGGATGTGCAACTAATTTTTAGCTTTGCAAATATATATAATAAATATATTCGAGACAAGAAACGATAGGACTTATTATCAACACATATTATTAACACACAAATCCTCACTATGTACATACCTATGCACTGCCCTTTCCTTCTAGCTGTAGTACACAACTTACAGCTTAGATCTCCGGTAATGCCACCTCTGAAGCAGATTTCACTTCACATCAAAGCCAAACATTGATAAAGCTGTAGTCACCGCTCTTGGCAGTTACGTCATCAACGTCATATGAAATAAGTAAGCAGATCGAGTCTCCGTACCATGGGCGGATCTATATGTATGCTACTCTCTCCAGTACATGAAGTGGGTAACAGGGGACCTGGAAATACTCTAATAAATTTAGTACGAGCTGTCGGCCTTCTCCTTTAATCGTATTTCCGGGCATTGTACAATTTTATATTGAAGATTAATAACAATACAACTCAAATTGCACGCCGATGTTAAGTAAGTTGTCACTCAGACAAATATGATTGAAGGTCACTCATACGAAACGACAAAGTTTTCGAGACGGAGACACACAGCTAAAAAACATATGTTTTTGAGCTTACCGAACAAAGGTTCACACACAGGGGTAGGTTGCATGTGTAGGTCTGAGGGAGATGGAGATATATAAAGGGATACTGGTAGTCTTACTTTGACCTGCCAAGAACGGTGACTACCAGAGCCGTCATGATGGGTGGCCCCAAAAGCCAAATGCAACAAGAGTTGAGTCTTGTCAAGAAAATGGAAAAGCTGGAGACCATTCTCCTAAGAGAGATATGGTATACAATTTTGAGAATCATGAATATAACAAGCATGAGCTTACAAAATAGTGATTCAACCATGGTCGTAACAGCAAAACTTTTTTCAAGTCTTTCCGACTATATTCTAATATAGGTAGTTTCGATCAATATGAATCGCACGTCAGAGAAAAGCATCCAGGTGCAAATTACAAAGATGCCTTTCAAAGGAAAAGAGCTCAGAGTATGAGAATCACTTTTTTCGAGGGGTCATCAGAGGATGTGCAACTGAATGGGAAAGAAAAATTCCGAATTGAAACATTCCTTCCCATAGTTGACACGTTGGAAGTTCAGTTAAAGCAACGTTCGGAGTCATACAAGGAAGCGAATGAACGATTTAGTTTTCTTTCACAATTGATCATGATCAGTTAACAAAAAAATGTGAAGCTGAACTGACATCAGAATGTTCATTTGGGACATTATCTGCTGAGCTTGAAAAATGAATCGGCTGAAAGTATTCCGGTATTGCATAGCCTGTTGAGAAGGGCCAAGCTGGAGGGACCATTCCCAAATGTGGAAATTGCAACAAGAATTTTCCTGTGTCTAATGGTCACTAACTGCAGCGGAGAGCGGTCTTTTGCAAAGTTGAAGAGAACAAAAAATGAATCAAGAACGTCCATGTCACAAGAACGCCTCACCAGTTTGTCCCTTATGTCTATAGAGAGTGACATTTTGCAGCAACTGGAGTTTGACGATATCATTGAAGATTTTGTGATATGAAATCACGGAAATGTTTTATTAGAAGTACGACTGTCTTAGATTTTTTGGGGACCAGAAGCTCCTGTGGGCCCAGGACCCCCGCATGGCTTAAGACGGCCTTGGTGACTACAACCATAACTGAAGCATCATGACGTTTAGACAACACGTACAACTACAAAACGAGTTCACAACGTGTCCATCAGCTAGTGCTAAGTTAACATCTTGTAGAAAAACCTACATAATGTCCCAAAAACCAATATAGGTAATGTCAAAAAAATCAACATAACGTCGCTTTTCAAGATACGTAATACCCGTGCTGGAGAGAAAGACAGCCGCTTCTCAAAAGATCAATGGGGAAAGGTAAATACACAGAAAATAACTGTCCCTCACTCTTCGATGTTCAAGTGTCGATAACCCCCGCTTTTCCGTTGTCACAAGATCACAAGAACATTCGCTCCCAGAAGTCCCCCCACCTCAAGGTTAACCTCTGGATCCGCTGTGAATGAAATTATAGTTTCGTTTAGATTCCACGTCTCTAACAACCCCCCAACCTCACCTCCCGCTTTTTAATGAATTGTTTATTCTTGGAGTATTATTATGTCATTATGCCTATCCAATCTCAACCTGGCATTTTATGGCTAGACTCCTACTTAATTTTCACTTTAAGGATTGGCGCTTTCTAGCGATTTTCTCATAAAAACTTGTCGACCAACGTGACTGAAAACCCGGCAACTCTGGATGAACCTACCATGTACCTACTGTGTACCTACCCAATATATGAGAGAAAAATAATAAAAGTTGTTTTGGAGTAAGTGTTCGTATTATTGAAGAATAATTCAACGGTACTAGTAGATACTACAGTATCGATGAATGGATAGTTTTGGGGCCGTTATGAAAATTATCCTATCAACTCGCGCCATTATGTTGACAAAATGTCACCCAAAGACAGTTTTTTACAATATCTCCTTTCTGACTCATTTTACGATGAAAATGGGTACCTAAGTGATGAAATAAACTGGGAAAAAACTCCTATTCTTTTGTGTAAGTTTTGTACGGTCTCGAGATTCAGGCTCTGCAAAAGTGCCGCAAAGTATGCTTTTACAGAAGTATACGTGAATATACTTTTTTCAGTTGAAGCGAGCAGAACGGAGATATTGTGGAAACCGTTTTTCAAAAACAACGTTCCCAAAACTTATCAGGTCAGTTTACCAAATAATTGGACTACCACGTGCTTGAAGTTAGCTCCAGATTCAGATTCGAATATGATGAAATTACAGCCGAACCGTACAACATACATTATATAAGTCGGATGGTGGCACAATTCTTTGTTTAGGTTCTGCGATTTTTTTCTGTTTTAAGGAATCAAGCCTTGTATGCGCAGAAATGCATGTGAAGGTAGCTCCAAAAGCTGGCTCTACAATCGTAAAGGCCGCTAGATTACAGCGGACCGAATAAATATTGTCGGCCTGCGATACCGATACACTGTGGCCGTAGTGTTACTCATAGGAGCTCGTGACCTGCATACGAGGTGAGCGCGGTAGTTATATATATATGGGTGGTTATCTGAAATTTGGTTAACTTGGTGTTAGCATGAATTTTCACAATATTAAAAAATATATATCCTATATATGAAACTACTAAGCGATATTTTATAGTCTATTTAGTTCGGTCACCAATTTTGATAAATATCATAATATTCTTTATTTCAATAAATTGACATTTTTTACTCCAAATATCAGGCCCTAGCCATGTAAGATCTCCCAAATTTAGTATTCACGTCACTGTAATCTTATTGTATTAAATAATAATTTGATGAAACTCTATTTAAATTTGGTTACTATTACATTGCTTACATTGTCATTACGATTTAATGTATAAAATAATTTTGTTTGATGATATTATTTCAAGTCAAAAAGTGTAAGCGATAAAAAATATCAGGCCCTAGTCATTTACGAAATTCAAAAATACGCGGCATCCAAACATATGACTTATTCATAACTCACTCAATACGGTAGCATCGGTGTGTAGTTGGTTGCAAACACGAGCCAAGCCGCGGCAGCAATTTTGCTATTAGTGTGGTAACCGACTTTGCTGCGGAAACACGAGCTGTGCCAGTCAAACTCTCAGGCCCTAGGTAAGTCGTTTTAAACATAAATAATTACTCATTGATCTCATTACTTATTGAATGTATGAGCTAGGTCTGCTTTGTTATTTTGACCGCCTATTGATTTTATAGTGATTTAAAATAATAGCTTTCATTTGATTTTGCTTCGTTTCGTCAGTCCCTAGACCGTCAGGCCCTAGTCGTAATAGTGACTAGGGCTTGATGCCACATCTAGGGACTGATGATCATACTGTGTGATGCATAGTTTTAATCATCATACTAATGTATTTGTTGTAGAATATGGCGCATATAAAGAAAAAAACATTGTCTAAAGAGGAAATTGCAAAAAAAAGTCTGAACAGGCAAAGAGGCGATTGGAAAAAATTAAAAATGATCCTGTTTTGCTGGCGGAGTACAAAGAAAAGGAACGACTGAAATATCTAAAGAAAAAGGAAAAAGGACAACGGAAGTGTGTAAAAGACATGACTCCCCGTGAGCATAGAAAGGCAAGAAAAAATTGGGTAGCCTATTCATCTGATTATAGAAAAAAACAAAAGATTCGTGACAATACAGATAAATACGTGGACCAAAATACGCCGCCATCATCGGAAGGTGAAATTATTCCTGAGGCTCCTTTATTAGATAATGAAAGAGAAGCTGAAGCTAGAAGGAGGAGTATAGTTCAACGGAGAAAAAGAAATAGTATGTTGAAGAGGAAGGACTTACTAATTGAAAATTTAAAGAAGAAACTTGCCAGCGAACAACAAAGAAACAGAAGACTGAAACATAGAATGATACAAAAGAAGCAAGCACTGACACCAGAAAGTAAAATTGTAGAAATGGCCAACGACCCTAATCAAAAAGCAGAATTGATAAAAAAGCGTTATTTGGCGATATTATTCAAAGGCAAATTTTAGATAAAGAGATTCAGACACCCAAAACAAAAACCTGCTTAAAAACGATTTTGTCAAGTCCACTGACACATAAAGATAAAATATGGAGACTTGGAAACACAGCCATTACATATAAAAAGATGGGATTTAATCGTACAAAATATGAAGCTATGCGAAAAAAAAAGAGAGTTGAAGAAATCATACACAAGTTTTATGAAGATGACAATAATAGTCGTTGTGCGGCAGGAAAAAAAGAGTGCATCACTCGCAGAAAAATTAAAAAACAAAAAAGATATTTGCTGGATTCCTTGAAGAACTTGCATCAAAAATTTCACAATACGAGTTTGATGAAAATTGGGTATAATTATTTTTGCAAATTGCGTCCATTTTGGGTTGTTGTGCCTAAGCTTACAGACCGTGATTCCTGTGCTTGTGTTATTCATGAAAACATCAATTTGAAGTTATGTGCCTTAAAAAATGCAAACGTTCTTGACTTTGCCACATATCAAACTGCACTGGAAACAATTTGCTGTGATCGTTACTCGGAAAAATGCTTAGCGAGAACTTGCCAGGACTGCTCATTGAAGATTTTACCATATAAGGAGTTTGATAATAGTAAGGACATGGCAGCCAAACAATGGAAGCATAGCAAGGAATTGATTAAGGACATTAAAACTAAACAGGATAGATACGTCACAAAGTATAAGAAAGAAATATGCAATTCAAAACCTCGTGATTTAGTTATGCAATTAGAAGAGAGTGATCTTCCAAAATTATTCCAACATGAACAGAACATCGTTCATCAATATAAAACTATTAAATCTTTGAAAGAGTCACTTACAGAAAAGGATGCAGTAATTCACATGGACTTCTCAGAAAACTACACAACTAAATGCAACCAAGAAATTCAGTCGTATCATTTTGGCGGCTCCAGGACTCAAATTTCTTTGCATACAGTGGTGGTTTACACAAAGGATAAAGTAACATCCCATTGCACTGTGTCTTTAAATTTATCTCACAACGCTGGAGCCATTTGGGCACATTTACAGCCTATCTTCTTAGGATTGCCATCCTCTGTAGAAAACCTGCATTTTTTGAGTGACGGTCCTGTAACCCAATATAGAAATAAAACAATGTTTTATATTTTGGGTTGCAGAATCCAAGATTTCTATCCACTGGCTAGAAAATATTTGTGGAATTTCCATGAGGCGGGACATGGGAAAAGGGCACCTGATAGAATTGGAGCTACATGCAAACGCTCTGCAGACCAACTCATAGCTCAGAGAGGTGACATTACGAACTTGTACGACTTTGTAGCTGTGCTTCGAGAAAGGTGTCCAAATATAAATATCTCTGTTATCGAAGATGTCGACATAGAAAAAGTTAACAAAATGATCAAGGAACATGAGAAAGAGCAGAAACCGTTTAAAGGAACTCTCTTGGTGCATCAAGTCTCGGGTCATATTTATAACCCTAATAAACTTGTCTTGAAGTCACTAAGTTGCTTCTGTGATAATGACGGTTGTGACCATTATAGGTTGGGGACTATTACGTACCAAACCAATACACAGCGGCTTCAAGTTTCAGATATTTTCACAGATTCTGAAGATGATATGCCGTTAGCAAGTATGAGCCACATTGCACAAGAAAAGTCAAAAACAAGCTACGGCGGTGGCGATTATGTTCTAGTTAAGTTAATAATGAGGGGAAAAGAATACCGATACGCCGCAGTTTGCTCAAAATATGATGACGAAGATGGAGAACTGACAGTTACATTTCTTAAAGTTTGCAAGAAAGATGGCACAGAATTTAAAATAAATGATAATGATATCGCCGACGTAGCTTACGAAGACGTTATAGAAAAATGCCAGTTCCTAATATAATCGTCAAGAGAAATACAGTCCTTCACAAATTTAAAAAACCCATTAATGTTTACGAGAAGTAAAACAAATAGTGAAACAAATAAATAAGAGGTACTAGATAGTTTAAGTGCGAAATATTTGTGATCTCATAATAATTAATGAATGTCTGAATGTTGTGTTCAAATTATAATTTGTTAACTCAAAACTTTAGAAAGCTGATTATTTAAAATAATTGTTAATTTTTAAAGGACTATTAGTTTGTAAGTATTAAACTCAAAGTATATTTTGATTGTTGAGAAATATTGATAGATTATTTTCAAGTGTATAATTAAAAAAATAAATTCTGTACTGTGATTATAAACCATAGAATTTGTGAACTTAAGAGATTATTTTGTTGTTACGGTTGATTTTGCAATAAAAAATGTGATTTGACAGAATAACCGTGTTTGGTGTCAGTCCCTATCTCTTGTCGTCAGTCCCTAGAACACTGATTTTAAAAAATCATAAATTTCTCTGAAAATATCAAGTAAAGTGACTGGCCCTTTTAGATGCAGCAAAGTAGATGTTATACCTACAGCATAGAATATAAGCTGTTCTGATTTTTAACTAAAAACACCACCTTCAAAAAATTACATCAGAAGTTAAACAAATTTCAGATAACCACCCGTATGCTATGTATACCCTATTTCACGAGAATCCATCACGGTAGAATGACAGCTGGTTATCTGGAAATATTAAAAAAAATCCCCATATCAGCAAAAGACACATAATTCAGACGGATCCGTTAATACCAAGTAGACAGAGCCATATTTTGCTTTGGTTTTTGGTACTCTACAGATTCATTTTGTACTTGCTAAAAGTTTATTTGCATACAAAAAAAACGCTAGGTTCATATCTAAAGCTATTCGTACACCTGAACTCATAACAAACAAGCCTGTCGTGTACGGTACGCGCTGCTCCCCGAAAACTGGGAAACATTTTTTTTTTCGTGACAAGGTGAACAGATGCATTGATGTGCTTTTCAGGGTTCAAAGAACACAACAAGAGCTATGATAATCAGTTATCAAAACGTAGTTACAAACGGTCTTACACCCCAGCTCTAAAGAAATATGTCTGTCGCGAACGGTACGCGCTACTTCTTGAAATCTGGGCTGGGGTGTAATACCGTTTGTAACTACTGTTTGATGACTGATCATAATAGATAATGTTGTGTGCTTTAAACCCTGAAAACATCATCGCACCTCTTCGATTTTTCACGAAAAAAAAAATGTTTTGGGTTTGTTATGAGTTGAGGTGTACGAATAGCTTTAGTTACGAACCGAGCGTTTTGTTCTTATATGCAAATGAACTTTTCTACATAAAAGACCTTTTAGCAAGTATAGAATGAATCTGTAGAGTACCAAAAACCAAAGCAAAATATGGCTCTGTCTACTTGGTATTAACGGATCCGTCTGAATTATGTGTCTTTTGCTGAAGGGAATTTTTTTAATATTTCTAGATAACCAGCTGTCATTCTACAGTGATGGATACTCGTGAAATAGGGTACACATAGCATACATATAATTACCGCGCTCACCTCGTACACTCGTCACGGGCTCTCTATGAGTAACGCTACGGCCTCGGCGTATCGCAGGGCCACAACATTTATTCGGTCCGCTGTAATCTAGCGGCGCGTACGATTGTGAAGTCAGCTTTTAGAGCTACCTTCACACGTAGTAATGTTCTAGCGACCCAATAGGAGTACCTACATCTTTACCGCAAGGCTTTGAGAACAATCAGGGGACTACAGGATAATTCTGTTCATACAAGGCTTGATGCGTTAAAACAGAAAAAAATCGCAGAACCCAAACAAAGAATTGTGCTACCATCAGACTCATACGTTGGACGAGTCGACTGTAATTTCATCATATCCGAATCTGATTCTGTAGCTAACTTCAGGGATGTGGACTATCGATTAGCCATCGCCGTGGTAAAAGAGAAGTCAATATGCCGTGAAGTTTTCTCATTCATTTTCATGCATATTTTGACTACCAGCAATTTCGGTGTTTTCCCAAGCTTGTTTTGCTATTATCGAGAGAAATCAGAAACAATCCAGTGAACTACCGATAATTTGGCAACCTCGCATCAACTAGCTATGCAGGTGGACCGATAGCATCCGACAAAAGCCGACAGGTTCCGAACGGCACACGAACCGGTCTTGGAATAACATTCCTAAAACCCTCCGATATTCCTGGTATAGCATAACGCTATTTGGCGGTGAAAGGATACGAACGGTCTGTAATGTAGTTGCGCACACGAGTGTTCACGTCATATACGTCATACATAACCTCAATTGTCTACGAAAACAATCTGAACTTTTGAGAGTTGTGAAGTATTTTAGAGTGTATGACACGATAAACTAAGAATATATAAATTGTGTTTCCGTACCTGGATTACTTCCGCTCCAAGAACATGGATATAGCAAGCTACTTCTCCAACTCAGGTTAGTATAACCATTAATCTCTGATGAAATTCCAAGTCACATTTTTCTCTTTGCTTTGTTTTGCAGAGATTAGTTATGATATACCTCTCTACAATAATTACGGAAATATTTTTTAATTATAATTTAATTAACTACCTTTAAATTTTTATAAATCCAACTATAAAAGTGTAATAAATACTATAGGTATATCCATTGTCGATTTATATAGATCACACATATTTTGGGAAGACCCGTGTATATCAAATTTTTATTCGTGGACAATTAAAAAACAGTTGAAACATTGTGGCGTATGAAAAAGCGAGTGAGGAACGGATGACTATTAAATTTTTAGATTTTGATTTTTCAATTGTTATGTTTTCATAAGGCAGTCAACCTTTTGAGCTATTTAGTAGATATCATTTTGAAAGTAAAATCTAAAATAAACACTCTAATGGCCCTATTATGTGGTAGATACAAATGTTTTCATTAAAATAATGTATATTTATGATGTATGTGCGGAAAATTAGATAAAATTTCGAACTACACCATATTTTATGAGTATTTATCACGTTTTGACGTCTATTGAGGTGAAGATCTGATCAACAAGAAACATCTTTGTATTTGTGTGTAACCGTTGGCAATAATGAATCGGCAGGGGTATTATGTAAAAAACCTAAAAAATGACAAAAAAACGCCAAAATGTCATCTTGCGGACTAGGTAGTTTTTAGTTTGCTCGCTAAGATCGCTGTTCGCTGACGTTTATGCAACACGTACAGCTACAAAACGATTTCACAACAAGTATACAACACCTTGTGCTAACATCGTGTAGACAAACCTACGTTATATCACAAAAAACCGACAAAATGTCCCTTTTCAAGATACGTAATAGCCGTGTGCCGGTGCAAAACCAGTAAAACTTGCTTGTAGCGTTTTTTTTTTGTAAATGAGCTTTTCTAAATAAAAGTGTTAGCAAGTACAACATGAATCTGAAGCCTACAAAAAACAATATGCGGCTCTGTCTACCTGACGGATCCGTCAGAATCATGTGTCATTTGATGATATGGGGAATTTTTAAATATTACCAATCAGCTGTTTATTCTACTGTAATGGATACTGGTGAAAAAGACAATACACAGCCTCCACACAGTGTTGCCGAACCAAAAAAGACGGAATCGGTAGATTGTGTCATTGTAATTCGGTAGATTGAAGGACAAAATCCGTAGGATGAAAAAATCAGGGCCGTCGCAAAATCAGCAGTAGCAAGGGCCTTTTGCGTCGCGCAGCGCCGTCTATGAAAAAAGCATATGCGCGGACACACAACACAGGTTTGTGGAGAGCATCTATTCCTGAAAAGAAATTAACTTATTTATTAAAACTTGTACAATGAGCATACTGGTTGCTCTTCAAACTCCTTTTTCCATTCTTGTTTATAAGATGTCAATATTTTCTTTTTTACCCCCTGAACTTGAAACCTTATCACCTGACATTTCAATTTAATATTTAATTATGAAAACCAGGCGAGCTCTGGTTTATTTTATGCTTGTCCAGTGGTGGTGTAATGACGGTGATCTACCAGTCTGTACCTCTTCTACGCATAATAACCAATAATGGACTGCCGAGTAAGTTTTAATTATAGGCAACCCAAATCTACATCCCTCGTGACCACGTCTGCCTAAGTGTACGCATATGTATGATTGATATGGGCATAAAACTACATAAACTGCGATATACAATTCATTTTTCAACTTTATTTTGGGTTCTTGGTCTTTTTTGGTAAAAAATCTGGAAATGTCTGAATTATTTTAAGAAATAATGGAAAATGTGGACGTTTTCGGTAGAAATACCGAAAAATCGGTAGGTTCGGATACACTGCCCCCACAACCTCTAATACACTATCGGCCCGCTACCCTCCAGGCGCGACTCAAAGGAGAGGAGGGCATTCTAGGACAAAAAGACAGCTGGTTGCATGGAAACACTTATATGTAAATATAATTCCTTTCTGGACATTTACGGTATAGTTAAATATTTAAACCTAGCGCATTATGACAAAACAGTTTATAGATTCTCGTACATATATATATATATATATATATATATATATTATCACATAATAAATTAGCCCTAAAGAAGCATTTTAGATATTTTGTGGTTCCATATTCCATAATATCATTTACCTAGTAAACGAAGTCAGAAAAACTGCGAATTTCGGGATCATTCCTCAAGGCTCCACAGAGAATGTTTCAACAGTTGTTTTCAAATTTACGTCCACGTAATATACTTTCTTAAAAATACGTTGTAACTCAACGTCATGAAGACACGATTGTATGTATGTACACACCTCACACAAAAATCAAACGGTATTATATTGTTTATAAAGTAATTAAAAAGCACCAGAACCAAAAGCTAAGGGCGTTATTCATTTGTTTCAGGTTTCAGCTTAGCCGCTAAGGTTAATTAAAAAAACCGAATAACATCTGGGTATCAAATTACACAAAATGTAACTCCTAAAACTTGACCTGTTACCACTGTCGCAAATGTCAATAAGGTTACTAATTTCTAATCACTAGTTTGATTTAATCTCAGGGAGCGCCGATCGTTGGCGTAGCGTTTTATGAAAGTGCCGAAACTTTGTACTGATAGAGGGGTAGCAAATTGTGTACACAAAATCATGCTAAATACGAAAATTTAGAGATTGAACAGGACTCTCAAATGCCCCCGTCCAGCTCTTCCAACATAAGAGATTTTTCACGAAATCCCTTAGTGAGCGGTAACAGATGGAATTTTCCCTTCCTCTCGAAGTTTTGACAGTCTCAAGTTCGGGAGTGGTTAGATGACGCATGTTGCGCAAAATGTTTGCTTTAAGCTCCTTGTTAAACTTAGCTGCTAGTACCTCGCCGTTATGCGGTAAACCGTACCACGTGGTTTTTTGACATTTGGATGACGTCACATCCGTCTTCACCTATTCCCGTTCTTTGCGAAAATTTGAGTATTAGTTTCCGGTAGTGCACTGTGTGTGCTACACCGTGGACTCGCGAAAAAATCCTTATACTCGTAATTCGAGTAGTAGAAAAATATATTATTTCATGGTGACATGGACTTTATTTTGGCAAATTTCATTGGTATTGTTGAAAAGTGCCAGATCAATTAACAAATATCAGGTTAAGATTCACGTTATCAAATTGTTATGAATATCAATTTGCCTATTGCAGTTGCACTAACATGCGACTCAAGGCATCAAGCTGAAAGCTATGATTTTTTATAGTAAAATCAATTTTTCTGCCACCCATTACTCGTATTCCCAGGTTTCACCTCCCAGATTACTTGCTTCTCCACTTGAATCCACCAATTGTTGTCTCTTATTTTCAAGCTTTAAAATCCCAGACAAGATAATTCAACAATTAAATCATTTTTACCAAAACAATACAACATTCATATATATCACAAATTGTGAAGTGGAATCGGTAGATATAACATTTAATATTGTAACTATTTCTGCTTTCGTACTTGAGGTAGGCGAGTCTTACCCACTGAACTAACAAAATATGAGACAAACGTTTTTGTTGGTACCAAATAAATTTTACATGCATGTTCTTTTACAGATTTTCTGGACACCAGACTTCTAGCTTAGAACATTACTTGAGCGTCAGCAGTAATCACAAATACGATTTAACTCATTTGAATATGATATTGTGTCACTAGTGAACATTGGGACATGAACTGCTATAATGTTACCAATCAAAAGAAGGCAAAGCTTCTGCCTTGGCTGAAGAAATGTGGAGAGACCAAAACTTCACGGAGCACAATCAGGTGAGCTATATTTTATAGGCATAACACTTTGTTCATACCCATATTATTAATAGAACTCCTCAATGCTAACAAATCGTTCCCGCCTAGTTTGCTGGCTGGTGTTGCATTTGTTTTTCACGCCAAACCTTTTCACTGGGTCACAGCGCGTTCAAAAAGTGCTGCTTTTATGCACCTCTTAGCAGACTAGTTGAACTCTGCTGGGCTGTTTATCCCACCGACGATATATCTATAGATGCTGCCGATCATTTATGATTTTAGATTTGCTTAATTTCTAACCTTGCATAATGAACGGGAGAACAAAGTGGCTGCCGTTGTGGAAAGAATCACATTTGAACTAGTGGCGTATCATAATGAAAATATTACTGCGCTCACAAAAAAATAATGATCGATTATTCAACTTGTGGAATTCGGGTCGGCCATATATTTTTTTTTTTTGAAAATTGGTAAATACAGTTAGGTTATGTATACTTATATAAAGAGGTTCTGTTTTCAAATCATTGACATATGAAATTCTCCCAATGTTTAAGAATCTCTTTGTTCTAGAAAAAATAATTTTCTAATAATTTCCATGTGAGTACCAAATACATATTTCTCTTTTAATATGATTTTGGATACACAGAATTTGTGTTGATTTATTCACAAGAAAAATACAATAAGTACATTGTTTAATTTCATACATCATTTAGCAATATTATAATACAATTTGTATATTGTATTATGGAGCGTGTCCAGATACATATATAATAATAGTAATAATAATAATAAAATGTCTGTCACCTAGCGGGAGATACTGGTTGTGATTTCAACCAGGACTCCTATTCTTGAAAACGGGGGAGCAGAATCACCGAGAGAAAGTGGTTGTGGTTCCCTTCCGTGGGTAATCCTCTCAAATTCTGATGGATGTTGATATTTGTCAAACAAGTTTAGGAATGCATGTATTTTTGGCAAAATAATACGTTCCTGGGCTCTTCATACGTTTCATACAAAGCGTGTCCAAAAGTCTTGTCTTAGGTTTATTTTTGGGGTGAAAAAATTTGAACCTATTTCAGATAAGTTACCTGTAATCGAATGGCTCAATATGGAACCCAGGAGAAATCTGCACTCTGCAGTTTTGTTTCATAAAATTATTCTATATAAAAATCCGCCTTATTTATATGTTGGCCTTATTTATATGTTCGGTCCCAGAAGGTGATTTATTTCCCAACCACGTCATCCTACATCATGTTCAACAGATCTTCTTTTCATTTTATCTATCACTTGTACAATCACAGAAAAATTTCTATTAGATGAATTATAGTGTTTACTTTAAATTGTTCTCTTCCTTTTTATATATATATATTTTTTTTGTTAAATCTGTCTAAAATGATTTGACCTTTATCGTTAGATTATATTTTTTATATACTTTCTTTATATATATGTATATATATATATTTTTTTTTTTTGAAGCTTGTGATTATTAATTTTAATATTGACTTATATAATTTGATTAAGAACTCCTCTGGTTATTTTGTTCCTTTGGGCTATTATTATTATTAAAGATGAGACTGATGATAAGTGTTCAGTTTTCCGAAATGCAATAAACCACCTAAAAACAAATTCACTAACGTTATCAAAATCTACATTATTTATTGACTAGTATACACAAGATGTGTCGATAGAAGAAACTCATCTCATAAATAATGAAAGGAGATTCGGTGTAAGAATTACAAACTCATTACATACATTACATAAATTATTTATCTAAGAGAAGCTCTTTTACTTATTTCCTGTATTAGGAAGGGCGCTGAATAACAAACTTAAAGTTCTTGAATTTGCGTAGGATGGGCAAGGATAAGACAGAGTGTGTGTGTGTATGGCAGTTAAGTATTATTTTTTTGAGCACGAGTACAAGTCTTAATGTAACATCCTCGTTCAGATAGACAGTAGATGTCAAAATTTTCAGTTACAGCCTTGTTTAAAGGCCCTTAAACTTACGGTTCTGCGTTTTCGGCAAAGAACATGGCTTCCTCCAAACAACCGAAGGGTTAGAATCGTCAATGGTGGCACTGGAGAGTGATTGTTTTCTATTGTGTGATGAGAGTTTGAAGTACAAGTATTGTGTGGAAGAAGAAATTGATTACGCAATATACTGCGACGGAAATGTTAAAAGTAGTCAAATATCTGTACAGTGGTCGCCAACAAACTAGTCGATCGCCACGTTTTGATTTTTGATGGACAGTTGAAGCTGTGAATTCGCCACTTGTGTGAAATATCGCCACGCCTGGCAACTCGGCCCGGGTAATGGAACAGCTACCACAGTCTCTCTCTTTTGTCATTCTTCTTACTTCGCCACGTTCGGACGTTGCCAAATTGTGTTCTACATTGATTGTTACGCACCTACACATTTTTCGCATGATTCCTACATCAGTGCCGCTCATATGTGCAGAAAAGATTTTACTCCATTTTGTATAATACCTATGTCTACTGACCGTTGGCAGATTTTTGAAAAGAAGTACTGGGTAGGGATTTAAATTCCCAAAAATGTTTAGCCATTCAAAGGGGGTTCAGCCTGTATGACGACTTTGAACATCCATGATAATACAATTTTTTTTTTGCTTATGGCTGGTAATAATAATTAATGCCCTTGTTGTTGCTTTCGACCTTGCACAGGTAGAAAATTCGGTCTACCTGCGCGGGAGGTTATCAGATGTTCGCTGTGGGCAGTGAGAACAGAAAAATCCTGTACTGGCCGGGTGAATATCTTTGCCGACACAAACAGAGGTGGTTCTGGCAACGCTGCGCTATGGCACCATGACGGACGGGAGTGTTCTGAAAATAGTGGCAAGGCTTTGGATTAAATAAATAATTTGGTACTTATGCTGCGACCATGTTGTGGAGTTAGTTTTCAAGATATATTAAAAATCACCACCAAACCAAACCAAACCAAGGGAATAGGCCACGCAAGTTATTAAACCCTGCATTAAACCATAGCTCCTCCTAAATCCAAGCCACTGCTCTCCAGAACACTGGTATCAGTGATGGCCGCACAACACGGCGTTGTCAAATTTACTAGTCGCTACCGACAGAGGGTAGAGTCGTACCCCTTTTGTTTGTTGTATGAAAATGAACTTTTCTAAATATAAGAGCTTTTAGCAGGTACAAAGTGAATCTGTGTCATACAAAAAATCAAAACAAAATATGGCTCTGCCTACCGGGCATTGATGGATCCGTCAGAATTATGTGTCCTTTTCCGATATGAGGAATTTTGAAATATTACTAGATAATCAGGTGTCATTCTACCGTAATGGATACTCGTGAAAAAGAGTATGTTATTTTTTTACGAATATAAAGGATAATTTTTGTAAACAGGCCAAACTATAAAATTCATTATTTCAGATAATAGTGAAAGTAAAGCTATTTCAATTAGATTTTGCACAATATTAGAAGTGCTTAGGGGTAATTTAAAACTGGTATGAAAATTAAAAGATCTAGGACCGGTCATTTGATTTTGTTAGAATCAACACCCTGTAGATTAATATCGAAAAGTTTAACATTGTACAGAAATAACTAGTCGATTGTACTTCGAAAATTTATTTTTGCTATTTCTTCAATGTTTTTGGTACACAAACTGAGTTTATTTACACTTTACCTCGACACACTATAACTTCCATACTACGTTATTTTTTGCATTTTTGAACGTCATTTAAATTGATATACAAATACAAAAAGTTTTGAATCAATTCCTATTATGTAAATAATCATTGAAATAGGTTTGTTATTGTCTGATCTATTAAATTTTGTAGGTTTGTGTTTCTACAAATCGTATATTTGCAAAAAATGAATTTAGAACTTCTTTATTTTCATTTATGGTAAGGCCTTGGTCCATGCCATTTACCATTTGGCTATGTACATTTAAGGCGAGAACACCCTGTATAGGTTATTTCTCGGGACATTGGTAGGATTGATAGATTTTTTGAAATTATATGATTTTTGTACGTTGGAATCGAGACAAGGAGACTGTGGAGTGCCGATGGACGATAAAACTGAAACCAAACAAAATCTGAGGATTTCTATTGAACTATTTTTCAAACCACTGACGCTCCTAAGATCTATGGCAGTGAAATGGGCAGAATAAATAGCAGAAACGTTTGTGTCTATGAGTGTCTAGGTCATTACCTACCGCATACCACAGAGGTATGCATATTTCTAGAACTTGCAATTAAAAAAAAAACCTAAATCTCGAATGAGCGTTTGAGAAAGGGAGGAGTTCATAAAGTGATTCTTTGGGAGCGCCAGTGATTCAAACGCTATAGTTGAAATGTTTATAACATGTATATTAATTATATGAGGTTTTTGCCATTAATTATGCGAGCTTTTTGCCTTCTCAATGTTACTTGCCACAGCAATAAGGAAGTCTCATTTTCGATATTTTTTGAAGAGTACTTTCAGAGTTTGATGAAATTTTGACATAAGGTAACTGAATATGACTGAGCAAAAAAAAACTCGTATGTTTTCCAAAAATAATTGGAATAGGAAAGCAATCACCATCAGCTTAGGTGAATATGAGAATCCGGTTGTTCCATAAAATTTGGATATTTAGCATGCTTTTGGTTGCAATTCCTATGAGAATTTCGTTTACGCACCTTGGACACACATATACACATACGTGTGTGCCTTTGGCATTTTGAGTCTCAAATTACAGACAAACAGCACAAATCATAGGAGTGAAAAAACAAAATACGAGTACACATGCATTGGTAATAACTGATATTATTAAATATGCAAAAATAAAAGAATCTGGTATTTTATGAAAAATGAAATAGAATAAGAAAGAAAAACGCTCGCCCTAAATAGGATCGCATCACCATTAAAAGGTTACGTGTGGTATGTCTCATTTCTGATAGACGTACGATATCTCTACACCACCGGATTTTATATGTACATATAATTATCACTATCACAGCCAATAAAATGGCCACGTGAAATAAGAGCACTTGTTTTTTCTAACTGCTTCATAATGGTCAATGGCAAATGGCTTAAGTCACAGAAAGTATGGGAATAAAAAAATCGTAAATTTTTAAATAAATTGTATA
This sequence comes from Acanthoscelides obtectus, assembly GCA_963669975.1. Taxonomy (NCBI): domain Eukaryota; kingdom Metazoa; phylum Arthropoda; class Insecta; order Coleoptera; family Chrysomelidae; genus Acanthoscelides; species Acanthoscelides obtectus. The sequence goes on along the minus strand of CAVLJG010000001.1, from coordinate 55,352,883 downwards.
AAACCTAATACTAGCATTATTAAGGCATGTACCACTAGATACCATCACAAAAATATAATCAGCGGTCACAGAAGAACAACTTATATAAACGTGACCAACCACCTTAAGAGAAGAAGAGAGATATAACATGTTTATGGGTTTTGATTATAATAAAATTTTTGACACAAAATTCACTAACCCGCCTGTTAAGCTGAGCAGATGTCAATCTTTGGTGTTTTTTATATATAAATATCAATCCCAATTATTAATAAACCAAAACCCATAAGTGTTATATCAATCTTTTGAAAGTGCCCATCTGAATATACATATAATAAAAAGGTAGAACATTTATAAAAAAAACAACTTTGATTTCTGTCAAAATCTGGACGACCTGTACAACAGTGTGAACTTGGGGAATGTGCCCCAAATACACTAGTGTCACTGATCAGATTTCTATAAACATTCGTCGTTTTGGTTTCGTTTGCTAGGTGTTAATGTTCGACGCAATCGTCAGATGGCGCTGTTAAGGGTGGTACCAGGAATCATAGCAGAGAGAGTTATCTATAGTGTAGCTAATAATCTGTGGTGTGTGTGATGACACTGAAAAGAAACAAATAATAGGTTATTACATACAGAATAAGTTTTTAGTGTGGGCTAGGTCGATAACTCTATTATTACGCATGTTACCTAAAAAAGTTGATTACAAAAATTATAGCCAACAACATTTTCTTTACTTGGAAAATATTTATATCCCTTCAGGGTGATTTATAACTTCGTGGTGACTCGAACATACATTTTTTTGAATGGAAAGTCGTACATTTTATTGCAGATTTGGATAGCTCCTTCCAAATGAAACAATTGTGCTACAAAAAGATGTAGATGAATGAAGTACCACGGAAAGTGGCTATAACCGGTCGCGTGGTTGCTGTTGGATGTCGCCTTGAAAATTCGAGGTCTTCTGGCTGTTATACTACAATGTGTAGGGTGGCTCTTATTGGTGACTTCGTATGTCGTTTTGTTCCCTCTCCAATTCTCCATCTTCGTTTCCCCAGATTACACCCGTATCCAGAGGTATTGGCATGTGTATCTACCTGTAGTTGCCTATGTGCATTCATTTCGGGCCTGACGAAGCCAGGAAGCAGAAATACGTATCACTTTGGTTACCTATCATTTTTCCTTCTTCTTGCTGATTTTGCCCACTATTTTTTCTATTTGTTATATACATTTCTCAGCATGATCCTTTTCTCTTTATATATATATCTCGAAGATGTACTACAATAAACGTTTCTTCGGCTTTCCACCTGTCAATGATTGCAACGGCGTAAAATACCATCCGATGTAGGAAATGGAAATTTTGTAAACAGCTATGTCTATCTCCATTTATCGTCGGTGTTTTATCCCGCTGATGAACAGTATTCTACTGGTCGATTGGAAAGCGTTACTGTGCCTCCGTATCGGGGAAGTCAAAGAGAAGGACGACCTAAAGCTGTAAGTGTAAGAGAGACGGAGCGATAAGACTAGCGTGTCGCCGCAGTGATGATGAGAGCTCTGCGAGTGGAAGAAAGACGGATGAAGCGAACAGAGAGAGAAATATAGTTAAGGGGACACTGACGTTGCTTTGAGGGGACAAACAGGACGGTTCAGGCTTCTAAATGAGTTTATTTAGGAATAATTTTTTTACGAACAAAAAATTTCAAGTACGTAAACTCTGCACTTCCCACACAATTTTTTCCTCATTAGATTAGGTGCGGTTTATTTTCAAACCTAACTGCTAAGAACTAAAGAAAATAAGGATCAAAGCAATTGCACGTGAGATATAGTGTCGAACTGCTTGGAACATACTTAATAAACAGTATAATTTCTATTTTTCTTTGTTTACATAACGAAATAACCTGTTGTAGTAGCGTATTTAAGCTAATTATGTATATATATAACAAAACATGGCGACGAGTAGATTGACTCTGCACTTTCCACGCAACGCCGTCATCAGTTTATAGAAGAATGGCCAGCACATGTTAGACCCTATCGAAATAAAACAGTGCCATAGACGTCGATAGAGGATAGTTGCTAAGTAGCCGAGTCCAAGCCTAGACCATACTGATGAGTTGCAAGAAACACGAAACAACTATCCATGGTTGGCTGTCTCTGGTGAGAGGAGCATTTTTGAGTTGGACCTCTCGGAGAAAAAAGTTAGTTACGCACATGTATAACATAAATTAAACGAAACATGTTCGTTAAACAGATCTATACAATTTATCCATATACATTGTTTCGCTGTCCTACCCATAGTACCGTTCATGAGAGGGCACTTACGAAGGCCGGCACGCCGGTCGGTGAAGCCGTACAGCACAGCACATGCAGGAAGCGGGTCGAAAACATTTTCCGAGCTTTAAAGGCAAATAAATGTAGGGGGAAATCTGTGATGTTTGAAATGTGCCTAATAAGTACGGAGAATCACCGGGGTTGAAAGTGTATTAATAAACTAACCCAGCCTCCAAAGTTTAACCACTCATTTTTTTTTTCAAAAATGATCATGATCCCCTGACATTTTTTATTGGATTTATTATTACTATTATTATTATTTTATTGTTTGTTTATTTATACCTTACAGTATCTTACGTAGTATGGCTGCTGTACCATACAAAGCAATATCTTGCTCGTCTGCTGTCCTGTGCTTTGTACCTTCCTGGTATGAGATTTAGATTCTCAATTAGGTTGTCTGGGATCGTCCCTAATGCATCTGTAACTACGGGAACCATCTTCGTCCTTAGATTCTACATTTTTTGTGTTTCAATTCCAGCTTCTTTATTTACGTTTTCGTCGTTGGGAACTGAAACATCTATTAACAGGAAGGCTGGTTTTTGACCATTATGTGGGGGCGGTTCGCGGATAATTTCTGGATCTGTTTGCACAGTCATTTATTATGGTAATCTCATCTTTACAAGGTACTGGAGTGGGGTTGTGATTATACCACTTCTCTTCAACTGCGATCTCAACGCTTTACGGATGTCGTGATGCAAGTATGTGCATATTTTATTGTGTCGGAGCAAGTACCCGTGCTTCACCAATTGAGGACAGCCGGATATAAGATGATCTATTGTTTCTGAGTATTGTTTACACATCCGACATTTATCATCTGCTGTTACCTTGAGGATATGTTTCTCATGTATGTTTGTTATTATCATTTATCCTTATCATCATTATTATCATTTTGTCATGTATGTTTGTTATTATCATTTATCCTTATCATCATTATTATCATTTTCATTATTATTAACATCATTATCACTATTATCATTACTATTATTATCATTATCATCATATTATTAATCACCATCATCATTATCGATCATCCTCATCATCAGCATCATCATCTTCATTACCATTAAAATTGTAACTTTGTCATTAGCTGGACCCCTCTGCATATTCAAACTTGCTTTCTAAATCCTCACGTTCGCTCAATTCATCATTCAAGTCTTCATACAAATTCTATTCTATTTGCACTTCGTTAGAGGATTCTATTAACTGTTCACCTCTACATAACCTTCTTTCTAGTTCTTTCAAGTTACTGATACTTATGGCCTGCAGCTGCACCGACTCGACATATTTTGGAAAAGAAACTGTTAATACTGTTTTGACTGAGGATCTTTTGCGAATGGCTTTATAATTTTTTTTGCCTTGATGATAATAAGGATATAGGAAAATAGGAAGACTCACCCTCTGTTGGCTGTCCATTATCTTGTGCCTAGTGTGCTTTTTAGTTTTTTATCTGTGTTATTTACTTCTCTAACTTCAGAGGGTCTGACGGCTTTGTTTATGTTATCTGCAAACCTGGTTGCGTATAGCTGTTTGACTGGTTGCCTATCGTTCGTTGTTGTCGTAGGCTGGGTTTCCATGACGCTGCTGCCGCTTCTTAACCTCAAAATTGTGTTTGTGAATTGCACTGTCACAGGTTGTTCGACCACTAACCCGGCTCGATTGGGCCATGTGCGGGGTTATAACCTCTTTCGTAAACAACGGATTGACAGAGGTGTTGGGGCCTATGTTAAAGTTGATTTATCGTTTGTTGTCAGAGATGTTGGTTATTCTAGCCTTGAGTACTTATTGTTTCAGTTACAGCACAGAACTTACACTGATATTCTTGGAGTTTTCTATAGACCTCCTACTACCAATATTACTCAAGTAGTTGATGACATTGGAAACATTCCGTCTTTAGAAAATTTCTTGGTTTACGCTAGTAATAGAGGCCTTAGAAGTACGTGGAATGCTCTAAAACAGCTAAGTGTGTGGTCGCGACGTAAAACTTCAATTTCAGCTCATTTGGGTAACCCTGATGAACTAAATCACCACTTCACATCATATTCGTAATGGGTTACGTCCATTTGCGACAACAAAATCGAGTTTTATTCAGGTAATATTCATAATGCTAATTTAAGCTTCCAGTTCAGAATGATAACTGTCGAAGTTATCTTTAGTTCACATCAATGCAAAAATTCTCAAATTATGCAGCCCCCTCATTGGCAAATATATAGCGTACATAATCAATTGCTGCATATAATAGCGGTCTTATTTTCCACTTCTGCTACGAAGGATGTCTTAAGTTTCGCATATGTAAATAAAACAACACGGTAGGTAGTTTTAAATGACTTTATTGTTTTTCGAAGTATTCTCCACGAAGATTAATACACATCTGCATGCGCTAGAACCAATTTTCGAAGCACCTATTCCACTCGTTTGCTGGCAGATAAAAAACGGCATTTTTGAATGCGTCGACTGCTTCTTCTGGTGAGTGGAACCTTTGACCACGCAGTCTGTTTTTAATTTTCGGAAAAGTAAAGAAATCGTTAGGACTTAGATCGGGACTATATGGAGGATGGTCCAATAATTCCACGTTGTCTTCGGTTAAATACTGCCTGTTTTTTTTTGCTGAGTGCGAGCTTGCATTGTCTTGGTGGAGGATGATTCTTCTTTCGAAGCTCGGTGATGACTTTTGGCAAACAGATAGTGGTATACCAATCCGCAGTAACAGTTCTTTGCTCATTAAGAGGAATTGTTGCAATATGACCCGCTTTTGGCACAAATGTCGCGACCATCTTTTTCGAAACACTTCGAGAACGGACGACTTTTGTTGGATTTTCTTCACCTTGGAACACCCAAACAGCCAACTGTCGTTTATTTTCTGGTTCATAACAGTAAATCCACGATTCATCACCACTAACAATGCTGTACACATTTTTTGAGTTTCCGGAATTGGAACGGTCAAGCGTTTTTTGACACCAATTAACCCTGGCTGCTTTCTGCTCTTCAGTCAACAGGTGGGGTATCCAACGAAAAACTAATTTTCTTACTCCTAATTCTTCATGTAACATTTTTTGAATTGAGGTCTTTGAGATCTTCAAGGACGCCTCAATCTCGCGATATGACACATGTCTATCTTCAATGATGAGTTTGCGCAAAGCATCGACGTTTTCCTGGGTGACTGCCGTTTTTGGTGCACCCACCCTGGGTTCGTCGCTAAGACTCGCCCGTCCACGTTTGAATTCTCCATACCAACGGGAAATTCTCGACTGATGTGGCGCTTCGTTGCCGAAAACAGACAGTAACTCAGCAAGGCATTCTTGTTGCGATAATTGTCTCTGAAAGTTGTAATAAATTATGGCGCGAAAATGTACTCGGTTGAGTTCCATTTTTCTAATGACTTGGTGACACTTAAAAATTAACTGTAGTGAGAACACTGCACGTATTGTTGTGAAACTTTGAATTTAAGTTTACTAAAGAGTGAGGTTAAGATTCAGTACTGACGTTCGATCCGCGCGGCCTACTATGTTTCTATATGCAAAACTTAAAAGACATCCCTCGTATTGGTATCCCTATCTCTAAAATCAATCATCCGATAGAATTCTCCGATCTCAGGCTTATAAATTTTCTACCAGCTGTTTCAAAAATATTTGAAAAACATCTTTATATTCAAATTTATAAATATTTTTCATTTCATGGTCTACTTCCCGATTGCCAATCTGCGTTTAGACCGAGAAGAAGTACTGAAACATCATTAGTAACGGTTACTGTGGATGTTTTAATGGCGTATGGTCAAGGTTTGCCTAGCGTTCTTGTGCTTTTGGTTTTTTTTCTAGACTTTTGATACCATTAATCATGAATTTTTGTGTTCAAAGCTCAAGCACTGTAGTTTAACTGACTCCTCACTGTTGTTAATATGGGGCTACTTACTTAGACGCTCTCAGAAAATCCATATTGATGGTTCTTATTCGGAAAACATAGATATTCTGTCAGGGATGCCGCAAAGGTCTAGACTTGGACCCTTGTTGTACCTAATATACACGGCAGATATTTTAAGTAAAATACAAGGTGTAAAAGTGCAAGCGTATGCAGACGACATTTTCAAGTCTGTTTTAGCTTTTTATAAAAGACAGAACTACAGCAGAACGAACTTTCAATGAAAATCTTCAATCGATCAATATATAATCCGAGCAGCACAACTTACAGCTCAGTTCTCTAAAAAACATCTATAGCAGTCGGCATTTTCTAAGTCGAAAACTGAGGAAAACATTGTGTAAGATCTTGGTGTTTAGCCATTTCAACTATTGTAGCTTTATTTATGGGCCGTGTTTGACTATTGCCGATATGGCGAAGATACGAGTTCAAAATAGCTGCTGTAGTCTGCTATATGGAATCAGGAAGTATGGCCCTATATCACACAAAATTAAAGAGTGCGAATGGCTTAACATGAATAATAGGAGACTCTTTCACCTGTGTAATGCATAAATTGGTCAACAATCCAAATCCTGTATGTTAAAAGGCAAAAAGTTGAAAGCATTATAACTACTCGTATACGTTTATTTGCGAATGCCTGCGTTGCTTAGCTCTTTGGGAAAACTTTATTTACCATACATTTTTTTATTGGTCTACTTCTTCGATACTTCCATTTAACTCTGGCTTAATTGTCTACTTATTTGGGTGCTGTCCTCCAATGGTTGAGTACGAGTAGAATAGCTAATAGCTAGACTTCGCCACTGGTATTGAAAATCAATAAGACGGTTTATTATTATTATTATTAATAACGTAATGGACTGTATTTTTGTAAATTTGCTGGGCTCGAACAACTAAATAACAATCTCTTTCAGGAGGTTAAAAATGTTGCGTGCTCTGTCGACCGGCGTTCGTTTCATACCTTGTTGCGATGTTGCCGGTTGTCGGCTGGTGCAAAAATGTGTGCACGAACTCGAATGGAACACATAAGTACTGTTTAGCTCTTCTTATATACTATTTGTTGTAGATCTTATTTACCCCTGGCTGTCTGTGATATGGACACCCAAATAGTTACAAGTATATTAGTCGCTAATTTAGTTAACTCATTAAATCTTAAAATCCTTAAGCTTAGAATTGGTCCGGTTGTAGAACTTCCACGCACAGGTTAGTACTTCCACTCTTATACAAAATTAAATTGGTGAAACAATCACCGACATATATAGCAATTTCTCCCAAACTGATACGCATACATCATTTAAATGTTAAATTAGAATAAAGGAAACCATTTTATTGTTTTACGTCATCGTTATTATATAAGTATTTTTACCCGCCCACACAAGAAAAGCTTAATTGTTGTACATTTTGGAGACAAATAGATATTACTATATTATCATTATTATCACTATTATTGATATTATCATCATTATTAGCACTGTTATTATCATTACTATCATTAGACGATGATGACGGCGATAACGATAATGACGACAATAAAATGTAATGGTTGTATATTTTGGAAATAAATAAACACTTCTATATTTCTACTATTATCATCATTATTCTCACTATTATTGTCATTATCACTATTATTAACATTATTATCACTATTGTTATGATTACTATCATGAGACGATGACGACGACTAGACGATGACGACGACGATGACGGTGATGATGATGATGGCGATGACGATGGTTATAAGGATAACGATAACTATAATAATGATAAGGATAACGATAATGATAAGTATGATGATGATGACAACGATGATAACGACAATGATAATGATGTTGATAACGATAATGATAATTATGATTATAACTATAATGACGAAGATGGCCATAATGATAATGCTGATGATACCAATAATGATAGTCATGATGATAACGATAATGATGATGATAACGATAATCATAGTCATGATGATAACGACAATGATAGTGATGATGATAACGATAATGGTAATGATGATGATAATGATAATGATGATGATGATAACGATAATGGTAGGTGATGGTAACGATAATGATGATGATGATGATAACTATAATGATAAGGGTGATGATAACGATAATAATAATGATGATAATGACGATGATGGTGTTGATGATGATAACGATAATCACAATGATGATGATAACGGTTATGATAATGATGATGATAACGATAATGATAATAATTAATAATGATACATAATTCAAAACTTCCTATAGAAGACCCAGATGAAAAATGTCCTTCATTAAAATATTTGAATAAATAAATCACTCAGTTATATATATTGAGTGACAAAAAAAGGTAAACCGATGTTTAACCGATTTTAATACTTTTCGCATATATGTTCAGTGTCCCTTACTAGTAAAGTGATTAAATGTTCAGCTTGATTCGTCAACTGACTGCTGAAACTGGTTCAATAATGTATATTATATACTCATTGACACGCCTGGGCATCATGCTGATAAGGTGGTCGATATCCTGTTGGGGTATCGCATTCCAGGCTGCTACAACTTCTTGAGTAAGAGCTGCTAGTCTGTGGTGGGTGTTGAAAATTCAAGAGCCTGCGACCTATCATGTCCCAGATATATGTTCAATTGGAGATAGGTCAGGGGATCCTGGTGGCCAAGGTGAACGGTTGATGCGATGTTGATCCATGAAGGCTAACGATGCTCTGGCAACATGTGGTCTGGCATTGCCGTGCTGAAAAATCGGGTTTTGGATGGTGTTTAGGTATGGAATAAGATGAGGCTCCACTACTTCCTGAATATGGCGTCGGGTTGTCATATTGCCTCTGATGAAAATTAGTGATGATCTGCTACCATAAGCAATAGTATCCCATACCATAACTCCCACGGTGTGGTGAACGTGACGCTCTCTGTCAAATTGTCGGTCACGTCTTTCACCACGTCGCCTTCTCACTCCTGCCCGATCATCGTGCATCCCCAGACAGAAGCGGGATTCGTCACTAGAGACCACCTGATTCCATTCCCGGTCCCATAGAATTCTTTCTCTAAACCAGAGCAAACGGTTACGCCGGTGTTCAGCTGTGAGAGGTAGCACCCAATATGGGCGATAAGAAAAAAGGCCAAACTGTCGTATTCGGCGATATACCGTACGCATACCATCCATCCTTCCATGCTCTTCCAACCACTGATTAGTGATGGCTCGAGCACTACTGAATCTTTCTCTCAGAGCCAGAAGTCTTAACCGGCGGTCTTGTCACTCTGTGGTCCCTCTGGGACGTCCAGAGCTCGCTGTCTTCGGCCTTCCTGAATCCACGCTCCTAGAAACTTCTCTTATCGGTAGACCGGCTTCACGTAACCCGACAATTCGACCCCTCTGAAAGTCAAGCTGTGACAACCGGCGAATTATACGCACTCTAGGCATTTTACGCAATCACAAAAAAGTTTCTCAATAGGATTCACGAAATTTAACATTTAACTGACACCGTAAATGTACGAAAGCCGATTGCTTCCACCAAACAATACACGCAGCCACCACAAAAACTTCAGAAAAACCTGACCATTTTATCACTTGTTCATGGCAAGATAAATCGATATGTAAAAAGTTATGGAATTCTAATAAACATACGTAGGTGTTTAACTTTTCTTGTCACTCAGTATATATCGTACGTAGTCGTCTTCGCGAATAATCAAAGGTGTTGAAAAACCTATCACAGTCCATTCAAAGGTACCGTTCTCATACTCGAATTCTTGATACCAAATACACCTTTCGTTTGCATATTTTGTCATAAAACGTTTACTAGCGATAGGCGCGAAAAAATCTTCTTATCCAATCAGTTGTGGAACGAACATATCAAGTGCTGAGCATCGAAGATCATATTTATTCCATGCGTATAATATGCACCTTGCTAACTTCCCAATTTCTCCGATTTCATATTACTGTTTTGCACCGTCATAATCCCCTCTCGAACAAAAAGTTCCCCCCTCCTTCCCGCAATTTCATAATGAACGTTGGCAGTCGACTAGAGTTTTTCTACCTCAGAGCGGTGGCGAAACGCTCTGGAACCTAACCCATAGAAAGGAGAGATAAATTTTGCCGATATTCCAGGAACCGACCTCCTCTCTTCCTCCTCACATCCCCTCCTCTCACCATTCGCCCCTAGCTGCTACCCTTGCTGCCACAATCCAAACTTCAACGCTCAGTGACGTAGTCGGATAACGCAAATTGGAACCTAACTTGTATATCGTGAAATAATATTTGATATCTGCATACTCCAAATTTGAATGTGCAAAAAAGTTTCCGAGATCTATTTTATAAGATTCATCTTGCCGCTTTTATGTCAAAATATGCAAAAATATTCAAACAAATCGATATCGTTACTATGTGTGGATATGTAGCTAAACGTTTTACATCAAACTTACCATTATCGAAGAATGAATTGCATATATGCACTGAGAAAAAAGTTTAATCACACCGAATAAACTTTTACTTAGTCCGAATAAAAAATTTGATTAACTATGTGACAGCTAACAATTCAATTAACTGTTAATTAAATTTATTAAGCCGTTTACTTAGATTGAGTTCACCAATTTATATAAAATTAATCAGCTATTAAAATGAATTTACCTGCTCCAAGTAAGGCAATTTAATTATACTTATTAAATTTGTTTAATTTAGGTAAAAGTGTTTACCTATTTTTAATGATGTATTTTATGTAGATTTAAGAGGATATTTGGAATATAACAGATTGCATTTTACTGAATTATGTATATTATAGCTCTGACAAATATTGAATATCAAAAAAATTGGAAAACTTGGTATAGATAGATGTTTTCGAATCAAAATAAAAACTTCCGAATTTTGTAACCCTAACAAAATTCGATATTTTTGTTTGTTTGTCCAGAAATAGGTTATAATGTATCACCATTCACTAGAAACAATTCCTTCTTGAAAATTCAGAGAGTAAGGCGAGGGATAACTGAAACTGAATAAGGCAACTTGATCATATGTACAAAAATTGTACTCTTATTTCTAATAATAAAATAATATTGCATTCACTCAGATTCAGCGCATTTAATAATGACAAGCCTTTATTCGATTCTTTCACAAATACATATTTATTTTGAGTAAGGTGAAGTACTAAAATTTTAATCAAAGAATCAAGATGGCGGAATGTTATCTTAAGGTATTTTTCAACTCAGCCATAAAATAAAATTACAAACATGAATAAGAATAGCCTTATAACGTTTAAATCTATACTAGTATACTTGCTTAAATTTTAAGTCGTTTAATGCCCATATGATATAACTCGAAAAACTGTATAGTCAGTTTTATTCTACCTGAATCTTTGAAAATTGACCTAATATCAGGTGGAGGAGGTGGATAGAAGCATTGCTTTTAATTTTTTCTTGAAATTTATTAGACTGTTATTGGGATTCTCAGTTGGTGGATGATTGTAGTGTTTAGCCGCAGTGTATGAAAAACTCTTCTTGTATATAATAATAATTATAATAATAATAATAATTTTTATTGGAATGTTTATACATAAAAATATAAAAACGACAACATTCCAAAAGGAAAGAGGATTGGCAGGGCCATTTTTCACTTCCCCCTAAAAAGTTAGTAGTGTAGCAAGCGCCATAAATTTAATTTGTGGATTCAAATCTTTGCAGCTGTAGTAGCACTTTTTCCATCTCATTTCTGAAGTTTTGGATGGAAGGTGCTTCAAAAAGTTCTAAATGATCGTTTAGTAGATATGGTGCCGTGTAAGTAAAACATTTTTTAAATTTAGATACAGGGAGAATAGCAAAGGACTGAGAATGGAGCCTTGAGGTCTCCCATTGTTATGGGGGATTTATGGGAATCCTTCAAGTAAATTGATGCATATTTATTACCTTTCTATAACTTGCACAGCGCGAGAGCTGAAGCCAAAGTATTTCAATTTAGTGCAAAGTATATCATTATTGAATTTGTGGGAAAATAGATTTATTTGTAACTTTTTCCGAAATTTGTTGTTCCATTATTTTTTGTTCCATTATTTTTTCTAGGACTTTTGACAATATTGGTAGAATATTGATTGATCTTAAATCAGAGAATTGATTTGGATTAGATATTTTACATATCCGGAAATAGTCATGAAGTGAGACAGCAGTTGATCATATATGTTCGCTAGTAACAGTAGCATTTTCCGTGATATACATAGTGTCATGACAATCTGCCTCTGCTTGGATACCTCTTATGTAAGTCGATATTTCAGCTGAAGTTTCTGAGCGAAACTCAAAGAATTAATCAGGGTTATTACTAGACCCAGTATTATATTTATCTAATAAATTCACCTGGAATTGAGTTCTGTCTACTTTTGGGGAATTCGAGAAGTATGTGTAGATTTCATCGGGCTTATTCAAAGATTCAGGAATAGCGTTATTCATTTTTCATGAATCCTATTTGAAGTAATCGTTGCCAGGTTAATTTGGTAGTCTTTTGTCAAAGCGAGTAAATTTTTGTGATTGGTCCAATGTGCCGGTTGATCACTTCTTTCAATTTTGTTAAAAGCTTTGTCTCTTAATTTTGTTAGGTTCGTTGTCGGTTGACCATGGTGGATTGGTTCTTATTACCCTATATTCATGGATAGGGCAGCAAATATATACATGAACCAATTCTTCAGTTAAAAAAGTTTCCATGTTCCATGTCACTAAAAGTAAAATCAGTAGCTGATATTACACAACCAAAAAGCTCAAAATCAAAATTCTTCCATACACGACATTTAACTATTTTCGGGTAGATGAAGGAGCTATTTTCTTCATCAAAGATGATGATCGAAATTTTCATGCAAATGAATGATTTCTTGATTAGCTACTTTCACATTTTTACTCAATATTAAGTCTAATAGTGTTTGAGGTGTAGATATGACTCTCATTGGAGTACCTATCTATAATTTGCTTCTAATACATCTGAAAAGATATCTATAATATCTCCATGTTAGACAAGGTCAATATTGAAGTCTCAGGATAAAAGTATTTCATCGCATTCTGGTATCATACGCGCCAGTGACTCATCAAAAGTGTTCAACAATTCATTTATATTTCCTTTAGGTGGCCTATATATGATGTTTATTTATATATTCCGTGTAATTTACTCTGTATCCATAACTGTTCAATATTGACATCAATGTTTTTATAAAGAGTAATCATGTATTTTATGATGTCTTTAAGATAAATTATAATACCTCCACCTCTGCTACTTCGATCTACCCTCTCCTCTTGATAATTGTTGATCATTATGTTGTTTGAATCGATATTGCTCTTAAACCAAGTTTCAGTGGCGCCAAATATGACAGTATTAGAATCCAAAATATAATTTTTTACTCACTCAAATCCATAGGAGAGTAGTTTTGTTCAAAAGTGCAAATAACATCCTAAAATAATAAACATTGATTCTGGTAATATTTAAACACTGAACTGGTTTATTTTGATTGTTGCATAATGTGAATTTGAAAAAATACAATTTGAGCATGATAGTGAATTTGCATTGCACATACCACCATCATGATTTTGTCCACATTTATAACTAGCTTTTGAATTCTTACACTTTTCAGTGCGATGTAACCATGTTTACATATATATTATTATTGTATACTTTACATTTGTCAGTCTAACAGCCTACCTTCATGTTACTAAGTATAATTTTGAATAAATCTCCAACTTCTGCAAATATTGTGTAAGAACTTAGTTTCTTGAGTGAATTTATAGGTGTGTTCGGTAGCACCTTGGTTATTGCTGCATGTCTTTGGTATTTGACGGCTTTCCAAATTTTGTATTCTTTGTGCGATTTTCTGCATAGTTTCTATGACACTTTTTTTCTCTAATATATTTGATGTAATAAGATTATTTCGGCATTGCAATTCTTCATTTTCTTTTAATAATTGGTCAATTATTTTTTCTTTTGCTAGCATTAGAATAGTATTTTTTTCAATGTTTGTTTCCAACTCTTTGTTTTCTTTCATCAGTTCTGTTAATCACAGAAAATCTGAATTCCGCTATTGTGTACTTTTTTCATGTGAGTCTTCTTTCACCTTTTTCTTTTTGCTCATAGCTTACCTTATGATCTTTCACTAGCTGGTGACAGGAATATCGGTTTCTATAATTCTTTGTGAATTCTTGTGCTGGTATTCCCAATGATTCCTCAGATAAGTATGATGGTCAGCTTTCACTTCTACTGTTCAGCGTGTTTGAATTTTGTGTATGATACGGTGTTCGTGGACTTTTCTTCAAAAGCAATTATATAGTATTTTTTGAACAGGGGAAAGCTTTGTATTGTATAGTAGTAGTATACGAGTAGTAATAGTAGTAGTAATATTGCTCTGGCGGCATTTCCTGCCCGAACTGGGAGATTCTACTTAAATGGCATACTCACTGAAACCACTCAATCATTCGCCACACATCCCACCGGGGTAATTAATGCTTGCTGAATTTCTTCATAGTGGGCACCGCTGCGCTAGGCTTTCATACCGAAGTTATTAGTCATCTATTCTTTATCGTACACATCATACTTTTATATTTATTTACATATTTAATCGAACGAAATAAAATCCTACTATTTGTTCCTTAGTCTATTTTTATCCTCCAGTACCCTACTCAGCATCATTAGCATATGCGTACTCTCTCTTTTCTACCCTTTTCAGGTAGCAAACAACCATGTGCTGTGAGGAACTGTGCATGCAGTATAGTAATATTTCCGCACCCCACGCTTGTCAATCCAAGTTTTAATATCTGAGATTAGCGTTCTGGCCCGTGCACCATGACCAGTTGCATGCCATGTTTCGGTGTAAATACTGTGTTTCTGCATTAACATATTCCTCATGGCTTGAATCACCCTAATTAATCTTAATATTTGAGAACGCATCCTCCCATCTATAGAATTCGTTTTCCCTCTACTATTGACAGCGAATACATTTGTAGTGCTGTCAAGCTAATAACGGTAAACAAGAATAATATGTATTAACACACAAACGTTTAGTTTATTACTTAGTCGAAATGGAGTATAGTACGACCAATCTAAGGTTTATTTTGTGGATCTCCCGCGATTTCAGCCTCATGACTTCTCGTTGACCAATTTGATGTGGTAGCACTGGGGAGTTCTGTGACTGGGCAGTTGAGCTGATCAAAGGCAGTCTTTGTTTTAAATATAATCAAAATTTTTCTGTGTTCTTTCTTCTCCCCAAGAAACATACATACATACGTAATATACCCACTGAAATACTTTTATTAAAAATATGATTACCAATACTATGCATAAATATCGCGCACACACAAAGTATGTGTTCATATGTCTATTGTCTCTCAGGTAAGTAATATACTGTTCTTTTCAATAAATTGATGTCATATCGATCTAGGCTTTATATTAGATTTGACCTTTTTGCGAGATATTTTAGAAATAATCGACTATATTTATAGATCCATTAGTAGAAAGATCCGTTCTCATTAGTCCATTTTGATCCGAATCAAGAATTTTGATCTCTAGTTAGTAAAATCGGGCCTAAGCGCCTTATGCTCGAGTATTCCACTTGATCACCATAATTTATCCACTTTAAAACTACTACACCAACAATGGCAACATTCGAATATGAAGCTCCTCGCGAAATTCACAAATGAAGCAGAGGAGTTTGAAGCTGCGTCTGTCATATACTCTCGATCATTCACGAATGAAGGACCAAGTCCTGCCGAGTCCGCGATTCAAATAAACAGTTTAACTGTTTTTATTGAAATGTTTCAATTGTTTTAAATGTACCTTTTCTACTTAATCTAATTTATCAAAACTTATTATACAATAGTTCAGTAGGATTGCTATTTCTAAAAACAGGTTGCCGAAAATTCAGTTTAATTAAACCGAATAATGTAGTTAACTTCGATTAATTAAAAAATGCATTAATGGTAATGAAAATTTTTCTGAAAACTTGTTTAATTGACAACGTTTTACCTTCTCAAAAAAGTTGGTGGCAACAACTAGGAGCTTGCGGTAACATGGACATTCTTTATGTTAATCATTAAAAAAGCTTTAACTAGATTTTCATTTATCCTCCAGGACATAGGTACATATATGCACATTATTTTCCGAAATTCTAGATATCCGAGCCTGTTCGTTGAATTGTCCTATGGGAAAGACCACACGCACAAAGCCAAGTATCAAAAAGATAGCAGTGCTTGCTTTACCACGTGCCTCGCGAATCTTATTAAAATCAATGAAGCCAATTGCTGCAAGACTTCCATCGTTCAAAGAAACCATCAAATCGTCCTATAGATATTCTATGTTCTTTGTTCTGGCAGAACCCTACGGAAAAGTGTTCCAATCTACAACACTGAGTAACTCTGAACTTTCAAATCCATCCAGGGCACGCTGGCTCCTCCCTTGAGTGCAGCTAGAGGAAAGCTGGTTCCCCAT
Organism: Acanthoscelides obtectus; assembly: GCA_963669975.1. Lineage (NCBI taxonomy): Eukaryota > Metazoa > Arthropoda > Insecta > Coleoptera > Chrysomelidae > Acanthoscelides > Acanthoscelides obtectus. Next base: position 55,336,242 of record CAVLJG010000001.1, on the reverse strand, counting down.
TGGTCCGTGTAACCATGGCAACCTACCCACGCCAATATCCCCCGTGCTGCCTCCGTTCGCTTTCACCGATGTGAAGTTGGCAGTCAAAATGTAGCAGACAATTTGCCGAAGATACCCGAATGACCAGTGGCGTCGATATTCTCGAGCAGACTGAGATTGTGAAGGATGCAGCTAACAACCCGCAATATTAAATACATATTAGCCAGACAGAAATATTAGTTCGAGAATAAGCTCCCTTATAAGGAGAATCATTTTCAGATGAAAAATATAAATAAAAATTAATTTTAACCCCCAAGGAAATTATTCCCCAAAACCAATTGTACCTCAAAAAAATACTATATTCTATAACAGACAATTGATAGACATGTTGTGGAAAAGCTTCTGAAGGGGGTGGCAAATAAAAAAAAATAAATAAAAATTCGTTATCAAATCCAAGGAAATAGTTACCCAACTAAGACCAAGACAACTCAAAATTAACTGCGATCAGTGGACCAGGTCACACGTTGTATATATGGCAGCTACTGAAGGGTCAGCCAAATGTATACACTGAGAACCAAATTTGGCTGACGGCCTGTGCTCAATGTGTACGAGAGAGATGTGTATACACACATGTGCTAGAATGAGATAGAAGCCGGCTGGATAGCGGCGCTCATCACCGCGTTTCCTAGCAACTCTGACGCGGCAATCTGTCGCGTTGTCAATATGTTACACCAGTTCCTTGAATTAAGATGCATGTTGAAAATATGCATTAGTTTATTCTCTACGCCCAAATAATGGTTTTATTTTCAGCGTACACATTTGTGAATTATGTCCAATCCGTTTCCGATTTAGGATCGGTAAAAAAGGCTTCATTTTAGGTCGAAATGAAAGGTGAGGATCGCCACAAATTCTGTAACATTGCGTTATTGGTTCGCTTGGCAACACCGCATCTCATACATTCCAAGACAAGGTTTCCACCTCTATGATCATAGATGAGCGATTTTGGTCAGTACCCATCTCGCGTTCTTGGGGAATGTCGTCCTGCTTTGAAATGGTTTTCACCTGCGTACACGGCATACAGGCAGTGATAATTTGTTATTTGTTACAATTTCCGACCGCTCTCTGTCACATTAACTCAAGGTGTGTTAATTTTATGAGCAAAGGTGGAAACCAAAGATAATTTTAAAATTAAAACACTAAGTCGCATCAAAATTGGCATAAATAATTCTAATCAAAATGAAAAAATATTAAATTAAATTTTCCAACAGATCTTCTTCTTGAGTTTTGAAGTAACCTAACCTATTGTAGAAGTCTGTGCGAACATCTTCTGGTGTAACATATTGGCAACGCGACAGGTTGCAATTCCTTCTGCGTCACTGTTGCTAGACAATGTGGTGATGACCTTCGCTGTTTAGTCGGCTTCTATATCTTTCTAACATGTGCTAATGCACCCTTCTTGCGCTTCTCTCTCGTACATATTGAACTCAAGCCATCAGACAAATTTGGTTGTCCCTGTATATTATTGGAAACCTATTATATCTAGTTAAAGCATTTAGTTTGTTGGCTCTGCGGAGGTGACACATTTTATTACTCATTTTCTTGTTGACGTCCATATTTTTCTCCAATTCTGCTGCTGCAAGGAGGAACCTCTAATGCATGTTTCTCTTACACAGCCTACAAGTGAAAATACCATAATGTGCTATCTCGACCTGTGGAACAGGCACAGTTGCTTTTTTGTCTCAAGATTGATCCGCAATATCCACCATGCTAAATTTTAGGTCTTAGCACGAACTCAGAGATAAATTTGGTGAAACAAATGAGAACTGTGGTAATCAACATCACGATTCCAATCTAGGGAAGCTTTCAACTTTGTTCATCAATAATGGTTATCCGAGGTATTTGATTTATAAATCAGGACCAAATTATTGACCACTTATAACTCAGTCTCTCCAAAATTGTATGCCCTTCCAGAAACACACAAACCAGGCCTTTCAGGAAGACCTATAGACGCATCCATTGGTTCGTCAGCTCACATTAAAGGTGAATACTATATTAAAGACTCCTTCGATGTCCATCAACAATTTAATAGGTTGCACCTGGTAATGTCATTGCAAGTCTTGATGTTGTTTTACTGTTCAGTAATGTCTATTTGGAAGCTGGTATCAGATCCATTTACAAATACTGGAATCAAATATGTCAATGTAATCTAACACTGGAATCTTTCACCACTATTTTAGAATATCACTTTTAATTAATTTAATTATAAAATCTTTTCACCAACACATGGTTATCCAATTTGATCGGTGTTATCGTCAATATTGGCAGAATATGTAATGGATGACCTGCTTGATGTTGTTATTGCCCTATAACCTACGTTTTATAAAAAATATGAAGACGATATTATTGTTTGTCTTCGATCTAAAGGTGTGGACAGTATTGTTGAAGACTTCAGTAGCTATAATCCTTATATTCAATTCACCATAGAAAAAGAGGATGAAAATTAATCAGTTCCTTTCCTGAACTCAAAAATCACCCGTAGTAACAACATTTTATTGTTAGACCGGTACAGGAAGCCTATGTCTTCAGGCAGGTTGTTACATTTCAGGTTTTAAAATATATTTAACATAAAGTTGAATTTGGTGAAACAAATGAAAACAAGGGTAATTGGCATCTCTCACAATACTTACTCCATGCTTCAAATGTACGTAAACTTTCAACGTTCTCCATCAATAATGGTTATCCCAAGAACCTTATCAAGAAAATTTTGTGCAACCCTCCTAATGTTACATAATAATGATAACGATAATCCCAATTCTCCTAATAAAGCTACTGACAATCCTTTTAATAATAACAGCAGTACTGACGTTACTTTAAATTCCAGAATTAGTTTTGCAGTCCTGCCATATATTAAAGATCTAACTCCGAAACTGTCCAGGATATGTAACACTTTAAATTATGGTATTGCTTATACGAATAAATTAGTTCTCACAGTTAACAGTGTTTTTTTTAATGAAAGATACAGCTCCGTTGTTTAGCTTAGCTAATCTTGACTATTCCATGAATTGTAATAATTGCAATCTTACATATAGATGGTAGAATAGATATATAATCTAAATCTCGCCTCCTGTAAGAATATTACAAATAAAAGACGTTAATTATTATTATTATTATTATTATTATATATAGGTCAAACTTCCAGATTTAAAAGGCAGAATAACATCACATAAAACTGACTCCAGATTGCATCCAGAAAGATGTGCTTTGGCTTCACATGTTAATACCACAGGGCATTCTATAGGTTTTAGTAGTGTTAAGATTCTTGACAGAGAAAAACACCTATCTAAAAGTTTGTTTTTAGAAATGTCTCCCATTTTTATGACAGACACTTGTATGAACAAAAAGGCTGATTCAAGCAACTTAGCGTTATTTATTCATATTTGTTGAACTGCGAAAAATTTGAAAGAGTTCACATCAATCATAACATTAATTTGTCACAATAAATACAATAATCAACAGCTTTGAAATGTTTCCTCCTATCTTTTAACCTCAAATTTGGAATTCTTTCACTTTAGTTGCATTTAATATACAATTTTCCATAACAACAATTATGGTTAATAAAAGTGGTTACTGTTGTCAGGCTAGAAGGCAGATATCAGCAGAGATCTTACCGCTGCACCACAGAGGCTGGCAGCCGCTAGCTTTCAAAAGCAGAAATTATACTTCGAACAGCATTATCCAGGGCACTGTTTTTGACTCCAATCTGTGTCTTTGAGGGTTTTTATTATTCTTACCTGTACCACGGATATAATCTGGGTATTCAAAATATTTTCTAAAACTATTACGAGTATTAAGTTATACTGAAACTGTTCACATTAGAAAAAGTTTTCCCGTTTGTGTTATGTCAACTATATTCTCAGCTCCCTGGGCTGTTGTTATTGTTGTTTTATATTTAATTCCCTTTTGCTTAAGAAATTACTAAAAAGTTAAAGTTTGATCCAGTTCTTTTCGAAAAGTAAATATTTTTGCTCTTTAGTATAATTCTACAGCAAATCGAAATAAATAACTGCCCTAAAATAGCACTTAACCTCAAAAAGTAATTTGCTCATCTTGAAATACATTTCTCCACAAGATGAATTTTTTGGAGCAATCTTATAATACTTTCACGTAAAAACTCAGCTTATGTAATTTTAATTAATCGCGGGGTTCGGCAAATAGCTGAAAAAAACTATTTTATCAATCAGATGACTCTAAAGTCCCGCGAACGAGCATTTACTCATAGCCTAATGACAGCTTTAAGTAAGTTGGCGTTATCTCGTAAATGAACGTAGATATGGAAATATTATGAACTTCTTCCTAGATATAATGTTTAAAGAACCGCAATAAAAAATCAAACAGTTTTTCAAATATTTTTTAGCTCCTGCAAACCGCAAGGTCCAGAACTTTTTGTTAAGCTAAGGAACAATATTTCAACCACCTAAACCCTAATTTTTATCCATTATTGAATCATTGTTACGTCAAAAATCCTCAGCTACTCAGCTACTGGGCTATTAAGCTCTTATGAACAGTGAAATAATCAATTGAAGTTTATGGTTGGTAATGGTTTGGATTTGGAACCAACTATTCTTCGTAAAATTTCGTATTGTTGGTCAAAATAGGTATTGATCTGTTGATTGGAGTGAATAATCCTATTGGATGCAGTGTAGTTTGTGTTTCAGGCGTTATCAAAGTAGGCACAATGCTAATAGTAAATTAGTTCTGTTTTACGTTATCCCGCAGTATAAGATACCGCTATAAGTAGAAAGCTATTGCATGCCAGATCATGACGCTTAGGTACCCTGCGGATAGCTAGCGAGTCTTAACGTCAGGTAACTGTGAGGATTTGACGAGACTGTCCATCGCTATAAAAAAGTGTGGTTGTTGAGAAGGTTATCGGTACCGCTTAAGAAGTCGGAGCGTTAAAGCAGCCAACTTTTCGTAAACTGTGGAGCTTTAGTCTCTTTTAACCTCGGACGAGGTGGTCTTTGGCTGTGCTTGTTGAACATTTTGATGAAAATCGATCAAGCCGTACAAAAGTTAGAGCCATTTAGTATCAACACGAGACTGAAGGTTTTTTATTCGTTCAGCAAATATTTCGATTAACTAATAAAATGATGTAACTATCGTCTCCACGTCAACTACTACCAAACCTAAAGGATTAGATTGCTTGGTCGGTCATTTAATGTAAATTAGTAAGGCATTTTTCTGTATATTTTCAATCTCCGATGATAAAACTTCCGAATGGATGAACCGATTTGAGTGCTATTTTTTTAATCTAAAGTCTTGTCTGTCAATATAGTTCATAACTATGTTTGTTGAAAATCTTTTTGAAAGTTAGTGGAGGTGACCAACCCAAACTATCGCATCGTTTACGTTGAACTCATTTAATATCAACACGAAATTCACTTGAAGTTCCGGTCTTTTTTAGTTTGTCTAGCAAAGAGCTTGTTGTTTTAAACATTGTCGTTTCGAACCTTCAACTTCTATCCTATATCAAAGCCTTCATTGATAGGCATGTAGGTAGGTCCCTCCTCTGGACAGAATGGGGCTCGATGCTGTCCAGAGGAGGGCGGTCGGACTGATCGATGACTCTTATCTAACAGACGGTCTCGGGACTCTTTCGCATCGGCGGGCCGTCGGCGATCTAGCTCTTTTCTACCGCTACATCAACGGGCTTTGCTCCGCAGAGCTCTCTCTCTTCCATGATGCCGCCGCGCGATGTGTCTGCCAGACAGACCCGCCTGACTTTGGCGTCCCATCCTAACGTGTCAAACTTCGTACATCCAGAACTGGCCGATACGACCGCTCCTTTGTCCCGAGGGTGTCGAGATTGTGGAACAATCTACAAGAGGAAGCTTTTCCCAGTTCTATTAGGCAGTTATTCTTGTGTCATATTCTATGTCAATTGCCTGATAAAATGATATAACTTTTGTCTCTACTTAAATTACTACTAAAACCAAAGGCCCTATATAGGTCCTTGAGACAATTAAAAATGGTGGTACAGTGAATAAACTGCTTGAGGGGATTCTTCAATTTTCATATATTTAACTACACCTACCTACATGCCTGTCAATGTAGGCTTTGGTATAATAAGTGGCAACGTCGCAGCGTGCACAAGGATATCGAACAGAACAGAAACGAGCAGGCGGACCGATCCAACTGAACGCCACGCCGTACGCTGTGCTCCCTGGTCCGTAGTGTGTAGGGGAGAAAAGGAAAAGGGAGAACAACGAACGTCCGCCGTGGTATAACGCAGAACCCCGCATACGGCGTACGGCTGCTAAGACAGGCAACGCGGCATGGGGCAGAAAAGACCGACGTCCCTCCCTCTGCCGCCTACAGGGGCGCCTTTCTGATGGCAATAAAAGCGAGAAATTCGAACTGACTGTTATATTAACCTGTTGACCAAAGTCAAATTGCAAAAAATCTATTCATTTTTCGCGTTATATACAGGAAATCCTATTTCGATATAAGGAAGAACGAATATTTTTCAAGACGTACCATGTGACAGTCCAATAGACGTCTCTCCTGGATTGCAGTGTGAATCGTTTAGTTATTGTTAAAACAGGGTAAAAAACTGAAGTAAATATTTATTAACGTACAGCATATGAACAATTCCAGCTTCATTCATAATTTTGGAAAGTCACAATACGTTCAGACAGCAGCAATGGCAAAATACCCGATATTGAAAATATGAAACACTATGTTTTACTTCCTATGCCAAAACTTGCGAGTATTGTAATCGTGAAAAATTTCGAAATTCAGATATTGGGTGTTATATGACATATGCATCACAAAAAACCGTGTCACTCATTTCCGTCGGCCTGTCTGTCCGCTAATTTTATAACCGCCTATAACTTGATATGTACCGCCCGGATTTTGATGAAATTTTCACACCCACTATTATGCCAAGGATGAAAACGCTTCGCAGTTTTTGAAAATCGACGCGTAGCGGAGCTAGGGGAAATACAGGAAAAAAATCTCCGACGTTTCAGAGGCTCCTGACAATTTTCGGAGTTTTTGTTGTAGAGGTTCAAACTTGAGGTTAGGGATTGCAGGGGATAGGCGGTTGTAAATGTACAATGTACATGCCATGCCGTCAGTTGGTTCCGTGACTTATCATCTCGACCACTGCATCCCCACGGCGAAGCGACCCGTACATTAAATTTGTGTTGGTAATGCGGATTATGCTATAAATCATATGTCACAGTTGTTATGCATTGATTGCAACGATTAGATGATACCAAATATATTTTCAAAAATATGGGAGTATCTTTTCCATCTACCAAAGCTGGTTATAATCATGATAGGTACCTAGTAAATGTAGATGAATAATCCTCTATGCGTAGGTAATCAGAGCTTTCTTATATGTTTCCATCAATTTGATGATACGACACATCTGCCAAAGATGGTCATGATCCGGATAGTAAACTATGATGAAGGTACACTGTATGTAAGAATTTTCTGATACTTCATTTGCAATGTGAAGATACAACAGACCATGATAGTTTTCACACTTGTCAGTCTTCTATCAAATATTCTCAGAGTTTTGATAACAGTCTAGCTACAATTATCATAGGTACTGTTTGTGTTTTTGCTTTAAATTCAAAACCAGCAAATGTAAAAAATTCTTTTCAAAGTCCCTACGTACATTCCACCTCGCGACGTGATCATCGTTGACCTTGGCAACCCTGCAAGTGACCGATAGATATCCCCACCAGTCAAAAAAGTCAACAACCAAACAACAAACATTTTATTATTATTTATTATTTTTGGAGCTTGAAGCTTATTTTTCAGACTAATTACTCATAATTTTTGGTGTATGTCTATAGTAATTGCATTATGCACCACGAAATTCATTAACCCATAACTTGATAATAAATGATTAATGTCCTATTTTCTTGCAAAATACAGAAAAATCCGCACATTCCAACGGGTATGTAGTTATAATGATAAAATGTAAACACCCAGTATGTAGAGCTAAACAAATTCGAGATAGTCATGCATTAACAAACTTCGAAACATGTTATTAAATTCAATAGCTAGAAATTAGACCTATTATTTCCCGCAATTTCATTGGAGGATTGATTAGATCCTCCGTCATTTGTAAATTGATGAGAAATAGCAAAATACATGAAAGATGTCTTGTTTTCCCTGTATAAAAGCAACGTGTTGGAATCAAGAGGGGGGTTATAATGAAATCTCTTTTTCACGATTTCATATTCAATAGAAGTTAAGTTACTGATATTCAAAGAGCTTCCGTCAAATTACATTTCGATAAGCTGTTGCCTTATTGGTCGAAGGCTCCGTCAAATTTAAATGTTGGTGATATCCACTCTTAAACTATAAACTATATTACTTTCAAAACGACTTCAAAAGTATTTATAATCAAAAACTGTCAATCCTCCCAGAAGGGCTCTTATGAAACAGGGTGTGCCCGGTTCCCTGAGCTTGATTCTCGGCACATTTATCACCTTATATTGGATTGGGTGAATATAATTTTTATTTCTTGAAAATTTTGGAATTTTTTTCCAAATTTTAAATCCAGAAGACCCGGCGACACACCTATGGTAAAAGTGTCTTCGGTTAACTTTGCTGAATTTTTAATATTAGCTGTCTTGTCGTCCTTAAAAAATGTTTCAATGGGGACATGCCCTCAAACTCAACGGATTCCAGGGACCACTAAACAAGAAGTCATGGCAGGAAAATTGTTGTAAATAGACTGAACACTCACTAAGCATATTACTTCATAGATGTAGTCACATTGTTCAAATCTGATACTAAATTGCTCGAAAATTTCCTGAAATTATTATTTGCCACACCTAGATTGACAGTCTCTGATGCATGATTGAGACACGTCAATATTACTTTCAGACAGATTCCTATGTAAAACTGAGCTGTGCCTTTGTTTGCATTTGGAGCATGGACCTAATTGTATGTGTTGATGCACTACATCAATCACATCGTTTTCGAGGTTCTGAATTTTCAGATAGCAACGAAATATTTTTATAGAATTTCTTTTTCGACTCTCTAACATAATCTCTATGATTACTCTCAAATGTATCTAAACATTGACAGGGAGAATTTGTTCAGTCAGTATTCAACATATTACAAAATTATTTAATCAATAGAAGTCAAAGAACTAAAATTGGTAATACATTATCAAGCATTAAAAACACTTCGGTAGGTGTGCCACAGGGTAGCAAATTAGGTCCATTACTATTTTTATATATTAACGATATTCCTGATGTTTTACGACACTGCAAATAATGATACTTTAATGTATATATATATATATATATATATATATATCAAATAAGGATAATGAAACGGCAATAGAGCTGTTAAATAATGATATGAAAAACGTAATAAATTGGTTAAATGAGAAAAAACTTAAATTAAACACAATCAAAACAAAATATATGCTAATAGGAAAATTAAAATTTGAATGGCACTATGAATATACTATTTCAAAAATATGCAAGAAAATAAATTACTTTTATAGAATTTCGCATACTCTAAGCGTTTATTCTAAAAAATTGCGTACAACACGATCATTCTACCTCATTTGTTATATTGTTCGACTATTTTGTTAGATGAATAAAAGAAACAGGCACAAATAGGTAAAATAGGAAATGAATCGAAAATGCAAAATCGCTACCTTAATTATTGTCTTTTTATATGACCAAACCCTCCTAATTCGTTGTTACTTTGTTACTCGTAGAGGAAACCCTACCAATCACAATCTTCGATTTCTTAGGATTATTGGAGCGCTTAAATGCGTTCATCTTCGGATGGGAATCTGTAGCAGAATTACTGGTGGCAACTACTTTCGTCCACATTTTTTTATCCTTGTGTGTTTGGCACAGGATGATTATAACTGCGTTAAGTTGAAAAACGCTTTTTAGCGACACTTCGCCTTTATATACTTTGTATAAATAAAGCCGGATTATTATTGTTAAGTTCATGCTGACAGTTGCTAACATTATCCAATTTTTCTACTAGTTGGGCATTGGTTTTCTGTAGTATAATAACTTTTTTACGAAGCCCCTGTATCTGTTCTTTTAGAAGATTCATTTCGCTTTTCTCAATATCTCTTGCTTAAATACATATATCGCTATTCTTCAATGGTTCATTGTTGTCACAATCCGGGTCAGAGGACTTCTTAGACCTCGTGGTAGCCATTGTCGCTCTAACTCACTGTCGAGAGGTTGGCCGCAGTTGTAGTGAGAATAAGAAGATAACGGGTATTCACTAGATATCTCACCTCACTCACTTCAACTAGGCCAGCCTCCAGTTTGATGTTTGGTGATAGATTAACTGCTATCTTGGGGCATATATCTTTTCAAAGGCATCATATCGAAATACCGTTGTAGGTTTTCATTCTCCGTTTTTTATAGAATAATTATACTAAAGAGCAAAATTACCTACTTTTTAGAAAAAAAATTACCACAACAAAGTTCTACCTTCTTGTAGTCACATTTTCAAGCAAATTTTCTGGACATAAGTTAACAATATCTTGAAGGGAAGTGAATATGAAACATAAATAATAACAGCACGAGGAGCTGTAAATATGCAATGATGGTACTAAACAGTTTTTCTGTGTACGTTGTATTATTTAAATAAGATTAATATTTTATAGACAAGTACAATGACAATATTTTTGTAAAAACCGTGAAAATTATCCCAATTCTGATGAGATTCCACCTATCTAGATTGTATGTGTGGTACAGGTAATAATCGAAAGTCAGCGACGACACAGAAAACATGTGGGTTGGAGTCAAAAACTATTAGCTGTTAGCCTCTGTGAGGCAGCGGTAGAATTTCTGACGTCTAGCTGCTTCTAGTCTGGAGGTATCGAGTTCAAAACAGTAGTCACCTTTTTAATTTTTTTTCCTAGTACTATGGTCAAATGGCGTTTATGCAGCTGGCCAATAGTTGCGAAGCCAAACTGTCCTGAAACGAGACTTCTTTAAAAATAGTGTTATTACGAAATCCCCACCCCTGAGTTGAAATCTGATGAGCGGAATCCTTAAGCTCTTGATAAAACCGTTTCAAACGACCTCAACATTTATATATAGAAAACGGTACGAGACAAATCCCTAAGGAATTATTTTTGGTACAGCGCCAGCGTTACCAGTTATGGGGGAGTACATCACCACTACCTTGGTGGAATACATTTAGCATGACCGAGGAACTTTGCCGGTATAAATGTATAAATCACAATCCGAAGTCACAAGTCATAGAAGACATTTGTTGACCACTGAACTGCAACCTGGTATTGTGCCTGGTATTCCTCTCTTGAAGCTTGGCACAGGATGGAACACTCAAGCCAAATGGCACAAACCCCGCAATCTGTGGTATAGTTTCTACCTGGCACTACTCCTCTGCTGGTTTTTAGGAAGGGTAGACCAGATAGACGTTGGCCCCACTGAATCTACTTCAGTTCTGGCCAGGCAGTTGCGTACCACCCGTCACCCAGGTAGCTAGGGGTGGCTTCCCTATATTTTAGTAGATGCACAGCTTGTATCTTTTTCTTCGGAGAGTGTATCAGGTTTTCTAGTCGAACTCATTTCGAAAAAAGGTGTAACAGGCAGTAGTATAGTGCCGATGTACCTAATCGGGAGTGTAAAAGTGCAACAAACTCTTTTCGTAAAATGTTTAACATAAATTTGACATGATTTATACGTGGTACTCAAAGGTATGTTATAACAATACGTCAGTTTCGATTCTTTATTGAAGTTTCTTTCAGTTGTCGAATAGCACTTGCAACTAGATTTTGATTAATTGAGTTACAAGGATCTTCTTACACTGAATTTAAACTATTTTCAAAAATACACACAGTGAATTGTAATTTTTATGAAGTCAACGCCTTCTTGAAAATATCATTCCACTCCTAAATTACTTCTCACTTCTATCACTGTTCGTAATTTTGAGTCCTCATCTATTATTTAAAATGATATTTTTAGGATAAAAAACGGCAGTGGTGTAAAAACTGAGGTTCTGTTCCTTTTTCGAATTAGGTATTTAATTTCACTTTGAACAATGCTTCTTGAGGAACATTAGTTTGACTATTTGAAATCGGTTTGAGTATTTCATGTTAAACTCATAAAAAAAGGTTTGACAATCTGCCTGAAGTTAATGCAGTTTGACTTTGAAAAATGTATGTAGCATTTTTGACTACAGTGTCACTGGAGGAATATAATGTTCGACACCGGCGTCAATGACATAGAAATTTACACAAGTCTGTTCTTGATAATGAGACATTTCAGCACCTCTTAGATGTATTTTGCTTTGTATAATCACGAGCTATTTCAGTGTTGAAAATTCGTTGAAATATTTGGAATATTAATAAAACTATGTTTGACGCTTTCGCTAGTTGAATGACGAAGTGTTACTTGTGTGAAATATATTGCAAACTTTATACAAAACTGAAAGACTAAAAGATTTACAGGAAAGTAGGTAATAACGTATTTCTAAATATCAGTTGAAATCAAAGTAGATTCAAATCGGACTACATGGGTAGCGGCAGACTGGGTACAATCTAAAGGCCACCCAGCCCCAGCGAACGAGTCCACAGCCACATCAGTATACAGCACCAAAGTTGCCACACAACCTTGGCTACGATAGGCAAGAATCGATGGTGGAACAACCAGAATTTCACATCGACGACGGGACTGGCGTAAACATGGTGACAGCGTTGCCAGTTGTTCTTGTTAAGGAATTTACGTAGAAGTCCTTCAACAAAGACGCAGTAACCTCATTCGACGATCGCTGTTTTGAATCATGCTTGAATTCAAGGCGTAGTTCCAACAGAGAAAACGATTTAGGAATCAAGTAATCTGATGTGATTCATGCATTCAAGTTAGACAGACCATTTCTGAAAAAGCGTTTTTGTGGATCTGTCGGTATACATTTTTTGTTTATTTTGGCCGAATTCTAGGTTTAGAGATACGTACCACTTTACGATGCATTTGAATTTTTTTAATTGTCCTGATATAGCCCCACCCTTTCACCAAATAGATACAGTGGTTGTTGTGATAATTCACTGATAAAAATTGAAACGGATGGATTCTGTAAGAAAAAGACAAGATCAACATAAGTACAGTTACGGATACAAATTAAGCATTTTGGACTTTTACACTATAGACACTATACGAGGGATGTCTTTTAAGTTTTGCATATGAAAATAAAACAACACGGCAGGTAGTTTTAAATGACTTTATTGTTTTTCGAAGTATTCTCCACGAAGATTAATACACATCTGCATGCGCTCGAACCAATTTTCGAAGCACTTATTCCACTCGTTTGCTGGCAGATCCAAAACAGCATTTTTGAATGCGTCAACTGCTTCTTCTGGTGACTGGAACCTCTTTGACCATGCAGTCTGTTTTTAATTTTCGGGAACGTAAAGAAATCGTTAGGACTTAGATCGGGACTATATGGAGGATGGTCCAATAATTCCACGTTTTCTTCCGTTAAATACTGCCTTATTTTTTGGGCTGTGTGCGAGGTTGCATTGTCTTGGTGGAGGATGATTCTTCTTTCGGGGTTGATTTTTCGAAGCTCGGTGATGACTTTTGGCAAACAAATGGTGGTATACCAATCCGCAGTAACAGTTCTTTGCTCATTAAGAGCAATTGTTGCAATATGACCCGCTTTTGACACAAATGTCGCGACCATCTTTTTCGAAACACTGCGAGAACAATGACTTTTGTTGGCTTTTCTTCACCTTGGAACACCCAAACAGCCGACTGTCGTTTATTTTCTGGTTCAAAACAGTAAATCCACGATTCATCATCACTAACAATGCTGAACACATTTTTTGAATTTCCGGAATTGAAACGGTCAAGCTTTTTTTGACACCGATTAACCCTGGCTGCGTTCTGGTCTTCAGTCAACAGATTTCCTGGGTGACTGCCGTTTTTGGTGCACCCACCCTGGGATCGTCGCTAAGACTCACCCGTCCACGTTTGAATTCTCCATACCAACGGGAAATTGTCGACTGATGTGGCGCTTCCTTGCCGAAAATAGACAGTAACTCAGCAAGGCATTCTTGTTGCGATAATTGTCTCTGAAAGTTGTAATAAATTATGGCGCGAAAATGTTCTCGGTTGAGTTCCATTTTTCTAATGACTTGGTGACACTTGAAAATTCGCTGTAGTGAGAACACTGCACGTATTGTTGTGAAACTTTGAATTTAAGTTTACTAAAGAGCGAGGTTAAGATTCAGTACTGACGTTCGATCCGCGCGGCCTACTGTGTTTCTATATGCAAATCTTAAAAGGCATCCCTCGTATTCTAATATGATTGTCCCATTTTGACATCATGTCATTGCAAAATAATTAGTATAATGCAGAATACATCATGTATACAGGGTGTCCAATAAGTACCACGACAAACTTATCCCAAAACAGTCCTTATTTTATCATGGTTCCTTAATATCTTTTAACTACATTGCATTTGTATATGATAAAGCAACTGTCTAGAAGTATTTTATAGAAAGAATGAACAAAGTATAACCTTATTTGTACATGCAGCTAAAGACCACACATGAAAAGGTTCGTTTTTTAAACTTTAAGAAAAAATTCAAATCTCAAAAACGTTGACACTTTTATATAGGTAAGTTTTTGTTATTTGGGAGGGCAGTCCAAAGCCTACCGTCTCCTTAAGTTTGTCGTGGTACTTATTGGACACCCTGTAGATGTAACGTTATTCTGAAACACTTTCTTAAAATGGTGCATATACATGAAGTCAAATTCTATATGGTAAAGCCTTAATTACTGATAATGGCTATTCGATGTGCCAGATTTTAGGTCACTCCCGTTAGCCATTTTGATCATAATAACAGAAAAAAATCAATCAGCTCAAAATATAACTGGCAAATAATTTTGTGAAAATTTTAACTCGACAACATAACAATGACAAAAAACTTTCTTAGAATCAGTCCGGTGATGACGAAATTTCCGGGCTAAGAACATTAGGTTCGTTGAATAAACATCTTTTTTATTATACGCTGACAAGTAGAAATACAAGGCAAACACGAATTATCTATGAGGAATGATTGAAACAAAACAACTTTGACTATATAAGTCTCTAAAGGTGCATATTATCTTTGTGTGTGAAAATCAGAAATGCTTGAAGAGCAACGACTAATCTAATTAACTTGTTTTAAAGTATTGTTGATAAAACGCTTAGTCTGCAAGTTGTTTCTTGAGCCAAGCTCTTGGAGGGAACGCAAAATCTTAACTACTACAGGGATGAGTTGTGATTGATTCATGTCCACAAAAAAGATCAAGCCTCCTGAGAAATATCAATTCGAGATATAACAATGTTTTCTACGTATCTTTTTATTTGTTACTGAAATCGATACATTACATAATTATAATGATCCAAAAAAAGTCCAGCGGTCACTACCGATGACACCTTACATGTATAAACTCGACAGAAAAATTTTCAGTACGCCAATGGATTCGTTAAAGATCCAGCTAGCTAGAGCTCTGGCGATACGTAGATGAATTTTTGTATGGGATACCGCTAGGATTTCTCTCTTAGACTGCGCTAAGTGGTACCCGGTGAAACTCTCTAGGAAATAACAAGCTGGCAGCAAGAAGTGAACGGACGAGGACGTGGGGAACCACTCGAAGCCTTGATTGCGCCGCTGTTATATGGTAGCTTTCTACTTAATACGACGAACGTCGAGTCGGTTGGGTTGAACCAGTACCACAAAGAAGAAATATATCAACAGTGGAGCGTAAGGGTTTGGGTTTATGTAACTCAAAATGTTACTGTAATCAATAAAGAATGCAACATTATAGTTAGCCTTGCAGACTGTAAAACTGTTACGTTACTGTTGTGCCATTGGTAGATTGGATCATATTTCCCAAAGCTAACACTGTAAATAATTTAAAATATGAAATCAGATAGTGCGTGTTGTACTTTATACAATAATACTGCTTCAGAAGTAAAGATTCAGATTCCAGACCTGTTGACTTTCCGGGTTTGGAAAAAAGGATAGGACATGCTTTAATCTGCACTTTATTGTTTTTTCTGTCGGGCCCAGTGATGTGTTATCCCTTTAGTATATATATATATATATATATAAGTTTCACAAGTTATAACATTTGACAGTTCTTCGACCTTTAATTTGGATGAAGAATGAGATCATCTTGGAAATAAGTGCCTAAACACCCAATGTAGAGGCAGTAACACTGATAGGTCACTCGGTTTAATGTATTGAATTCATATTTGCTTTCATGTGTTTCTTGTAATATGTTGGCAAAACCTAGGTTAGTTTTTTTAGGTAGTTGTCAATGTTATAAAAACTCGGCACGATACACAGAGCGATCGAATTCTGACTTTCATGCATGGGGTATTTTCCGTCTACACAAAATTGCACTTTGTATATTATAGTAAGTATATATATATATCCATTTTTCAAGGATGATGCAGTTCAGCCTCATTTTTTCGTTATTGCTTCAGAGAGAAATGTATTTTAAGGACCTAAATTGAACTCATTTAAATCCTCTGTATTTACCGACAAAGGAATCAGCCAACAGGTACTAATAAAATGTGATCATGCTCTAGTTCGCATCATGCCAAATCATGTTGTGGATCCAAATATGACATTGTATGTCATATATCAGAATATTCTGACCTGCCATGCCGGACATTGCGATGAGGTTGAAATTCCGAAGATTTTTCCAATTATCAAAAAAAAAAAAACTCAGTGTTTTAAGAAAATAGAGGAAAGTCGGGCTGTAATTGTCCATGGATGACGTCATAAGTAGCTATTTATAAAGTTTAGAAACGTTCTTGTTATTCAAAAAGCGACTACATGGGTCAAGACTCTTAACAGGTACATTGTTGCCGTTGCCTAAGAGTATGGGAGCTCCACATTTGCCAGATTTGTGAGTCATATGGTGGCGCCAACGATTTGCCTAGGAGAGAAGTACTCGTATAACATAAAGACGCTCTTTCTAGGCTAGTTGGAATTGATACACTTATTTAAGAAATAATCTAAAATCAGACTTCACGAGGTTTATCATTTTAGATATCATGTCAGGCAATAATACTGTGGATACTATGTACTCTACTTCACCAAGACTATCAATATAACAAACCATTATTTTCCACCAATAGTGTTAGTATCAAAGAAACAGTCAAATATAGCTAATGGGCCTGTCAGATTTTTGGAAACAAAGTATTGAAGTATTGAAAAAAGAGCACTGTAAGATGATAGCTTGTCACTGAATTCTCACCAGTTTATTAAATATTTTGAAAATATATAAACTTGAGCCAAAATAAAAAAACCTGATGTATTAGTAAATTTTGCACACTTTTGCTGAAGGTTTATATATGTTTATTTCAATTTTGTGGTTATACTAATTTAACATCACATACCGTCTATTTAAAGTTTATCCTATAAAACATATGCAAACTTGCACTTCCATACCCTTACATGTAACGAAACTAGAGATTTTATTAATACCTGCAATTACAGTGGAGAACTTTTTTTTATAGCAATTGAGAGACACTGAAATATTGATGGTCAAGCTGCCGGCAAACCAGATTCCTGAACAAACTGCTATTTACAGTACCCACTCTTTTCACAAACTGCTAGATTTTTAAACGATTTTCCATATACATATTTTTGTTTTACTATCAACAAAGAATTGACATTTTACATTAGTGATGGGGGCATACATTTGTGATCAGTGGAATGAATTGGAACGGTTAAATATGAATTGATTCGTTTTTACGTTCTCGACTGAGCGACTGATTATCCGCTCTGTTTCTGTTTCTTCAATAGGAAATTTGGTTGCGGGTAAACCTGAGGGTAACTGGGAGTATGCATTTATTGGTATTTTATACGTATGTAGGAGAGTTTGTTTTGTAATTTAAATCAAAACTTGTGCGGTTAAAGTACTATTCTTTTCATACACAAAAAATTAAAACTGGTATAACCATATCAACCAATATAAACCCACAAATCATGCAACAACAAAATAAAAATGGGCAAAAATAGACCTCCGACTGCAGTGTTGCAAGATTGGTCAGCATCCACGATGTAACATTGATGTAGTGTGAAAAATGACTGAGCAACCAACAACCCAAGACGAAACCCAAACGGTTTGGGTTTGGATTTCAGTTTAGGTTTTGGTTTCGGTTTGGTCCATGCCAAAACCCAATGTTACAAATGATTATAATTATTGTCGTAGCATATGACAGGAAAATCACAATGTCTGACAAAACTGCTCTGTCGATTGTACTCGTTTATAATTTTCGGTTTTGCAATGTAATTTTGACAAGTTTATCTTTCATGTTCATACCAGAGTTGCGTTGATGACGATGATATATTAATTAACTGAAGAGCGGGGGAGAGGTAAATTGCTCTATTCTTGTGTTTCGTCGAAGAATATCCAAAACATACTTTTTGAGAATTTTAGAACATTTTCGGTGAATTTCGCATTAAAATCGATAGTTCGATAAAATAGGGCTAAAGTCAGTAGACTTTCACGGGTATTACGTATCTTGAAAGGTAACATTTCGTTTCGTCGGTTTTTTTTACATTTCATAGGTTTTTTTTGTGACATAACGTAGGTTTTTTTACAGTATGTTAACTTAGCACAAGCTGTTGTACACTTGTTGTGAACTCGTTTTGTATCTGTACGTGTTACTTAAACGTCAGGGAACAGAGATCATAGCGAACAAACGTGGAATGAACTATTTGCACACTAAAAGCTACCTAGTCTGCAAGATGACATTTTATCTTTTATCCTTTTTTTCTTCTGACGGTTTTTGGGTTTTTTACATAATAGCCCTGCCGCTCAGGTTCTCGACACATGCTTTAAAAAGATTTCTGTCTCACTTGATTGTTGGTTATTTTGTATATTTTCTGAGGATCGGCAAATTTTGGATCAAGATTTTTCAGACCTTTAGTTGCAAATTTATAGAAATGCACCGAATTTTCATGTAGCACTTAATTCTGAGTTCAAGATACATGTTCCGTGGTTGTGAGATGGAATTCTCATTTGTCCGTTCCTTTTGATACCTGAGAGAAATCACTGTTCCCACTTGTGCGGTGAGTCACTCAGTTGTTATTGTCATCCACCGATTAGTATGAATAAAATGTCCCATCACTATCCTGGTCGTACTCATTGTTATGTGTTCTGTGGTCCTGACAACACAGCACCACATAACGTCCCCGAAGTTAGCTTCTGAATCAGATTCGAATATTATGAAATTACTGTCTACCAGTTTAGTAGTGAGCTCAAATCGACAAGACCCAATATGAGTACATCTTCACGGCATAGCTGTGCGAAAAATCAGGGGACTACAGGGTGATTCTGTTCATACAAGGCTTGACTCCTCAAAACAGAAAAAAATCGCAGACCCTAAACGAAGAATTGTGCCACCAACAAACTCATATATGTAGTAAAGACCCCATATGAGTAAAAATTCACGGTTTACCTTTGCGAAAAATTATGGGACTATAGGATGATTCTATGCATAAGGGGTGACTCCTGTTTTGAGCAGTCAATCCTTGAATGAACAGGGTCATCCTGTAGTCCCCTGATTTTTCGGGAAGTTATGCCTTTAAGATGTACTCCTGAGAGGTCTCTACAACATTATGAGTTTGTTGGTGGCACAATTCTTCGTTTGGGTTCTCCGTTTTTTTTCTATTTTAAGGAGTCAAGCCTTATATAAACAGATTCACCCCGTAGTCCCCTGATTTTTCGCAAAGCTATGCCGTAAAGGTGTACTCCTATTGGGCGCGTATATGAGTTTGTTGGTGGCACAATTCTTCGTTTGGGTTCTGCGATTTTTTTAGTTTTATATGTACCTACTCATTCGTTCGTGTCGCCTATCGAAATCACCCTGTATACCCTATAATAAATAGGTATGTGGTATTTACAGCAGTAGCACAGTTTAGATCACAACCAGCTATGAAACTGTCCTGTCAGTATCAAAAACGGTCGCCATTTGGGCGGAGAAAGTCGAATGTAAATTCCCCCAGTACAATGATGAAAGAGGTTTTACTGCTCAGCAGCAGCCGGTGTTGTCTCGTGGTCACAGATATTATTTGCAATCTTGAAATGATTTTATTTCGATATGCTATAGTGAACCGGCTACTGCTAAAAACTTGTTCGTCGTAATGGGGGAAATTACATCATCTGGGACCAAATTATAAAGCTGATACAGAAATAACTGAAGATAATTTCAGAAAAAAACAGTAGTCTCAAAAGTAGCGATTTCCCACAATTCTTAAAAAGGACAATAACTCACAAACCGTGCATAATCGAATAAGGACATGCCATATTGTATTTCTGATTGGAAATGCCCCCCTACATCTCGTTTGATCCATGCCTTGTAAGACACCCTGTAGTTTACGTCACAGCTTTGGCAAGAAAGTGAAGTAAAGTCACTAAAAATAAACTTTTTAGAGACAAATGGCTGGTGTTATATCAAAATAAAAGATTTGGAAAATAGTGATAGTCAAAAGTGCTCTGATTGGTCAAACCGTCTTCAGACGTAGAAGGCGGTGGAACTCATATGAATCATGAAACGTACGTTATGTATATTATTAGATAGAACCTTATAACCTTATTTGAGAAAAGTAATACAAACTTAATTTTCACCCAACTTCAGGGTTCATATCATGGAAACGTTGCTACTTAGCGTGATTTATCCCTACATTATTTTTTGTGTGTGTTTGATATCTCTAATCAGAACACAATTTATTGCAGACCTGCATATAAAAAATAACGTTACATTTACCAGATTACCTTTTAAGATTTCAATTTTTTTCTTGCGTAAGTTCATCTTGTACAGTTTAAGCATCTATCTTGTACAGTTTCATGCTTCCAAAACACAGTACTAGGCGATTCATTTCTGCTGGTCGGAGTCCATATCACCGAGGACCTGATGTGGCACGAACACATCTCGTGAATAGCGGCAGCTGCTGGAAAAAAGCTTGGCTATTTGCTTAGGACTAAGAAGTACTTCTCACTCGAGCCTCGAATATTGCTCACACGTTTGGGGTGCTGCCGCCGGACTACATTATTTAGGCTTGGTGCTGTCCAGAGGAGGGCTGGCTCTTCTCTAACAGGCAGTCTCGGGAGTCTTTCGTACCGGCGGGCTGTTGGCGATCTAGCTCTCTTCTACCGTTACACCAACGGGCTTTGCTCCTCAGAGCTCTCTTCCAAGATTCCGCCGCGCGATGTGCCTGCCAGACAGGCCCGCCTGACTTTGGCCTCCCACCGCAACTGTGTCGAACTTCGTACATCCATAACTGGCCGATACGACCGCTCCTTTGTCCCGAGGACATGGAGATTGTGAAAAAATCTACAAGAGGAAGCTTTTCCCCGTTCTACTAACCTTAGATAGTTCAAAAATCGGATTAACCAAATTTATTTGGGATCCTTATAGCAGCCGCAGTGTCCCGGCATTAAGGCTTCTTTCTGCCGGCGCGGCTGCTTCGGTATAAAAAAAAGTTCCTTAAGACTTAGAAGTAAGGTATTAACAGTTTCAAAATCTCGGAAGTGTAGGATTCTTTGATAAAAGCTAGCTGGTCATCAAATAATAATGATAATAATTAATGTCTCTTTTATTTGTAATAATATTACAGGAGACGAAATTTAGATACTATATCTACTCTACCACCTAACCCCCTTAACAGTACAAGATGTATAAAAACTGAAAATTTGAAAATCAATGCAAAGGCCTCAAGAAAACTTAACACAAGTTTCGCTGCTGATCAAGTACAATTTCTTTCACTTTTTTCTTGAATTGGGTAATGAATTAGTTTCTTCTACACTTCGGTCTAAGGAATTATATAATTTGATCGCATTGTAAATATATATATGACTTCTGCTGTGGCGTGGAATTGAAAAAGTCACTCTATATCTAATATTAATGCCATGAACCCTACGAGTCAGACTTAGGAGCTGGTATTTTATGAATATTCATCCAGTTGAGGACATTAATGGCATTCGATATATGATCATATTTTCTGAGATCATTAACAAGTCTGCAACATGTATTCAGAGTACTTTGAATACGATTTTCTATTATAATATCTAAATAGGGATGGTAAACCACCAAACCGGACGATATTTTTTAAAACAAGAAAGATTCACACAATTGTGTTGAATAACGTAGCACTGGGAAATTAGATGGTTTACGTATCCAACAAATTTTAAGTCAACATCCAACATAGGTTTTAAGTATGTAACATGTTTTTTTATAAGTTGGACAATGTGAGTCATTAGTAGAATGCCTAGTATCAAAGTGATTCTTAAATTTAGAATTCCGATCCACACAGTTTAAAAGTCGATTTACATTTTTTTCTAAATGTTGTACATCACATAAAGGACATGATCCTTTAGAATTTTTGTAATTTTTTCCATATGGCCAAATCCTGAACATTTATAGCGGCGTATAATTAGTACATAGTCCCGCACAGAGCATCGTTGCCAACCCATATTTATATAATCTAGCAACATTTTTCTAAATTTTGGTTTAACTTCTATGACGACATTTAAAGTAGATTCAGAATTCAGAACATCTGAAAGTGGTTACGGCTTTTATATCATCACTACTGAAAATACCAAATTCATTCTGTCATAAGATCTTGATTTAACTCTCAGATTTTGTGTAGGCGCTTTCTACATTATTTATCACCATGCGTGGGCGATACTTTTTGATATCATTGACAGTGAAGTTTGCACCGAGTTCTCCCTGTACACTGGCCTTCAGCTTGGATAAAGATATTTCATTTTCGTACCTAAGAATGACCACACTATTCAACCTCTTCACAGAGTGTATACAGATACTTGACTTAGCTGGATCAATCCTCTTCTTCAAACCCTCAAACACACTAGGGTTTGATTTGTCTGTACTTTTTATCATCAACTTCTGTGTATTATTAATTTTCTCTGCAATCTTCTTATCTCTGCTATTTTTTTACTCTTTTGCAGCGTAACTATATGATTTGATTACAGCATTACAGTCTGTTCTTTTTAACTAATTGATTGATATACCTCTCTTTATCCAAAATTATTTCATTCTCTGTTTCTAATCGTTTCATTAGGTACTGAACTTCTTGCCCTATCGTAACATTTTCATTATTCTTGTATGAATAATTTTTATGTTTATGTTCTTGTTGCTCTTCTTCGTCCTACCTTTTTCGTCAAGTCATATCGGATAAACACCCAGAGTTAAGAGTTGGTATATCTGGACAGAAATTTGAAGATTGGTGGCACTGTTGCCCAAATATTTTCTCCAATGAGCTCTACTATATTCGTCTGTTTTGTTCTAGATAAATTTTGCCATGATGGGTGTCCAAGCAATGCATCCTCCGTCTACAGGCCCACCCGCAGCCGTACCACCTGGATCCAAAAGGAAAATTACCGAGATTACCTGTCCATCAGGACCACCAGAAGCCAAAACCGCCCGATGGGACACCCCTGACCACCAAACTATGCTTTGGGATACGTTAGAAGCAAATAATAAAAACTGGGATAGCTTAGAAGCAAAGAATAAGTCCTGGGACAAATCTGACACGAGTACGATTAGACGTGAAGCTAGCGGTACTGAGCGTTGTCGCAAGAATGGCTCCAGAGATTTTTCAGAAGCTAAAAGTAAGCCCAGGGATATTTCGAAGAACAATAACAAAAATGAAGAATGTAGATTAACCAACAGTTCATCGCTAGAAAATGACAGCAACCGGTTGAATGGTTGCCTTGAACGCTTACAACCGTCGCAAGAGGAAGTTAAGAACAATTCTAACTCTCTCGATTCTGATAACAACGCTTGGGATAGGTTCAAACCCCCAACTGATGATAGAAACGTTTCTGCTATTAATCGATTGAATGGGTCTAAAAATCCGTTACAGCGGAACAGTAAAAACTGGGGGAGTCTGAAACTGTCTCAAGATGAAGAAAACGTGAGATGGGAAAGGCGAAAAAGTTGCAAGTTAGAAGCCATGAACCAAAAGTGTAATAACTTGAAATCATCTGACGATAGTCGAAATTTTGGACAAGAAGGAAATAGTGATACATCGATTAAACTCGTCACCTCAGCGATCACATATACGACAGAAAACTGCTGCGTTGCGAATAAAGATGAAGACGCAGTTTTGACTCAAGATGCAAAGGATGTTACATGGGATACAACGAATAAAATGTGGGATAGCGATTGTTTGATCCAAGATACTAAATATGTGCTATTAAGTGACTGCGAAAGCCAGAATGAGAACTGGGACGTCTCTGAAACGAATAGCAAACAATGGGAAAATGCAATTTTAACTAAGGAAGCTAAGGATGTTAGATGGAATGGCACCGATAATGAGGAGAGTGGAAAAAATAGTACATGGGAAAGTTGCAATGTCAAAAACATGAGATGGGAGTCAACAGAGGACTGCATAGCAAGGTTGCGAGCCGTAGCCATCCCCGTTAACAACTGGAGGAGTCCTGTGAACCCCAAGGGCACGTTAGTGTCAGATGAGGAGTATGAAGATGATGATTTTGAGGATGAGTTGAGCTCAGACGATGACAAGGTACAGGAAGTCATTCCTCAAGTCAGATTTCAGCAAGGATGCAATAGGTGAGTTCTAACAAAAGTTCATACAAAAATTAATTTTATTCAAACTGGAAAGAGGTAGATGTTTTCATGTTGTAATCCCTTTCATAACACTCCAAGCGGATCATATTCGACAGTATCTGTGCATGTATGGTATATGTATTCTGAAGTAGCTGAGATTTTCTACTGGATGCATTTAGGGCCATCATATACATCTGTAGTTGCTTTACTGGGAAGAGGCCAATTAAACAATAAAATATGTTTGGACTGTTTCAGGGAAAGAGTCAGATGAAATGCTTTGTAAAATTGACATTGTAAATTCACCATAAATGAACAAACATGGCTCAATAATTAAGCTGGCGTTTGATATTTCAGATTCTAGGATCTGATGATATAATTATAAGTATCTTAAGAATATTACAATTCGGCTTGGTTACTATAATTTTATCATCCAAAAATAGATGTTCTGTACAAGAATCATAAACTTTTTTCTCTAGGTATACAGAGTAGGCCAGTTATAAATTATTTAAAAAACCAATCTTTTCAATAAATCGCTTTATTCCAGATTTCAATCTGACTACTGGCAGTACTACCGCCAATCGCCGCAACCTCAACAGACCATCAGGCGAGAGGAGAATGGGAAGTCGTACCTAGAACTAGGTGCGGCGCCACTGATCAAGATCCAACCACACAATTCAAGGCTGAGATGCTGTGACAGTCGAGGCAGATGGTGTCACAACCCTTGCTACAGGCAGAGGAGGTTGACAGTGCTCAACATGTCCATGTGCAAGTTGGCCCGATACAGGCAATGCTCAGATCCATCGCTCAGGAGATCTGTACTGATTTGTAACACCCTTAGGAGGTAAGTTTTTCTATTGTTTTACTTCCCACGCCTACTGTCGGTCTGCTACTCTGCCACTCGGATTTCGATGAAATTATTACACAATGATTACTATTCCAAGGACGCAAAAGCCGGTAGTTTTTGAAAATCGATCCAGTGGCGGCAGATTAAAAGACTAATATGAAAAAAAAATGCCCAAACTTAGCTTTTTTGACGGTTCAGAGGATCCTGATCATTTAAAAAAAAATTAAAGTTAAAAACCTGGGGTATGTTTATCTCAATTTCTTGATGCTGTTATATTTATACGCTCCCAACATTGGTAATTTTACGTACCTATTAGATACATTTCACACGTCATAGATTTTTCTGTACATTAGCCCTGAAAACTTAGAAAAGCATTCTCGGGAGTGGACCTATCGGCCGCGGCTGCTGCTGTCGTCTTGCGCCGTCCGTGATGTGCTATGGTATGGAATCACACATATGTCTGCCGCGCAACAGCTTAGTATTTTCTATGCTCTGGTAGAGAGAGGCGACGTTTCCAGTTATACTACCGGTAGGGCAGGGAGAACTAATGTCTATGGACTAATTGTATAGACCTGTTTGACTCTTTTTTTCTCAGAGAGTCTAGTTTGTGATGAACATATTTCTCTATGACCCATACGGGCGTTGCCTGGGAAGTTCAGTCAACGTACCTGACGCCATTAAACGTAAGGTACAAAATAAAAGGGTACTACTCCATAAATTCGTGTTTGGGAGTCTAATATCCCAGAATCTGAAAATTAATGAAACGACACCCACACCACAATTTCCGCAGGAAAGTAAATGACGCAGGACATCCAACAATTAAGACTTAACATGGTAATGATTGAGTTATCTAAGCCAGGTTGTTCGGATGGTAAAGCTTAGGTGATACAAAGTGTGGACACATGGTGGACTTCTACCACCGGCAGTTTTTCCGCCACGGACAAATTCTTAGGCCCAGAGCAATCGATCGAGCGCGATCGAAAACGTTGTAAAGGCGGCAGTGGACGTAATTTGACATTTCAACATACCATCACCTAATTTGGCCTCATATGTGCGTAAATCGATGTGGTTTTCACGTGGTATTGATATTTTATGTGTTTTTATGTATCGTGCGAGTATACCCCTCCTCCCTAAGAGGAATACCAAAATTCGGGTCAAAACGAAAATAATCAAGATGTTGCAAAAATAATGATGAACACCTTCAGATTTTCGCGATTATAATACTTCCCTTGCCCAGTGCCGTGCGAAGTAAAAATACATGTTGGTCCCCTGGTTAAGCAGATATTTTATTTAATAGTTATATTTTGGCGGCCATTTTTAGATATGGAGCCCAAACGACCACGATTTGGATCACGTGGCCTCATTTATTATATACTCCTATATGTGATCAAAAATGCCCCTCATTTAAACTGGGCGCACATATAAGTTCGCACGTGACCTTAGGGTTGGTTTTAGATTTGGAAAGATTTGTAATTTTATTTCAATTTTGTGGTGGTGGGTTTTTACTCTGCCAAAAATGGACCATCATTCTATTTGACGTAATGCTATTTAAGTACAAGGCATTTTTGTAAAGTAAGGGCGGTTTGCGTATACTTGATTATTCGCATGTCTGACAAAGTTATTTACACAAACTGCCCCTTCTTTACGGATATGCTTCGTATCTGCACAAACGAATAAATAAATGAAAACCTTGGTATATCCGTTGATTAATGTCTATCTGAAGATGGCTAACCTAATGCCATATGCGCATCCGAAAAATTATCCGAGATGAACTGAAAAACCGTCGCTGTTGCCAGCTATATACAGAGTGTCCAATAAGTACCACGACAAACTTAAGGAGAAGGTAGGCTTTGGACATTTCAAATAACAAAAACTTACCTATATAAAAGTGTAACCGTTTTTGAGATATTAAATTTTTCCTTTCATAAAATCATATCATATGAGGAGCAGGTAATAATAATGTAGCTTTGTACTATTTAGCATGTTACTGATCGGAAACCAGTGCAACTTGAATTTAAATTCAATAATTACATTGTAGTGTGTGTCAGTCACTTACAAAAGCAGCTATCACTTTTTTCTATTCCAAAGTACGTGTGGTGCCTTTCTGAAATCTGTATTCAATGAGCAATCTTTTTATTCAATGTAATGCAGTTATAGCCCAGTGCATTTTTGTTTCACCACAGATGGTCAAAGTTGAGGAAAACATATCAGAAGGCTATAAATCCCAAAATAGTCCTTATTTGATCATGGTTCCTTAATATATTTTAACTACATTGCGTTTGTATATGATAAAGAAACTATCTAGAAGTATTTTATAGAAAAAATGAACAAAGTATCACCTTATTTGTACATGCAGCTAAAGACCACAGACGAAATGGTTCGTTTTTTTTAAATTTAAGAAAAAATTCAATATCTCAAAAACGGTGACACTTTTATATAGGTAAGTTTTTGTTATTCCTACCTTCTCCTTAAGTTTGTCATGGTACTTATTGGACATCCTGTAAAAGCATATAGCTACAGCGCCATCTAGGAAAACGTCTAGGAGACAATAACCTATTCAAAGTAGATCTATGATTAGTATCGTGGCGAGAAGAGACATAGCTGTGACAAATTTTCATAGAGGACGCGACGGTTTTTCAGTTCATCTCGGACGCATGAATATTGCATTAGGTTAGTAATCTATCGTCAGATAGAATACGTTAATCGATGGTAGCTATTGGGTTATTAAAATATAACTATAATAACTATAAAACATTTCTTAAATAGGAGTAAAATGTGGTTTTTATGCTGAAATCGGCCCTTTGATTGCGAATATTTGTTAAATAACCGCTTTGCGACTTGGCAGCTATTTTTAAATATGGCGTCCAATCGATTACGATTTGGATCGCGTGACCTCATTTTTTATAAACTACTATGGATAATTACTTATGTACCTCATTCAAACTGATGGCACCTGTGACCCTAGTGACTCCTAGATTATACAGAATTGATATAGGTACAAATAAAAGTGGTACCAATAATAATAACAAGAATAATCCATTTCAGGTTAGAGCGAGAAATGGAAACAGAACCAACTGAAGCACAGTATCACCACCCGTCCAGCGAACCGTTCAGGATGAACAGCAGCCGTAACAGCCAAGATCAACTGCAAGAACTTAATCAACAATCTCCAATGAGAGGCAACAACAGTGGAAGCAGTTGCAATCAACAACAGCAAACGCGAAATAGTATATCTAAAGGGACACAACAGTCGATTAGCTCGATGGGAGCGAATACTACCTATGGTGTTATATCTCAAGGTAAGATTCATTTCGCTATTTTGTAAGGATGTGTGTCACGCAACGTTTTTAGGTAGTTCGAGGTTTTTATTTTAGCAGTAACGCAAAATAATATTTAAAAACCGGCTTCAGTAGGCTGGTACAAGTATAAATCGGACGTTTTATGAAATATTCCATTTTTAAAGCGTCGTTAGTATCTTAGATATGTATATAGGTTTGTCGCTAATGAATACCTCAAGAAAAAATCCTAGAGTAACAAGTGACAGTAATGACTTTGAGCCAAACTTAAACTGCGTTTGCGGTATCGACATTAAAATTGGTAGTCAGCAGTTTCTGAGAATGCAGAACACGGTTATATTGTTTTCCAATTAGTAGCCCTGCGTGCAATACAGATTGTATCGCCCCTTCTTCAACTACGACTACCTAGACTGAGCTTGCCAGAAAGGCCCTTTAGTTTTGGTGTGAATGTGAAATAGAAAACAAATACATTACGAAGATAAAACTTTATTTTTTATTGTTATTTGGTTGTTTTTTTGGTAGTTAGACCGTTGTAAAATATTTTTAATTGACGTGTCGCTAACACGAGTGGTTGGCATCTTCAGAAGATGTTCACAGTTCAGAGTCATGTGAGCTAAGATCGCGGAGATGTCAGTAGCCCACATGACTCCGAACTCTGAACAAGATGCCAACCACTCGTGTTGGTGAAATGTCTAGTAAAAATATTTTACAACGGCCTAACTACTAAAACTCGCAGAAAGCCTTGTAAGCGGGTATGCATGAGGTTATAAATAATTACGTAATCTAGAAATAAAATAAAATGACACACGTGATTTACTTAGAAAAGTACAATAACAACATTAAATAGGATTTTAAAACACACATCTGACAAAATGGGAGTATGGAAGGCTCCATTTAATCATAGATCCTTTTTTAGGTAAAGTGTCTCATTTAGGGCATCAAGTCTATCTTAGGGAAGTTCTCTGTTTGAGGGATATATCGAGTATGTTGTCAAAATCGGTAAATAAGTATAGTAGGGGTATATTGTCTAAATCGGTAGTGTTGGGTATATGGTATTTTGTTTCATTCGGTAACTTTATTCTAGTAGTTGGTTTTCATGATAATTGTGATTTTTTTAAGTCAACGATTTCGTGACTTCTCTGTCTGGGCATAGGTGTTATCCAGCCTTTTACTTTCCTTTTAAATGTGTATTTGGAACGTATCATCTTCAGGTCTTGTGGAAGAAGATTGTAACGTCTTGGTCCTAGGTAAGGATATAAGCTGAGCATTGTATTTTTTCTGGTTTTGGAAGCTCTAAATAATTCCTGTCTCTTTTTTGGTAAGAAGGTATCGGTTCTTGGTAGGGAGAACGGGATATTTGTTGCCCTATCAAAACTTTTAGTAGATATAATTGCCTTATTTTTGTCTAACATTGGATGATGGTCGCGAAAGCTTTTCGCATTTCATTTATTTTTTATTACTTTGTTACTCATTCAGGATTGTTGAAATGTAAAAAAAAATCTGGCTTCTCTACACTTTTTCGATGACCATTTTTGAAATCAGCACCCAAGTTTTAATACAGCGTGCTGAGTTTCGTTGTAGACACAGAAAACGAAACTGAAAAGTATTGTGTGATGTTTTTTTTTAAGTTTTATCTTTTTGTGCTTGAACCACCATTAAGGCCTAAACGCCCATGGGTACCGTAGCGTCATAGGGGGGACGCCAGAGGGACTCCAGCGAGGGAACATGTTATGTTGGGAATATTCAAAAATTCCAATCTAGACGTAAAATCGCTCCTAGGGTAAAATGGATGCGTAGATCACGTATGTACTGACAGTTTTTCCAGTGAGATCAACGGAATGTTCCATTTTCCTGTTCCAAATAGAGTTTCGTTCAATTTTAGACACGGAGCAGGAAAATAAAAACAATTACTGAATTTTTAAGGACACAATGAAAATGTTCAAAAGTCTTGTGAATTAGCAATCTTGACGAATACTCGTCTTTTGAGTAAATCGTATGCTCAGATCACGTATCTGCTGTTAGAAATCCCAGTTTCCTGTTCCCAATGGGACTTCGCGACACTTTAGTTTTTTTTTCATTTAATGGCATTTGTAATCAGCGTCCCAAATTGCCCTTGCGTACCGAGTTTCGTTCACCTGTCGACACAAAGAGTGTAAACGAAAGCGTTGCGAGGTGAGTTTTTTAAGTTTTATGAATTCGCAATCTAGACGAGAACTCGTTTCTAGTGTAAATTGATAGTAGATTATGAGTCTGCTGTCAGCTTTTTGGTGATATTGTCGGAAGATAGCAACGTACCACTTTTCTGTTCCGAATAGGGCTTCGCGACGTTAGGATTTTTGATGACCATATTTGAAATCTCGTTTCTGGCTAAATTGGATGCGTAGGTCACGAATCTGCTGACATTTTTTCGCTGAAATCGATGATCCAATAAGTAGGGTGACTTATAATGATAATGACTTTGAACATCACGTGATAACTCGATTTGCCGCCACCCTGAATGTGCTGCCCGCAAGTACGTAAAATAATTAGATTAAAGGCATAAAAAAGTGATAATTTTTAAGTGAGAAATGTAGTCTACATTTATTTTAGTAAACAAACCCATTTTGGGATATTTGCTTTTCATTGCACATCCAAATAGCTGGCTCAAACTCTGTCTTTTAATAAAGGAATACGGTATAGTTAGAGAATTACATTGCTGTGGATATTTTTGCAACGCCAATATAACTAAAGTATCGTTAAATATTACTAGGTCCGGAATATTCCATTCTTAACGAACTGTTCTTGAGCCAGCATGTTTTCCTGTACAATATAAGATTGGAATGCAAATATTTTGAAAAGGTTTTTTAATCGTGATACTACTACTACTGCTGCTACTACTACTCAATCATCATTCTATCGTAATTTTCAACAAAATTAGATGGAACGGTACTAGTAAAAAAAGTTATGGTACAAATTCGGCATAGATATAGGCTGTGGCAAGCGCCTTGTACATATTATGTTGAAAAAACAATTCATCCGTGTACCTCATTCCAATTTTCAAGGTTGATGTCACAAAAACAGCTTATGTTAAAAAGAAAAACAATTTTGAAAATTAAACTTAAACTTCACCACAAGGTATCTCATTAACCAGCTATAATTTACTAAATATAACATGATGCTTTGGTCCATCCGACCAAAAGACAGACAATCATGGACAGTTGTTTCGTGCTTCTTGGCTACTCATCAGTATGGTCTAGGCTTGGTCTCTCGTCTCTAGGATAACGAACCAAAGCATCGCAACTATCCTCTATCCAGGGGGTACGGTTTATCGAAATAAGACAGCTTAAAGCGCCATCTTCACCACTTTAATCCAAAATTGCTTTTTGGGGTATTCATTACGGCCCACCCTATATATATATATATATATATATATATATATATATATATATATATATATATATATATATATATATATATATTATAATTCATGCCTTGTTTGAAATAGCCGAAGTAGTGTGCGAATCTTAACAAGATAGTGTCTGTTACCACTGTTTTCTGTACTCAAACATGTTTCTATAAACTAGTATGTTTTTATTCCAGGTTCAACCAGTGCTTTCAAAAGCACATCAGGCGGCAGTACTTTTTATGAACAAAGCTTACGTGAAATGACATCAGGTCGTGCCACACCCTTCCCATCTGGTACTCTTCCAGACACAGACTCAGGTTTAGGAGAAGATGAGGCAATGCTCAACAAACCTATCAACTGGAGCTCGGTACTATCTCTATCGAGTCAAACCGAAACGGACATAGAAGTACTCAACAACAAAGAATTCTACGAAGAATTCGGACTGACCTGTTCAGAAAGCAGCCCAAGCAGCAATCCACTTATGTCGCTTGGAAATATTTCAAACGAATTCATCAGTAGTGGATCTACTGGTCCAAGTGTCAACAATAGCACATTCATCGGCCTTTCATCTTTCCAGACTTTTCCAGCTATTAATGGTACGACCTCCCCTATAGCTATTTCCATGGATGACACTGATCTGCTAGAGGATTATGAGTGTGGAGATAGCACAAGGACGTTTTTAACGCTAGAAAATGTGAATGACGGTTCTAATTGTACTAGAAGTGCGGGCAATAACGGGTGGGATAGATACGTCCACATTTTAGTAGACCGAAATACGTAGCAGCAATACTCGAGCTCTTAATACGCCAGTATATATAGTATGATGGGTGCCAAACAAAGCGAAAAAACGTATATAAAGCATATGTCTTTCACTGATGATGGCTCGCAAAGGACAAAATAGTGTATTTTTAACTTCACTTGATAAACTCTCAAGCAAAAATTATAATTCTGAATCCTGCTGATTAAAAAATATATTGCTTTTGGAAAACGTTAGAATATACAGAATGGCCATTGTAGATATACTCATTCGCAAAAACGTCTACCGTCTTCAAAGCAAGTATGAGGTTATTCCCATTTTTATAAATGTATACATTTTCTTACTGTTTTGAAATCACCAAGCTCTTTTGCCCACATGAATTCCTCCCACAAGCCATTTTCCTTAATCCTAACATCAAATTTTTAATTTCAAAAACGAATGATGAAAGGAAGTATGGGAGAGGGTAGCACATTTGAACATTTTTTTACCATCAGCTATTAAGGTCACTAAAATAACAAAAAAATTGTGTTTTTAGTTATCGGATTCTTACTTATGTGTTCCGGTAAGAATTTTGGATCTGCCCTTCTTTCTTCGAGGGATGCCTTTTAAGTTTTGCATATGGAAATAAAACAACACGGTCGGTAGTTTTAAATAACTTTATTGTTTTTCGAAGTATTCTCCACGACGATTAATACACATCTGCATACGCTCGAACCAATTTTCGAAGCACTTATTCCACTCGTTTGCTGGCAGATCCAAAACGGCATTTTTGAATGCGTCAACTGCTTCTTCTGGTGACTGGAACCTTTGACCACGCAGTCTGTTTTTAATTTTCGGGATAGTAAAGAAATCGTTAGGACTTAGATCGGGACTATATGGAGGATGGTCCAATAATTCGACGTTTTCTTCCGTTAAATACTGCCTTGTCTTTTGGGCTGTGTGTGAGCTTGCATTGTCTTGGTGGAGGATGAACTTCTTTCGGGGTTGATTTTTCGAAGCTCGCTGATGACTTTTGGCAAACAAATGGTGGTATACTAATCCGCAGTAATAGTTCTTTGCTCATTAAGAGGAATTGTTGCAATATGACCCGCTTTTGACACAAATGTCGCGACCATCTTTTTCGAAACACTTCGAGAACGGATGACTTTTGTTGGCTTTTCTTCACCTTGGAACACCCAAACAGCCGACTATCGTTTGTTGTCTGGTTCATAACTGTAAATACACGATTCATCACCACTAACAATGCTGTACTCATTTTTTGAGTTTCCGGAATTGAAACGGTCAAGCGTTTTTTGACATCAATTAACCCTGGCTGCTTTCTGCTCTTCAGTCAACAGGTGGGGTATCCAACGAGAAACTATTTTTCTTACTCCTAATTCTTCATGTAAAATTTTTTAAATTGAGGTCTTTGAGATCTTCAAGGACGCCTCAATCTCGCGATATGTCACATGTCTATCTTCAATGATAAGTTTTCGCACTGCATCGACGTTTTCCTGGGTGATTGCCGTTTTTGGTGCACCCACCCTGGGATCGTCGCTAAGACACACCCGTCCACGTTTGAATTCTCCATACCAACAGGAAATTGTCGCCTGATGTGGCGCTTCGTTGCCGAAAACAGACAGTAACTCAGCAAGGCATTCTTGTTGCGATAATTGTCTCTGAATGTTGTAATAAATTATGGCGCGAAAATGTTCTCGGTTGAGTTCCATTTTTCTAATTACTTGGTGACACTTAAAAATTCACTATAGTGAGAAAACTGTACGTATTGTTGTGAAACTTTGAATGTAAGTTTACTAAAGAGTGAGGTTAAGATTCAGTACTGACGTTCGATCCGCGCGGCCTACTATGTTTCTATATGCAAAACTTAAAAGACATCCCTCGTACCACGAGGTTTTTCACTTCTTGGGGGAGCTTTTGGGAATGGTCTGATAGCCTCCACTGGGACTAATGCATGAAGAGCGACTTCCTGAACGTTCTGTATAGTTGATGGGGAGATGGACCAGAACCAAACGATCCTTGCGCTTGCACTTGCGGTTCCACCCTTACCATACTTTGATTATGCATAGGCATGTCTGCATCAAAGTCTTAATCTGAAAATGCATTTCCTTTCAGAGGACAAGTTTCTGTTGTTTTAAACCCAGCTAATATATTTTTTGGGGTGAACGAATTTTCAAAAGCTTTGCCGGCCAGTTCAGCAATATTATGAATTGTAATGGTCGTGCCAGGATGCGAAAGTTATCCAATAGTTTTAGATATTTTGCCTTAAATGGACCCATTACAGACTCGTCCAAAGGCTGCAAACGATGCGTGCAGTGTGGTAGAAAAGTTACCATTACTATTCCATTTTTTTTGCATAGATTATTGTTTCCAATGAGCAATGGCTTTTGTGATTGTCTAGAAGAAGTAAAACGGGGTCTTCCTTCGTGCACTTAGTGAACCTGTCAAAATGCTGTAACGTTGATATAAAAAGGGCTGCAGTCATCCAGCCGCTATTGAGACTGTTCACTAAGCCCAGACTACCTGGAGGAGCGCCAATCACAAAGGTTTCATGAAATCTTCTCGGGGGGAAAATAAAAACTGGCGCTACAGTATTTCCTGATGCGCTGACAATTCCTACAAT
This sequence comes from Acanthoscelides obtectus, assembly GCA_963669975.1. Taxonomy (NCBI): domain Eukaryota; kingdom Metazoa; phylum Arthropoda; class Insecta; order Coleoptera; family Chrysomelidae; genus Acanthoscelides; species Acanthoscelides obtectus. Next base: position 55,300,719 of record CAVLJG010000001.1, on the reverse strand, counting down.
TGTCACAAGAGTTCCACGTTCTGCAGAAACAGCTTATCCCGCCTGTTTTACTCCTTTTTCGGCAATTACGTTTGGAGCCTGAACAATAGTCAGAACACTACTTTCATCCAGATTAAAAATTCTATTTGGGGTAAAAGGGTGTTTCTGCAAAGCTCGGGTGTAATTTTCGAAAAACTCATTCACGTTATTTTTTATTAAAACTTGTTGCTCTTGAGAGGCTTGTGTTTCCTGGCTTGCGTAAAGATAGATGTGAATGTATTTTCATAAATCCTTGTACCCAGTCCAGCCCGGCCATTGAGTTAGTTTCCCAATTAGGTGGCATCCTCCGACTCAGCCTAAAAAACAGTAAATTTAAACTAAAAATCCAATGTTTCAACAAGGTTACAAAACATTACCGTACTGCATAATCGAAAACCAGGGTTTTTAAAGTTTTATAGGTTAACCCATAGTTCATTCTGAAACGTTTTAACATCTATGTTAAAAGCAGCTGCTCTTGTTCCTGATTGAATACTTGTCGGAAGGTATATTTGGATGAAAACGCTTCCCGAGGTTCTGGATTATCGTGACCCACTTTTTTTAGCCGATAGAAAAGTGTAGTGTGGGTAAGGCCATAGACATCACCAGCCCTTCTTAGGGTTAATTCACCATTTTGAACCCGAATAACAGCAGCCCTCATGTCCTCTTCATTACTCTGTTTTTTTTCGATTATTCACATAATTTCTAACCATTTTTGAAATCTAAAACCAAAAACAATTGTGACATACCTACAAACAAAAGGATTTTCTTATGAAGGCAAGAATGTGTTGAAAACGTGGCAGATACACTGTAATTTAATGACCGTCGTGGGACTAACCAGAGGAGCAGTTGATTATAGTTGTCTATTTCGAATCAGCAGCGAAAGAAATAAAAAAAAAATTGTACCTATACATTTTACAAAAAATTATTACAAGTAAGATGTTCAAAGATACCCCAAGTGGTCAAATCAAATGAAACCCTATTTTATAAAAGGGAGTTGTTTTTATCTTTCCAAAAACACATGAATTCAATTTCTATAACTTCGACTTACCTTATAATACAAAAATAATTCGGAAATTACACGTATTTTCACATATACACAAAAAAACTTTCACCCGTAAAGTTACAAAATTTATTTAAAAAAAATGTCATGTTCACCAAACATAAGCAAACAATCGAATGACTGAAAAGTAACTTTTTGTTAATGATTACTTGCTTTGCAGGAATGCCAACCTAATATTTTTTGTTTATTGGTAGGCAACCAACAATTAAGGCCAATGTTCAAACGTGCCACCGTTCAAAAGTGCCCCCTTATCCCTTACTTATATGTAATTACAGTATTTCTAAAAATGTTTAAAATATACAGTGTCTGATTCTTTCATGGTCCATCATACTATTTGGTACTGGTATAGGTTCTTCGCAACCTTGCTCCATGGGTATTTTCAAATACAACATTCTGATACTATAAAACTCAGGTTGTGATCTATTACATATGTATATATATATACATACATACAGGTATATATATATAATTCAATTAATGCCAATGCCAACTGGTTGTTGGCAAGGGCAATGACTACTGCTCGCATTATATATATGTATATATATATAATGTTCAGTCTTTTTCATGCAGAATTCATATACCTACATAGATGTATGTAGGACATGTTAATACACTGTAAATATAGAGGGTGTACCACAAATGATGGAATAGAACAAATAAATAGATTATAAATTCTCTGAAATTGTGTAATCCAATTTTTAATACAACCTTGAAATACCTGAATGATGTATGTAATGCATACATAATTCTTACACATATATGTATCTCACAATATATGAATATTATATGTATATGTCAATTATGGAATAACGACGTTTTGTGAACGAACTGGCGTTCAGTATTTAATGAAATAAGTTTTTTTTTTATTGGATATATTTAATGTAGTAAATATTTTGGAGGTCTATATGCCTGAAGGCTAATGTCACATAACGATATCCCAGCTAGCAGAGGACGTGGTTTTCACCTCGAAAACATGTCACCAATCACGTGGAAAAATCCAAATAATCACGTCAAATAACGTAGCATATACGTCAATATGTCACAGATATTTCACGTAACTAAGTGATCTGAGAACGACGTCACATAGCAACGTAAAATACAGCGATCGTTGACGTAAAAAACACCAATAGGCGACGTCACTAATTTCTAGTAGTTACCAGCTTTTGGAATAGCGAGGGAGGGGGACTGGGATGTTTGGTCTACATGCAAAATTATCTGTGGCTATTGTTCTTGTGGAGATGACAATCAAACTAAATTATATTCCATAAAATGATGTAATGATGAAATTAAACATGACAAAAAACTATAGCAGTGCTCGAGTGGGTCTCTGTAACATTTTGTTCTAAGTATAGTTTTCTTTGTATCGTAGAACTTTTTATTTGATACAGCTGCTACTTATCTGTTGGCAATTCTAATTTTTTTAAGGATCTGATATAAAAGTCTTGTGTATAAGGCAGCCACCGTACCTCCTTCCTTCTAGGCGTTAGCAATTTTGTGTGGTCAAATGCGATGTCATCAGAAGCTTCATTTCAAAAGAACAAACACCAAGGCACTACTTGATGGCTGATACCATCTGTTGATGACTTCAAGGGCGGTCACAACCATATAGAACACGCCACAACACTCGTTTCACAATTCCCAGTTCCCACTCGCCATCGTCGCCATAGAGAAAGGAGTAACAAGCCAGTCGCGAAACGCGGTCGGTGGCTGTATTGCCGGCGCACCTTCCACTTCTACAATGACCGCCACTGGCTCGGGCAAAAAGGTTTCCAGATTTCGCTTTGCTAAATATGTTCAACTGCTGAACATGAAGCGTTTAAAATATAAAAAGTCAAAACAATACAAAAGCTCGGCTAAAGTGTATAATAACTAAAATCAACTATGGTGTACTCATGGTGTATTTACACTAAAATTATTGCCTCAATAACAGGAAATATCGTAAAAAATGAATTTATCAGTGCAATAGAAAACTCGCAGACAAAATCATATTGGAAAAAATATAATATACATTAAAGTCAAAAATCTCATTAAGTCTGATACTAGGTTTAGGAACTAGTGATTTCAAGAAATAAATACATGTACACATTTTACTATATCTATTATTTATTCTGTACCGGTATATACGTAACTAAAAAATATGTAGCCAAACAACTGCTACTTATATCACAAAAATTACTTAATGAATATAAAATCGAATTATGGGAGAGGTGTTCTTATGTGGCAACCTAGCTCAAAGAAAAGCGCATGCTCGGACATGAGATCGTGCTACCCGTGCTTCAATGTCACGTGACGTTACCTGAATGAAGGCGGGCTTTCAATTCGTATTGATCGTGGAAAATAAAAAATATCTATTTTGTAATGTTAAGTACTTTTTATTATTACTTTCAAAGTTAGAAGTTATGATTTGTTTGGTAAGATGAACGATTTGTAAGTCCCTTATGCTTTGTTCAACACATTACGAGTATATATAGAATATACAGTGTATTATTGTAGTATATTTATTTTAGCAAGAAAATTTGTAAATGATTTTATAGGAACATTTTATGGCACATGTACATTGTATGTACCGACAAATAAATTATATCAATCAATGAAACACTTGTCACTGGCACATTTTTTGTGTACAATATTCATAATTTCAACGATTGGTCGAAATTTAACCTCCTATCCACGATTCTGTCATGTGTATGAATGACACCTCACAAGTCGGCACCGTTTCACGTGGAGGAAACGTCATTCGTCGACCGGTGAGGTGCTACACCTGATTTCCATGTTTAATCGACGTGTATCGACGTATTCATGCTAGCTGGGATAGTTTACAATTTGTAATACTCCCATTTTTGTGTCTTTGAAAAAGAACACATACTCGTATTCCTAGTTCAGAACGCAATAGAAATAATTTACCCCCTTGCTACATTTACCCTATTTCTCAAAAACTATCTGATTATTATGATCACTTTCGTCAATCTTATTTGCTGTCATCTTCGATGTTTCGTCAATCAGTTCGAAATAATACAGCTAATATAAGCAAAGTTTGATCCCAAAAAACGAGAAAATGACAAATTTTCGTTAAAAGGCCGATAACTTCTCTGCGGCAAAAAGAGAAGAAATATCGCGCAACGCATTTCGTACATCTCGACGAATACTATAAATTACCGAGAGAGAGCTTTTTCCGTTTAGGGCACCCGTTATAAAAAAAATTGCAGACGGCTTACTTTGGTTCTCAAATGTGCTTTTTGATATTCAACATCTACCTCCTCCAAACATAACGCAGCTTCAGGCCTAGCGATTTTCTGCATCAGAGAGCCCAGACATCAGGCATTTAGAACGCGCCTTTCTTTCAGTTCAGCTTAAAATTTCTTGACAAACTGCTGCTTTTCGAAACATGACCCTCTTTGCTTTCGATTTTTTCATACTTTCATTAGATTTTTGCAAAGTGTTATAGCGCGTTTTCATGTTTTTGAAACGCTCTTCCACACTTGTTTAATCGTATTCGTATAGTTTTTTAGTTTTTGAGAAAAATTTCAAGATATCGTTAAAACTTTACTTTTTCATCGTCATTCTTGCACCTGTAAGGTTTGTCGCAAAGCAAACGACTTTTGAAAGATATCCGATACAAGTAGCGCCATCTATTGTAGGAGACTAGCGTTGGATAGGTACATCTTTCATTGACGCCATGTTAGAATTTCATGACAATCGAACCACTTCACGCGGAGTTATCGCGCTAAAAGTGGCAGTACCTTTTTAGCATCGGTCGAAAAATGAACATCGAACAAAGAGCCAATATTAAGTTCTGTGTTAAACTTGGTAAAACATTTACCGAAACGCATCAAATGTTGAGGCAAGTGTATGGAGATGATTATTTATCTCGTAGCCGAGTCCACGAGTGGTTTACACGGTTCAACGAGCGACGTGAATCGCTGGAAGACGGCGAACATGTTGGCCAGCCAAAATTTGTGATGATGCCAGAAACCATCGAAAAAGTGCGTGAATTTATCAAAAATGATCCAAAATCCTTATTACGATATATAGAAATGCAATTAAATAGAAAAGTATTTGGGCATGAGAAAGGAGTGTTCACCGTTTGATCCGCACAAGCTCCCGGATGACCAAAAATTGCTTCGAGTTTAACGTTCGAGAGACATTAACCTCTTAATCGTGTTGCCAGAATCCGGATGTGGTTATGTATCGTGTCATAAAAATGATAATGTGAGAATATTCGCATTACCCGGTAAGTTAAAAAGATGCGCATATATTCGTCGATGCCGTAATGTGGTACCCTTACAGATAGAAAGTATGCGTATATACTCGTTTCATTCGATAGGGAGAGCGTATGAATAAGATAATAAAAATGCAAGCATGTATCCAATAAATACAATTACTTTATTGAAAATTATTGACAAAAAAGCTCATTCAACTAAACTACGAATGATATAAACCAAAACATGGCACAGCACACAGTCCAGTTTTACATGATTCGCACCAATATACTCTCTTTCCTCTTGCCTATCTCTCTACCCACTACACACCTTTTCATCTACCTTCATTACAATACTTATCTCTTCCATATTTTTCTATCAGTTTTTCAGCTAGATCTGTTACAAAGTTCAGACGTGACTTCCTACCACCAAGTTTTTTGTAAAGGATGTAACTGTTTAATACAGTTATATCTCAGGAATGAAAAAATGTTTTTTTGTAATAGTTTTTGAGGTGTGTACGTGACATTGCATAAAAATGGAGCATGTTGTTTGTCAAATCTGCTCCGCCCATTTTTTATTATAATGCTCTACCGCTACTGGTCTTTTCATTACCTTCCTTTTTTTTGTTTTCTCTACAAACTGATTGTCATGTAAAGTACTTATCATCACCATTTCTTTTTTATCTTTATACCTACTTCAGCAACATAATTTTCTTCCTAAATAAGGCATATGCTTCTCCATGCTCCCACTTTTTCTCCTTCAGCTCTTTTGGTATACCTTGCCTATTCAACCTCATTGTGCCCACACAATCTGTGCGCCTCTTTGATAACCTTTCTGCCAAGTCCACGCTAGTATAGTAGTTATCGAGAAACAGACAATAACCTTTATCTAAGATATTATTTGAGAGTTCTAATACCACTCTAGCTGATAAAGGTTCACTCGCGAATCTGTTGCCATAGTTTGTATCAGCTCCGGTATATATATATATATAGGTGAAAAATTAAAGCTTCCGCCTTTTGTTGGGTACTTCGACAAAATTTAAGTAAAGAGGACTCTTTATACTTTTTTAATTCTCTCTAGCTTTCAATGGACTTTGCCATCATCATCAGGAGAGGTATGTGAGGATGTTGCTAATTGTTGTTTACGTATAGGATGAGGGAAACGTCCAGTAACATGGTGAGAGCTGGATAGATGGTACAATGGTCAAAATTATATAAAAAAAAATTAAAAAAAAAATTATAAAAAAATAAAAAAAATAAAAAAATAATTATTTTTTTTTTATATAATTTTGACCATTGTACCATCTATCCAGCTCTCACCATGTTACTGGACGTTTCCCTCATCCTATACGTAAACAACAATTAGCAACATCCTCACATACTACTCTCCTGATGATGATGGCAAAGTCCATTGAAAGCTAGAGAGAATTAAAAAAGTATAAAGAGTCCTCTTTGCTTAAATTTTGTCGAAGTACCCAACAAAAGGCGGAAGCTTTAATTTTTCACCTAACTGGTCTAGACGACAATGACCATGTCTCAAGTTATATATATATATATATATACAGGGTGGCGCATCGAAAACGGAACAGATGCATTTACTAGCAGCTCAGTTTTTTTTTGGAAAAACGCTCAGACCCGTCGATTTTGTTTTCGAGGGGGACAGAAGTTTGGCAAAAAATCACGTTAGCACGTGCAGCCCCCTAAACGGGGGTGACTCCACCCCCAAAATCTTGAATGGAAAGGGGGGTCGAGTGATACCTTATTTTAAAGGTCTTTCAATTCCCTTTATAATGATATAAAATTAATGTACTTCAGTTCAGTAGTTTTGAAGATTTATTGATTTAAAGCTTAAATAAAACTAATACATCATCATTAGTGGAGATCAATACATTTGGCAGCAAAGTAATTTAAAAATGAAGAATGAACTGACCCGTTAGAGAAGTAAATGTTGAAAATGGTCACCATGACTCTCCATGCAATAATAAAGATTTTGCTCAAATCGTTGCCACACATTTTGCAATATTTGAGGAGCAATTTGAAGGCACTCATTCACAATTCTTTGTCGCAGGTCTTCTAATGATGTTGGCTGAGTAGCATAGATTTTGCTTTTTAAATGAGCCCACATAAAGAAATCCAAAGGTGATAAATCTGCCGATCTTGGGGGCCATACAATGGCACCTCTTCTACTAATCCATCGATCTGGAAACGTCTGATCTAAATATTGTCGAACACGTAATGCGTAATGGTGGGGCACCATCCTGTTGGAACATCAACCTTTTCGCAATATACCGCCGATCATTCCGATTTTCAATTATGGCTGTTAATGCAGGATCTATGGCATTTCACCGGTCAAATTTCCAGGTAAGAAAGAAGGACCAACTAAATGATCGCCAAAAATACCAGCCCAAACATTTAATTTTTGTGGCTGCTGTGTATGAACCTCATGATAAATTCTGGGATTAGAATCGGACCAATATCGGCAGTTATGACGATTTACTACGCCATTTAAGAAAAAGGAACATTCGTCGGAAAAGCTAGTGTTGAATAGAAAATGTTCATCGTTTATAATTTGTTCACTCATATCTTCACAAAATTGTAGTCGCCGATCAAAATCGTCTTCATTAAGTTCTTGTACCAGGTGAATTTTATACGGATGAAAACTATGGCCCTTCAGAATCCGTTGGACAGTACGTCGACTAACACCACACACAGTCTCCAATTTGCGGGTACTTAACGTAGGATCTACATAAACTTGCCCTAAAACCCCCACTTCTATTGCTTCGTTCCTTATGGGATTTTCAATGTTGCGTTTTTTATTGGCGACTGACCTAGTTTCCCGAAATTTAGCTACAAGTTCTAGAACATATTTTCGAAGCACGTTACTGTCCTCATGTCGCTCATTAAATATTTCTGCTGTTCTATTAGCGCACTGATTATTTCCGAAAAATATTTCGATAATTTCAACTCTTTCTGCTGTGGAATATACCATGGTTAATTTATGTAATAAAGCGTTACAAGTTATTTTAGCAACAAAGTTTGGTCAAATTAATCGCAAACTATGTACTAAATTCCTATTTAAAATAAGTACGATATATTTCCTTATCTTTCTTCAATAAATAACTTTTTTGCCACAAAAAAACGCTCCAATAGCTATTTTCAACAACAAAATGATAAACAAACCATGGGCGTAGTGAAGAAAAGCATTTACTTATTAAGTAAATTCTTTTAGTCAAATTTGTTCTGAAAGTAGTACAAACTCTGATGTACCTATTAATAATATAAAGTCTACTTTAAGCTTTAAATCAATAAATCTTCAAAACTACCGAACTGAAGCTCCTTGTATTTTACATCATTATAAAGGGAATTGAAAGACGTTTAAAATAAGGTATCACTCGACCCCCCTTTCCATTTAAGATTTTAGGGTTGGTGTCACCCCCGCCCATGGGGCTGCACGTGCTAACGTGATTTTTTGCCAAACTTGTGTCCCCCTCGAAAACAAAATCGACGGGTCTGAGCTGCCAGTAAATCCGTCTGTTTCGTTTTCGATGCGCCAGCCTGTATATATATATATAGAAAAGTTAAGTTATAAGTTGAGCTTTCAGCTAAAATAAATAGTTTTATCCCAAACCTTTTTCTTTTCGATGGGATGTACTGTTTCCATGTTAGGCAAACTTTCCAACCTACTAGTGACTCGTCAATAGAAATGATTTGTTTAGGAATGTAAACCTCCATAAACCTTTTTTGTACAGGTTTAATATTGAATAGCTTCCTCTGAGAAGTGTTTTCGTCAAGTTCGTTATTATTAGAAAAATGTAGAAACTTACATATAAGTGCAAACTTCTTCTGTCATCACCTTGGAAAAAAAGGTATTTCTATGCTTTTCCTTTTCGAAAAGTACATCTCGTATGATGGTTTCAGGCAAACACTTTGTAATAAAACAATCCAAGGAAAGTTTTTATTTCATTAGCATCCGTTTGAACCCAGGCGCGAACTCTTCAACGAGGCCTGATATTTTCATGGTTCTTGATAATGAACTGATTGGCGTACCTAGATTAAGACAAATGTAGAGTACTCATAATAAGTTGAGAATAACACCAATTTACCTATTTGTTTCTTCTACTACAAAGTTTGTCAAATGCTGATCCATAAATAATTCAAATATCTCCAAAATATTATCCGAGCTGCATTTGAAGTGAAGGGAAAGTTAGGGCGCGGTATACCTTCTTTGACCCAAGGTCTGCAGCCTCTTCTGGGTATTCACTTTCTGATTCATCTGCCGAAGATAAATCGACGCAGGTGGATAACTCATAGTCAGTATCAATAGAACTGATAGACAAAAAATCACTGTTAATCACTGGTAATCGAATGAAGATTCACTCGCGTCAGACATTACAAAAAGGTAGCACGCAAAACGTCTATACTCCAACCTATATCATTGAGGCGAATATACTCGTACTACCCAACCCAAGTTAGTTTATTACTTGACTAATATATTCGTCATATTCGGTGAAGAGGTTAAAGAGGCCAAAAAAGACAAACACTTTTTGTACAACATTGTGACTGGTGACAAAACGTGGTATTTGCAATACGATCCCGAAACCAAGCGTCAAAGTCCCGAATGGAAGCGCCCAAGCTAGCCAAATCTGAAAAAAAGCCGTTTGGAAAAGTCCAAAGTGAAGACAATGTTATTGCTGTGTTTTATCTTTGTGGTATCGCGAAGAAGGAAGCTGGCGCGTGTTGTTTTTTTACAAAAAATGGCACTTTAACCATCAACCACTCCCCATATTCTCCTGATACGGCACCGTGTGACTATTTTTTGTACTGAAAACTACATCTGGCCATGAAGGGACAGCGGTATGCCGATGTAGAGGCTATTCAAAAGGCGTCGCCGACCATTTTGAAGGCCATCCCAGTCAATGAGCTAAAATCATCATTCGAAAATCTTTTGGCCAGAGCAAATCGCTGTATTAACGTTGAAGGAGACTATTTTGATTTAAATAAATTCGATTTTCCGAAACAAAAAATGTTCATTTTTTTCTTTGTCCTGTTTACTTTGTGACATACCTATCTTGTATTTCGGCCTCATTATTGACGAATCGTTACGACTTATCCAAATATTGCTTATACACCGCCAAATAGGACGAGGAAGACTAAATCCAACTTTGTTCAATTTGATATGTGAATACTGCCCACACCCATCATAAACAACTGCTGAAGTGCTTCCATTGTGATAAAAGAATACGAACGAGACGGGTAAAAGATTGTGACAGTGAAAAACTAACATGGGGTCTGAGCGTTTTTCAAAAAAAAACTGAGCTGCCAGTAAATCCGTCTGTTTCGTTTTCGATGCGCCAGCCTATATATATATATAGAAAAGTTAAGTTATAAGTTGAGCTTTCAGCTAAAATAAATAGTTTTATTCCAAACCTTTTTCTTTTCGATGGGATGTACTGTTTCCACGTTAGGCAAACTTTCCAACCTACTAGTGACTCGTCAATAGAAATGATTTGTTCAGGAATGTAAACCTCCATAAACCTTTTTTGAAGGTGATCTAGTACAGGTTTAATATTGAATAGCTTCTTCTGAGAAGTGTTTTCGTCAAGTTCGTTTTTATTAGAAAAATGTAGGAACTTACATATAAGTGCAAACTTCCTCTCAGTCATCACCTTGGAAAAAAAGGTATTTCTATGCTTTCCCTTTTCGAAAAGTACATCTCGTATGATGGTTTCAGGCAAACACTTTGTAATAAAGCAATCCAAGGAAAGTTTTTATTTCATTAGTATCCGATTGAACCCAGGCGCGAACTCTTCAACGAGGCCTGATATTTTCATGGTTCTTGATAATGAACTGATTGGCGTACCTAGATTAAGACAAATGTAGAGTACTCGTAACAAGTACAAAACAAAGCTGAAAGAGTGTGAATGGTGGTTCTCCACAATGCCTTCTCACTAGAAGGAAGCAGATATTGACGAACTTCGTCAGGATATGCATTAATGCACGTGGTCCGATGGTAGGTATACAAAAAAGAACATACAGCAGAAGCTTAAAATCCCATAAAAAAGTGGACGGGTAGCATCCAAACCAAAATAACTAAACGAAAGGTACAAAATGAAAGATGCTACTACATAAACTGGTGTTTGGGGGTCTATTATCCCAGAATCTGGAAGTTAACGACACGACGCCCACACCACACCTCAGCACGTAACTTTTTAAAAGAAGGTATCTTGATAGGAAACCAGATATTCTTATATAGGTTAATAGAAATCACAGAGTGGCGCTGATTGCCACTGTGCGGAACCAACTCTCCGAGGGACCAACGATATTTTGTGAGAAAATGTCTGTGATAGTCGTTAATCATACTATAACATTAGTGTCCAAAAGATATTAACACAATACTGAGTCGCTGAGAAAGAATTATATAATACGTTTGAATTTATACAATCAATAAACTTGAAATCTGCCAAAAGAAAATCAATAAAAAGGGTTTGGCCTAGGAATCGGCACTCTACCATTAATAAAGAGAAATTCAAATTACTGGTAAGTGATCAAAATAGTAAAAAAAGGTTACGTGATTTTGGCACGTGGCATTGGCTCAAATTTTTGCATATCACAACTTCATCTCCTGGAGGTGAGTTTTGTTGCTCGCTTGTGATTTATGGTGAAAAAATGCTAAAAACGCTAAAAATCCTAAAAAAAAAAACAGTTTTAGGTTTCGCTATAGTAACTAGAGCTTTCCCATTATTTACACCCCTAGATTTGTTTTTCACTTCCGGTCACATTTTTGTAAAGTTATCCATATGCAACTACCATGCTCCACTTTTTCAACCCCCAACCACCCCGGCACCAGGGTGTATCATTGCAACACCATTAACAGTATTTTCCTTCTATCTCTAATTCTGTCTCATTCAATTTGATAACTTACTCGAGCATGTTCCTATCACGGGTTTACATACGGGGGATGCAACCCCTATGCCAAAAAACTTGACTAACGTCCTTGTTTATTAACTGATTTTCTTCTAAGTTTCACCAAGGTATACTTTGACTTATTTATTTTCTTACTACCCTCTGACTGAGGGCTGCTAGCCCCCTACCTCTTAATTATCAGTTTTGGACATATCTGCTACATTTATTGGTCGATTTCAAAAATCTTTCAACTGTATCACTTCTCTGCTTATCCCTCAACTAATTCTACTATTATTAACTGAATTATTATTTTTTACCCTTACCTTACGCAACTCTCTTCTCTTGCATATGTATGTTATAATTGCTTCGCTCCTATTAGGTTTTCACTGTCATAATCTTTTACTCGTCTCGTTCGTATTCTTTTATCACAATGGAAGCACTCCAGCAGTTGTTTATGATGGGTGTGGGTAGTATTCACATATCCGTCATCGTACGTGCTGAAAAGATGTTATGTTGCACCGACAACGCACCTATCCCACATCACAGATCCCATCATCATTGTTCAAATCTAATAATATTCTTGACAGCGCTCTCCAAACCATTTTACCCTTTTCTTGTAGCATTCCTGTCCCACATACCATTCCACGTGTGAGTTACTCCTTACAGGTGCGTTATAACCTATGTCGTATGGATATCACACTCTTTGTGGATCCTGCAGATCGCCCAACACAGTCCAACCTATTCTATGCTGAATGCAACTCCTGCAGAAAGCACACCAAACACACACTCACATATACACTTTTCATATTATTCATTTTACATTTTTACAATACCTAGGTCGTTCATATTTTCAAGGTCATCTACAACTTCAAGGTCGAGCAAACTCAAGGCACTAGTTTTGCAAGGTCATTCGCCTTTCAAGGTAACACAATTTCAGGGTCATTGATATTTCATGATCGTGTGACGTCAAGGTCGGCACCCGAAGCTGTTCCAGAGCATATAAACCCTATCTAATTGTCGGGCTCGTTTGGACAAACCCGGAAAAATGTTAATTTTTGCGTGGAAAAAAACTACGGTCTTTTGAAAATATTTACGAAATTTTAGCGGTAGATAATTGAACAAAGTTGGATTTAAATAGTCTTCCTCATCCTATTTGGCGGTGTATAAGCAATATTTGGATAAGTCGTAAATACAGCGATTTGCTCTGGCCAAAAGATTTTCGAATGATGATTTTAGCTCATTGACCGGGATGTCCTTCAAAATGGTCGGCGACGCCTTTTGATTAGCCTCTACATCGGCATACCGCTGTCCCTTCATGGCCAGATGTAGTTTTCAGAACAAAAAATAGTCACATGGTGTCGTATCAGGAGAATATGGGGAGTGGTTGATGGTTAAAGTGCCATTTTTTGTAAAAAAAATCGGACACAAACGTCGATCGATGAGATGGTGCATTGTCGTGCAACAAGCGCCAGCTTCCTTCTTCGCGATACCACAAAGATAAAACACAGCATTAACCGTTTGGCCCGGTGGAACGAATTCTTTGTAAATAATTTCCTCCGAGTCGTAGAAACAAATCAACATTGTCTTCACTTTGGACTTTTCCAAACGGCTTTTTTTCAGATTTGGCTAGCTTGGGTGCTTCCATTCGGCACTTTGACGCTTGGTTTCTGGATCGTATTGCAAATACCACGTTTCGTCACCAGTCACAATGTTGTACAAAAAGTGTTTGTCATTTTTGGCCTCTTTAACCTCTTCTCCTAATATGACGAATATATTAGTCAAGTAATAAACTAACTTGGTTGGGTAGTACGAGTATATTCGCCTCACTGATATAGGTTGGAGTATAGACGTTTTGCGCGCTACCTTTTTGTAATGTCTGACGCGAGTGAATCTTCATTCGATTACAACAGCGATTTTTTGTCTATCAGTTCTATTGATACTGACTATGAGTTATCAACCTGCGATGATTTATCTTCGGCAGATAAATCAGAAAGTGAATACCCAGAAGAGGCTGCGGACGACATAGAGGTGTATAGTTTATCTGAAGTCACTTGAAACACTGTGAAATACCGGGTGCGTTTTATATATCTATATTTAACACGCTCTGTTGCTGCAAAAATCGCCAAATTTCGCAGCAAATATCCCCCGTATAAGATCAAAGGCAGTTTCACCGGTCCACGTGGAGTAAAGCACGCCTATGCGTGGACATAGCCAATGAGAAAGCGTGTATTTCAGAGCTCCGAAAAAGTGCAGGTGGCTACTGAAAATTGAAACAGTTTAGCCAGTGCCGTGTAGCGGTGAATAAACGTGTTTTCTTTAGTCTGTCCGTGTTTTTTCATAGATTTTATTAGTTTGTGTGTTTTTGACTTTTGAATACTCAGTTTACTTGTTGATTTAATTGTTGTGTTGATTGTTCTTGTGTGTCCTAAATATGGCTCTTTGGAGACCTTGGGAAAATGCTCCAAGCCACGAGGAGATGGTTGATGAACCTGTGCAGGCAGAATTCTTTCATAAAGATTTAGAGGAACAGACCCAAAGAGTAATCCTAAATATGTATGATTGTTTGAAAAACGAAAATCCAGATTTCTCGCAAAATCAAATTTTAAACAGAATTTGTATCCTGACAAAAATCAGTCGGTCTACCATTTATCGGGTTATAAAAAGGGGAGATGTAGTCAACCATTCCTTCCACAGAAAGCGCATAGGGCAAAAATTAAAAAGAATAGATGTGGGTTTTCAGGAAGATATTCGTCGTATAATATACGGATTTTATAAAGAAAATTTGGTGCCCACGTTGGAAATGATACGGGATAAATTAAAAGATTATCCTGAAGATTTTTATAATTACAAATGCTTAGACTCACTGCACTGTATTGTAAAACTGTGTGGTTTTCAATACAAAAAATTAGATAAAAGAATGGTGATTTTGGAGTCGTCTCGAATCGTTGAATTGCGCCAAGAATTTTTGCACAAAGTTAAAATCTATAGAGAGCAGAAAAGAAATCTGATTTACCTGGATGAAACGTGGTATGATACCCATGATGTTGTGCAGTACGGCTGGGTTGACGACAGCAACAAGTGCATTTTAAATGCACCATGCAACCGTGGAAAACGAATCATTATTCTCCATGCTGGCAGTGAAAATGGATTTATACCTAATGCCTTGCTGTTATCTGCCAAAAATATCAAAGAATCATGTGCCGACTATCATGAGGACATGACCTCCGACTTATTTGAAAAGTGGATAGAGCAGCAGTTAATACCAAACATTTCCCCAAATTCAGTGATTATTATGGACAATGCGCCATACCATTCCCGACAGAAAAACAAAATTCCGAATACAGGCACAAAAAAACAAGACATTATTGATACTTTTGAAGGATAAGGGAATGGAAATACCACAAAAATCAACCAAAGCCATATTATTGGATCTTATTAAAAGACAAAAATTTGAAAAAGAGTATGTTGTTGACAATCTGCTTCAGCTAAATGGCCATGAAGTATTACGTCTACCTCCCTATTACTGCATTTTTAACCCGATTGAGTTGGTCTGGGCTGCTTTAAAAAAAAGTAAGAAAACATAATCAGACCCCTCAATTAAGTGAATCGCTATTGGCCACAATAAGAGATGCAGTATCTCATATTGCTGCCCCACAGACCTATGGAAGCAGCAGGCATATTATTGAAAAAGAAAATGAATATTGTGTTTTGCCTCCTGTAAATCCCGTTGTAATTCCTCTACAAGATGACTCTAGCGACAGCTCCGAAGGCGAGGATGATATATAAATACCTATAATGTAAGTCTTTATATACCTACCTGCTATGTAAATATTTGCCTATGTCAAACGTTGTAATTCTGTAATTTTTCCATTTCTTAACTTTCAGTCAACATAAATTAAACTCCCAATATAAGTATTTTTTATCCCAAATCAAAAAAATAAGAAGATAGTCAAATCCATTTATTGTGATATAAAAACATTATTATTATCGTTCTAAATAAATCACCGCACGCCTATGATACGTCATGAAATTACAAAGGACGCGCCGACCAAAGGTTTTAATGCTATTTCAAGTGACTTCAGATATACCATACCTTGGGTCAAAGAAGCTATACCGCGCCCTAAGTTTCCCTTCAAATGCAGGTATAAAAGTTCCTGATATTAGCTCGGATAATATTTTGGAGATATTTGAATTATTTGTGGATCAGCATTTGACAAACCTTGTAGTAGAAGAAACAAATAGGTAAAATGGTGTTATTCTCCACTTGTTATGAGTACTCTACATTTGTCTTAATCTAGGTACGCCAATCAGTTCATTATCAAGAACCATGAAAATATCAGGCCTCGTTGAAGAGTTCGCGCCTGGGTACAAACGGATGCAATGAAATAAAAACTTTCCTTGGATTGTATTATTACAAAGTGTTTGCGTGAAACCATCATGCGAGATGTACTTTTCGAAAAGGGAAAGCATAGAAATACCTTTTCTTCCAAGGTGATGACAGAAGAAGTTTGCACTTATATGTAAGTTCCTACATTTTTCTAATAATAACGAACTTGACGAAAACACTTCTCTGAGGAAGCTATTCAATATTAAACCTGTACTAGATCACCTTCAAAAAAGGTTTATGGAGGTTTACATTCCTAAACAAATCATTTCTATTGACGAGTCACTAGTAGGTTGGAAAGTTTGCCTAACGTGGAAACAGTACATCCCATCGAAAAGAAAAAGGTTTGGGATAAAACTATTTATTTTAGCTGAATATATATATATATATATATATATATATATAGAAAAGTTAAGTTATAAGTTGAGCTTTCAGCTAAAATAAATCTGTGGTATCTCGAAGAAGGAAGCTGGCGTTTGTTGCACGACAATGCACCATCTCATCGATCGACGTTTGTGTCCGATTTTTTTTACAAAAAATGGCACTTTAACCATCAACCACTCCCCATATTCTCCTGATACGGCACCATGTGACTATTTTTTGTTCTGAAAACTACATCTGGCCATGAAGGGACAGCGGTATGCCGATGTAGAGGCCAATCAAAAGGCGTCGCCGACCATTTTGAAGGACATCCCGGTCAATGAGCTAAAATCATCATTCGAAAATCTTTTGGCCAGAGCAAATCGCTGTATTCACGACTTATCCAAATATTGCTTATACACCGCCAAATAGGACCAGGAAGACTATCTAAATCCAACTTTGTTCAATTATCTACCGGTAAAATTTCGGAAATATTTTCAAAAGACCGTAGTTTTTTTCCACGCAAAAACTAACATTTTTCCGGGTTTGTCCATGCGAGCCCGACAATTAGATAGGGTTTATATGCTCTGGAACAGCTTCGGGTGCCGACCTTGACGTCACACGATCATGAAATATCAATGACCCTGAAATTGTGTTACCTTGAAAGGCGAATGACCTTGCAAAACTTGTGCCTTGAGTTTGCTCGACCTTGAAGTTGTAGATAACCTTGAAAATATGAACGACCTAGGTATTGTAAAAATGTAAAATGAATAATATGAAAAGTGTATATGTGAGTGTGTGTTTGGTGTGCTTTCTGCAGGAGTTGCATTCAGCAACATCCCGATAGAATAGTGTTGGGGCGATCTGCAGGATCCACAAAGAGTGTGATATCCATACGACATAGGTTATAACGCACCTGTAAGGAGTAACGCACACGTGGAATGGTATGTGGGACAGGAATGCTACAAGAAAAGGGTAAAATGGTTTGGAGAGCGCTGTCAAGAATATTATTAGATTTGAACAATGATGATGGGATCTGTGATGTGGGATAGGTGCGTTGTCGGTGCAACATAACATCTTTTCAGCACGTACGATGACGGATATGTGAATACTACCCACACCCATCATAAACAACTTCTGGAGTGCTTCCATTGTGATAAAAGAATACGAACGAGACGAGTAAAAGATTATGACAGTGAAAACCTAATAGGAGCGAAGCAATTATACATATGCAAGAGAAGAGAGTTGCGTAAGGTAAGGGTAAAAAATAATAATTCAGTTAATAATAGTAGAATTAGTTGAGGGATAAGCAGAGAAGTGATACAGTTGAAAGATTTTTGAAATCGACCAATAAATGTAGCAGATATGTCCAAAACTGATAATTAAGAGGTAGGGGGCTAGCAGCCCTCAGTCAGAGGGTAGTAAGAAAATAAATAAGTCAAAGTATACCTTGGTGAAACTTAGAAGAAAATCAGTTAATAAACAAGGAAGTTAGTCAAGTTTTTTGGCAAAGGGGTTGCATCCCCCGTATGTAAACCCGTGATAGGAACATGCTCGAGTAAGTTATCAAATTGAATGAGACAGAATTAGAGATAGAAGGAAAATACTGTTAATGGTGTTGCAATGATACACCCTGGTGCCGGGGTGGTTGGGGGTTGAAAAAGTGGAGCATGGTAGTTGCATATGGATAACTTTACAAAAATGTGACCGGAAGTGAAAAACAAATCTAGGGGTGTAAATAATGGGAAAGCTCTAGTTACTATAGCGAAACCTAAAACTGTTTTTTTTTTAGGATTTTTAGCGTTTTTAGCATTTCTTCACCATAAATCACAAGCGAGCAACAAAACTCACCTCTAGGAGATGAAGTTGTGATATGCAAAAATTTGAGCCAATGCCACGTGCCAAAATCACGTAACCTTTTTTTACTATTTTGATCACTTACCAGTAATTTGAATTTCTCTTTATTAATGGTAGAGTGCCGATTCCTAGGCCAAACCCTTTTTATTGATTTTCTTTTGGCAGATTTCAAGTTTATTGATTGTATAAATTCAAACGTATTATATAATTCTTTCTCAGCGACTCAGTATTGTGTTAATATCTTTTGGACACTAATGTTATAGTATGATTAACGACTATCACAGACATTTTCTCACAAAATATCGTTGGTCCCTCGGAGAGTTGGTTCCGCACAGTGGCAATCAGCGCCACTCTGTGATTTCTATTAACCTATATAAGAATATCTGGTTTCCTATCAAGATACCTTCTTTTAAAAAGTTACGTGCTGAGGTGTGGTGTGGGCGTCGTGTCGTTAACTTCCAGATTCTGGGATAATAGACCCCCAAACACCAGTTCATGTAGTAGCATCTTTCATTTTGTACCTTACGTTTAGTTATTTTGGTTTGGATGCTACCCGTCCACTTTTTTATGGGATTTTAAGCTTCTGCTGTATGTTCTTTTTTGTATACCTACCATCGGACCACGTGCATTAATGCATATCCTGAAGAAGTTCGTCAATATCTGCTTCCTTCTAGTGAGAAGGCATTGTGGAGAACCACCATTCACACTCTTTCAGCTTTGTTTTGCCTTTTAACTGTTTCGCAGCTGATTTTGCTGGAAGCCACCCCTCCTCCTTGACAAAAACCCTGATGTGAATAGGTGAAATATTTTAATTGGGTATTTTATAGATTTAATATATTGATTGTTGCTGACTGGAACTGCGTATTCTTGATTCTGTTTGGCGTTTTTCGTATTCAAATACATATAGGGCAGTGCCTATATCTCACCTTCTT
The DNA here is from genome assembly GCA_963669975.1 of Acanthoscelides obtectus. Classification (NCBI taxonomy): domain Eukaryota; kingdom Metazoa; phylum Arthropoda; class Insecta; order Coleoptera; family Chrysomelidae; genus Acanthoscelides; species Acanthoscelides obtectus. Next base: position 55,281,007 of record CAVLJG010000001.1, on the reverse strand, counting down.
TTAGGTTTACTACATTACATTGATTATGATTTTGATTTTTGAGCTGCCATAACTTTATTTTAGAACAAAAGATAACTTTCTGAGGGTATATCACTTTAGTACATTTTTCTCTTTTTTACTTTTGCTTTACTTTTCTTGTAAAAGAGAATGTACGTGGTTTTTCTTCAAGTTTGAGTGTTTTCAATGAGTAGTTTTGTTTCGGACAGAGAGTAGATTTTTAAGCAGTCTTTCTTTCTCTAGGGTTTTTTATACCGTAAATTTTGAGAACGAGGCAAGCAGCTCCTACCTTGTGATGTTCCTCACGTCACTGTCCCCTGCTGGCCATTGGATTTTGACCTGAGCGTTTGTGATTGGAAGAAGACCACTGTCCAGATAAGTTTAGGTTCAGACGTTAAAATATTTGTAAAGCCTTCGTACGTGTACCATGGTAAACGTTTTGCAGGGTTGATTATCACGGTCTAATAATTTTATTGTGCGGCAATAATATCGGTTGGCAAGACGGGCGAGCAGTGTCAAAATAAAAGTTGAAAGTGCGACCTGTAAAGTTTGGGAATAAATGAAATGTATCAGGTGACAAGTTTTTGTTAATGAATCTTTTCTTTTTTGAGCGTATTCCCCCTAAAGCCGAAGTGTGGAATATAAAAAAAAAGTAAGTGTTCCAGTCGACTAGGTTAATGATAGGAAACCTTTTTTGAATACAAGAGAAATGTGTGGTATCAACAGGGAACAATCCAGTAAAGCAATTGATAGTATGATTAAGAGAGAGACGTGACGCAGCATATTTTTTAATTATTATTAATTGTTGAAGGGGAAGAGGGTAATAATAATAATAATAATAATAAAAATAATAATAATAATAATAATGCACACGCATGCAGATGATTTATTTCTTTTTTGATATCAATGTTTCATTTATTGATGATCTAAATTCGATTACTTGCTTTTGACGGTCTAACATACATACAAATAATACCTCAATGCTAGTGTTATTAGTTTATAATTTGCTTTGTCAAATTAGTATTTATTTTAATTTTCTATTATAAATATTATATATACAGGGTGTAAAGTTAGTAGTGGATCAACGGAAGACAGGTGATGGAGGGACTCAAAACCTATCGAATGAATTGTGGTCCGAAATTTTATAGTTCAGGACATATTTGCAATTTTGTGAAATTTCGAAAAATAACAGGATAATGAAATTTCAATCGCAATTACAACTAAGAGCTGGGATTTTAGTTTGAGATGAGCTTAATGGTTTTAGCAATGGTTATGTCACTTTTTAACAGAGCTAATAAGAAATCTACGCTGAAAATCGTAAATTAATTTTTTTTGTGAAAAATCTCTTCCATCCTCAACTTTGGAGGTAAAAAAATGGGGTTGTATTTCATTATTCATTTTATTGTAAAAACTATTTCAATCCATGTAGAATAAACCCTGCAAATTTCAGCTTGCTACGATAAGTGCCTCACCTTAAAAAATCTGTATGTTTAACGCAGGTGAGTATCTATCTATACATGTAAACCAGAAATTCTATTTTACAAGCTGCAGTCCAAACGACTTGATGGATTTTGACATATGAGGTACTGTTAGATTCGTCCTAGTGCGAGTAATACTGTGTGTATTAACATTTTGTAAAATCAAAATGGCGGATTTTTTTTCGCAAATAGCAAGATCAGCTTAATGAGCTTGGGCATTCAACTCAGCATTCCAGGTGCGGGAGCGTTCAATATTCGGTGCGACCGAAATTAATAAGTCAGGCAATCGTCCAGCGCGCGGAATTTGTATCTAACGTTTGGCAGCTGAGTAGAATCATGACATATTCTGCGCGAGATTATGCATAAATGCATTACTATTATGGTGCTGCCCAAACAGCTGCTCGCATGTATCGGGAGTATGTGGTTAGAATAGGTGGACTTCAACTGGCGGTATATCCCGAATACCGCGTTTTTCTAAACGTCCATAATGAGTATATGGAAGGCCGCATACTAGGCACTCATCGTCAGCTAGGAGCGCCGAGGATACGTCCAGAAGAAATAGAAGATATAATAGAAGCAGCCCAGAGAGATCCCTCTCTAAGCACCAGAGCCATTGCCCGAAGCAGAAACATATCCCATACTTCAGTGCACACAATACTTCGCTCGGAGAACATGCATGCTTACCATGTACAAAAAGTACCTACAAGATTTGCTTCCAAGCGACTATACACAACGGGTTGAATTTTGTGAGAATATGCTGAGAAGGTGCGAAGAGGATGAAACTGTTTTCGACAGCATCTTATGGAGAGATGAATCCAACTTTACCCTGAATGGAATATTCAACATGTACAATTTCCATTCATGGAGCGTGGAAAATCCACATGCTATTCGCCGACACAGCCTTCAACGTCAGGTCGGCATTAACTTATGGGCTGGAGTACTCAACAAAAAATTAATTGGACCATACGAATTGACCCCCAGGTATCGTATCTTGCTTTTCTGCCACTTTGCACGGGATGTGCGGCATTACTTAGACAGTGTCTTTCCTCGGCGTTGGATAGGTAGCGGTGGGCACATACGATGGCCTCCAAGGTCACCCGGTCTGAATTCTCTAGATTTTGTTATATGGGGGTTTTATAAGGGGATACTCTATACATCTGAATATATAAATGTCAACCAACTGCACCAGAAAATTGATGAAGCAATAATAAAAATTATGGAAAACGCAAATTCATTTCAAAGACTAATGAACCATTTTATTAGAAGGTGTCGCTTGTGTATAAAAAATAATGGAGGCTATAACGAACATGTTCATTAAAAGTTAGTTAAATTATCTTCCACATTTGCCGATAAATCCCCATAAAGAGCAGCTAAACACAATAGGTTCTGAACTTAAATTAATTTAAGATTGTTTGCTTTGATTTCTAATTAGCTCTGTTAAAAGTGACATAACCATTGTTGAAACTAACCACTTAGCTCATCTCGGAAAAAAAGTCAGAGCCCTAAACCTAATGGTTTAGTTGTAATTGCGATTAAGTTCATTATTCCTTTTTTTTAGAAATTTCACAAAATTGCAAATATCTCCTGAACTATAAAATTTCGGACCACATATATAGGGGTTCATTCGACAGGTTTTAAGGCCCTCTATCACCTGACGTCCGTTGATCCACTACTAACTTTTCACCCGGTATATACAGGGTCTGTCAGAAAGAACGAATATTTTTTAAATTAGTAGTACATTAAAAATATTTTATTATATAAAAATACTCAGAAATGCATGCCATTTTTTTGAGTAAAACAAAATTTACGTTCTAAAAACCATGTCGGCCATATGGCGCCCTTGAGCCGAAATGCAGGAATTAAGCCTCTCCCTCTCTCCGTGCAGGAATCTGGGTTACTTCTCTTCTTATTTCCTCCTTCAAATCGACGAGGGTCCGAGGCTTGCTTCGGTAAACTTTTGATTTCAGAAATCACACGATGACAGGTCCAGGGAGCAAGGGGACCATGGAATATCGCCATGACGTGAAATGAGACGTCCTGGGAATTTTTCCAAATAAGTACCATCGAACTGCGAGCTGTGTGAGATGTTGCCCCATCTTGTTGGAACCACACTGTTCTGAGACGGACACGTCGACGTCGAAGTTCCAGAAAAAATAGTTGTTCAGCATGTGGATGTAACGCTCTGAATTCACAGTAGTTGTTTCTCCATCATCCTCAAAAAAAAGGGCCAATAATCATCGTTGGGCCTACTACACACCAAACTGTTACTTTCGGGATATGCAGGGGGTGCTCATGCAACTGTTGGGGGTTCACTGGAGACTAATATCAACAATTTTGTTTATTGACGTATCCATGTAAATGAAAATGTGCTTCATCACTCATAAACAACGCCATGCCATTGTTATCCAACTGTTCAATCATGAGCTATGCAAAATTAACACGTTGTGCATAATCCCCCGACAACAGTTGTTGTTGACAAACTTGGATTTTGTAAGGATGGATTATTAAATCCTTTTTGAAGATGCGACATACTGAGAACGCGTGAATCCCTAGGAAACTGGCACGCAAGCGGACGGAGCGATTGGGGTTTTGCAGCGTGTCAACTCTCACTCTATCTACGTTTTCGGAGGTTCTAACAGTACGGTTTCGCCCTGGCGGTGTTTTCTCCATCACATTACCTGTTGTGTTGAATGCTTCCACCCATCTCAAAATGGTATTACGGTCTGGTACTGTTCCATGACGTGGAACACGAAAGTGAACGCGAAACTCACGTTGTGTTCGAACGACAGACTCGCTATTTTGAAAGTACCGACGTACAGTGAACACCCGATGCTCAACGTTCCAAAGCATCTTGCCAACTGAAACGGCACTTCTCCCGCTATCCAACACGCCCTTCCCCACCCACACGGGACCAGCCCACTCGATGTAGTACCCATTCGAAAAACATGCGTTCTTTCTGACGGACCCAGTATGTTATAGATAGGGGTATTACACTGGAACTGGCAACTCGTACATAGACAATTGGCATGGCGTTTGGGGTAGGGGGAGGTCTTAGCATTGGATAATACTCGTATACTACTTAAGATATAATATGTGATATTAAAGATTTGGCTTGTTTAGATGAGCGATATACAGCGTAATATCCATAAAAACTGAATTTAGAGCTTTATAATTTTCAGCTATGAAGACGTCTACCATTTCACTATGTCCCTTTAAGCACGGAACACCCTGTATTTGCTAAGTCAGTTACATACAAAATTGTTAAACAATGCCTCAGGGATAAGTGTTTACTTGAAACCTCAGAAGTTAATCCGATTTTGCTCAGAAAACGTAACTTTTCAGCTATGTGGTAGGTACAAATATAGCGATCTTATTTTTAATCAATCGGCGTCTCTAACCAGCCTGGCACATATCGATATGATTGTTACATGCGGTGTCCTGAAACACCTCTTATAGAGCCCTTATCTACGTAATTCAGAAAACCTCCGGATCTTTTTAGCCGTAATTCGCCTGGAGTATATAAGCAGATAAAAACATCTATGGGAATTTCAAGCATATCCACACCGCTGGCTATACGAAATGTATTCACTACAGTAATAATTCAGACGTTCAATTTTCTATAAAAGCATCTCCAGGGTCGTGAAGCTAATTGTATCTATTTCCCTTTTTCTTTGTGACAACGATGCAGACAGGTGCTTATGCAAAGGACTTCTTTGTAGTGAATCGTTGGATTCTGAAACTTGCAGGTGTTTGGAAACCAAACAGTCGGAACCAAATCATTCAGTTGTTGTACGCATTATATGCAACTGGGATATTCTTATTTGTCAATCTATATTTCACAGCAACGGAGTTTGTAAGTTTAGCTTACACTTCCGGAAATGAATACGACCTCATAAAGAACCTCAGTTTTGCACTAACTCATTTAATGGGAGCTGTTAAGGTAGGATTTTCTGGCATGTTTACATCTTTAGGAGGTACTCAAAAAATAGGGTTGCCTAGAAAGTGTTTTGAAAAATTTGAAAAGTTGGTATCTTTATTCGTTATAGACTGTGACGTGCTCTTTTCGAATTTTTACTTTGCTACCTCATGGCTTTCACGCTAATGCCGATACTTTAAAAAAATGTTGTTCAAAAACACGTCTTTACATTATCTTTTCTCAACCCTTCTTGCTGTAAAAATAACCATACAGGGTGTACCGTGCATAAATGGATACATTGAAATAAGAACCCCCTATCTCCACCAAAAAGTTATTTTTGATAGAAGCTTTAAATTTGCTATTGTTACATATTATAATTTTCTTTCCTATTATCTCAAATCGTGTAATCCACATAAATTTAAGGATCTATTTTTGGATTACTTAATGAACAATTACATTATTATATTTTCAATGTTTAATTTGGGTTACCCTTTGTGTGTTTTTTGGTTGGTTTTAGGCTAGGCAACATTTATTCTGCTACTGCCAAGGGCTGAGTTGAAGGACACCTTTAGGTGAACTCCCCCTTGAGGTTTTCTCAATATCATTATTTTTTTTCTCATGTGGGTAAAATATACATATATGATTGTGAAATAAAGAACATTATTATTATTATTATTATTATTATTCACTATTCCCCACTTCCCTATTGGAAGGTATACAATAGTTAGGTACCGGGAATATACCATAGTCATAGGCTGCGGTATTTATTTCCTTAAGTGAGTAACTTTCTGATAGTGTGTGCTGTTTTTAGGATCACTGTTTTCTATAGTAAATGTAGGTTATGTTTTACAGGTATTTCTTCTGCCAGCTTTAATGTGTTCTTTGTTATCAAACCCGTTGCTCCTACGACAATGGACACTATTTTGATCTTCAATCCCCTCATCCGTTGGACCTCTATCTCTAAATCCTTGTACTTAATCATCTTTTCGGTTTCTTTCTCAATGAGGTTATAATCCGATGGGACTGCATCATCTATGAGCACGCACTTTTTTTCTATATATCTTTAATTACAGCACCTGGCTTATTTGCTGGTATGTGCCTATCTGTCTGTATTTGCATGTCGCAGATGATTGTAACTTCAGGGGTATCGACTGCAGGTTCTGGCTGATGAAGGTACCATTTATAATCAGTTGGTATGTTGAAATGCCTACCTATGTTCCAGTGCAAGTGGCTAGCTACAGAATTATGTCTATCTAGGTATTCCTTTGCTGCTGGTATTGGGCAGCCTGATACAATATTTTGCACTGTTTCGTTATATCCTTTGCACAGCCTGCATTTAGGGTCGTTAGAAATGCTCAAGATTTTAGATTTGTAGTACTTAGACCCGTATCGTCAGTCGTTCCTACAATTGTAGGGCGCGTTTATGGCCTCCTTGATTGTCATACTACTTTCTCTCCTTCAAAAATTTCTAGATTACACCTGTCCCGAGTCAGCGTCAGCGCTCTCCTATTCTGAAGATATGTTTTCTTTCTAAATTGTAGGAAATTTCAGGCTGATAAAACATGATATAACTCAAAAGCAAGCCCAATTTGATGAAAATAGATGTTTGTGACATAACCTCAAAATAGAGCGCTGACACGGAGAAGTAGAAAACTATGACAATCAATCAAGGAGGCCATAAACGCGCCCATACAATTGTAGGGACGACTGACGATACGGGCCTTAGTAGCTAAGACCTGGTCTTGACATGCAGTTATAAGAGCTTCGGTTTCCCCTTTCATTTCACCAATCTTCAACCAATTCCATGTGAGTGACTGATGCATTTGCTCTCTGTGTGCTTCTCTTGCGTATTGTCCATGTAAAGGTTTCTTTATCGATTTCTGCTGATTTCATTCCTAAGTCTCTGTTGATACACTGATTTCTTGTTTCTTTCACTACGATCATACTTTGATCTCTTTACTTCCGATCTTGGACTATATATTCTATCAACATCTGCACGAGGATGCAATAAGCCGTGTAAAGTTAGAAGTTTCCCAGTTTTTGTGTCTAGCTTTCGTATTTCATCCTTATTCCAGTCTACTATTCCAATACTGTATTGAATCACTGGAACCGCCAAACCGGATATCGCCACACATTTATTCTTAGCGTTGAGCTGTGACCTAATTATCAACCTGACTCTTCTACAGGATTCCGCCTTAACCCGCTTGTTAGTTCCTGAATTTCTGTTGTTACAGCTAATTTGATGTTTGTTGTGGTATGGAGTTTTCGTTTTATGAATGTGGCTTTCGCGCACTCATCGAGACCGAAATAAATTCACTAAACATTTTGACAATTTCCACTTGACTTTGAAGTTCTTCGTCATTTTTTGCTATTAGTTTTAGGTCATCTATATGTGATATTTTATGTTGACCCTTTTTCGTCAAGTATCCTGTCCCTGAATTGCTTAAAAATGTCGTCAGGGGCATTAGGGGCATGCAGAAAAATAGCGGTGATAGCGAATCGCCTTGGAATATCCCTTTCTTAATTTATATGTTTTTCACGTTCACTTGTGTCACTGTGCTCTTTAAGTGCAAATCCACCTTCTATCGATTCATGTCAAGTCAGGTATTTTCTATAGGTTCAATACTTCCAATAACCACGAAAGAGGAACACTATCAAACGCTTTTTTTAGTCTATCCAACAGAGACTTATATTCTTGTGTGTTTTCTTACAATGTTGTATCAAAGTTTTACAGACTAGTAGGTGGTCTTTAGTCCCATATGAATTCTGGGTACAGGCTTTCTGATCTGTTGGATAGATAATTATTATGCTCATCGAGTTGTGAATATATCCTGCTTGAAAGAATGCTGGTTATATTTTTATAAGTTGTAATTAGGCAGGTTATCGGCCGATAGTTTTTCGCCCGCTTGGTCTCATTGCACTTTGGTATTAGATAAATGTTTCCTGTTGTCAGCAAATCAGATAGTTTCTCTCATGTTATTGTAGGCTTTGGCTAGACACGAATGCACTGAACGGAATCTTTTCAACCAGAAGTTCTGTATGTCGTCAGGGCCTGGCGCCTTCCAATTAGACGCCTTTTCTAAAGCCTTACTGACTTCTTCCTCTGTGATATCTGCCCAATTCATTACCGGGACGGTACTCCGTATCCTTTGCTCTAATTTGATCCATGTGGCGGTGGTGTTGTGCACAGTGTCAACCTCCCAGATCCCTTTTCAAAACGTCTGCACTTCATCTGATGTTGGAGTTTCTTGGGTGTCTGTGACATTTTTCTGTAGACTTCTATAAGACTGTCCAGGATTTTCCCTGAATTGCTTGTTCTGTTGGTAGAATTTAGATCGCTCGTTATATCTTTTTATCCGTCGGGCACTTGCCTTTAGATTTTGCTTCAAAATTTCTATCAACTCTACCATACCAGTATTGTCCTTGATGTTGCATTTTCGGTAGAACGATCGCATGATAGAGACCAGTCTTTCACTCCTGTTTCCATTTTTAATTTCCACTAATTGGGAAATTTCTTTCTTCGATCTTCGATCGCAAAACCTTCTCTTCCACGGAGGTTCTCCACCCCTTCTTTCGTTAGTTCTCATGTTGCCACTAGTATACCTTCCGAAAAGACCCGTCCTGCAGCATATATTATTTTATTTAGGTCTGTTAGGTTTATTTCATCTTTGCGCTTCGATATGATGTCCTTTAAGCACCATCCATTTGGGTTATGTACAGGATTATTTCATTTGTCCCCTTGATCTTCGAAAGAGGCTCCCTTACTTCAATTTACATGTTGTTACATGATACGTTCCGTATTAATCAGTTGACTCACTGTATTGTGTTCTTCGGACGCTAGCTTTACAGGTTGTACATCGTCTTGCTCAGGCAACATGCCTGTTCCTCCTGTACTTCGATGACTATGTTCCTTACTTGCACCGGTCATCTACCTGTCATCTCCCCTGACACCAGCAAGGAACTTGTTTACGTCATCTTTACATCCTTTATGTCTTTCTCACCAAGTTTACATTTGTTCTGAATAAATCTCCTCTGTGTTGCTAACGTATTCAGACTTAGGTTAGTTCGTACGTCTGGATTCCTGTCCCTCCATATCTTAAGTTTTCTTTACAAAATTTGTTCCCACTGTTAATAAAGTGTAATAATAGCACCACATTATCTCCTTGTACTCATCTAAACTCCACTTTATTCTTAAACTCGTTTGTATCCTATGCGAGATTCCATGCAGTACAGAAGGGCCAGGTTGAGATTGACTCGTTTGGTTCTCTTCTGAAAAGTCATTGTCGTGGAGGATGTAAGAACCTCGAGATGTCATTTTTATCATGCCAGCTCCAGTTTCACTACGATTGTCGTTTGCAGGTATGTCTTACCGACGGTTCCGATCCGAGTCCTGCTGCCCCGGCCCGCCTGAATAAAGGTCATTTTCTGTCTTATCCATTACTTCACCTTCTAGGGTGGCAGGTTAGAGCTCTGCCAAGCAGGCCTCTGACAGCCTCATTACCAGCCGCACCTAACATGGTGAATAGACGTACCTCTGCTGATTTTGGTTCGCCCCTTGCGACCAAGGTGCTTCCCATATCTAGGAAGCGTTTCCGTATCCACTGCCTGGGAAGGCGCCCTGAGGGGAACAAGAAACCCCACAAGGGTTATTATTATTATTATTTTTATTTATAATTAATATTATTATCTCCGTTTTTCCACGGTTCATGACCCACGGGTATCATGTAAAAAAAACCTATAAAACGTCAAAAAAAACATATAAGATGTCAACTTGCAGACTAGGTAGTTTTTAGGGCGCAAACCGGCAAACAGTCATTCCACGTTTTCTCACTAGGACCGTTGTGAACGTCCATCTACGGAGGAATCACTCAACTAAACTACGCATTATTGGTTGCATAGTTTTGTGAGGCTGATTGATCTGGGTCTGTAGTTTTCTTGTAGTTTCTGAGAAGAAAGTTGGTTGAATAGCAAGATCGCATCTGGATGATTGTGTATTGGTCTGCATGTGTATAAAATCAGTGATATTTGCTGTGTGAGAAAATCATTACTGAATATGACGGGTTATTTATATGTTTTGCTTTCTGAAGAGAGGTTATGTTCAAAGTTATAAATTACGAAAAACTGAGGAGAATTACGGGAAATCATCACCGCGCCCGCGTTGTGTGTAATTACTATTAGCATGTATATGGCTTGTAATTCGACAGTGTACAGTGAATATAATTATTTCTTATCTCTCTCATTTTTTAAATTCAGCAAATTTGTATATGTAATTTCCAAAATGGATAAGAAAAAGTGGATGCGCAACTAATTTCTAGCCTCCAGTAATGCCATCTCAGAAGCAGATTTTACATCACATCAGAGCCAAAGATTGATAACAAGCCTCATGACGTTTAGGCAACACGTACAACTAAGTGCTAAGTCAACGTCTTGGCGAAAAACCTACATAATGTCAAAAAAAATCGGTATAATGTCACTTTTCAAGATACGTGATACCCGTGCGGAAAACCACAGTCATCTCTTACAGCTGACAAGTCACTTTTGTAGATAGAGTAGCATACTTTATATCCGACAGCTTCTAGTCATGTTAAGGGGAGGCTGTATGGATACATTTCCTTTTCGTAACTAAACGGAATCGTATATTTTGCGAGTCCTAAAAGTTGAAAGTATGTGACAATTTACAGGTTTTGAGAATAATTTCTGTTTTTACGGAGAGTATCAGCGAAAAGTGTGATATAACTTTATAAAAAAAGTCATTCTCAAAACCTGCATGTCATCCCATAGCTATCTAACTTTAGGGATCCTACCGAAATATTTTTAGGTTAGTAATAAAAGAGAAATCTATGTTAGTAATTCAGTTGTTTTAATTTAATTCATTCTAAAAAATCAAATGAAACACCCTGATTATTTCATGCTTTTGGATTACTCTTTATATAAAATTCATTTTGGTATAACATTTTGGAGCAATTATGTTACCAAATTTTTTAATTATTTGCAGTTTCTTAAGAATCACAATTCAAAACTAATAATGACATGATTCATAGACAGACGGATTTCCAGTGGATAGGTACTCATAACCCTGCAGTGAAACTACCTTCCATCCAGTGAAACTCCTACCTTACCAGAAATAATGTAGGATATTAATTTTGAATCGTTATATATGGGAAGCTTCAACAACTTAAAAAATTTGGTAATGTAACTTCCCAGAGATTATACTTATATGAACACCGACCAATATGAAGCTTATAAAACGTATAATCCAAAAATATGCAGTGCTTTCCAGTTAATCACTTGACAACTAGCACATTTTGAATTCATTGACACTATGGGATATGAAATTCATTTTGAGGACAAGTCTGCTATTCTATCTGCAAAAGAGACTGAATTACAAGCTGTCAAAATTGAGTGTTTTTCAGACAAAATATCCCGTTTGATCCAGGTTGATTTTTTGCGAGTCGTCGCATCCACCTCTAGTATGTACAATAAGAAAACATTAAAAACAAGAATACGAATATCGATGATTGGATTATAGTAGTATAGTATCTTATTCCTCTTTTAGGTGATGTTCTTCTATTTCCGCGGCGACCGACTCATACGCATCATGAACATATTGGAGTCACCCCATTTGCACTACTTACCACACCAAGGCAAACAATTCTATCCAGATGTATTGAGCAAACAATATAAGAGAAAAGGCATTAAATGGACCATGCTGTTCTTTATGCTGGCTCATGCAACGCTCAGTTCTTCTTATATTCCGCCTACAATGACTGCGATCTCTTACTCTAAAGGTCATCCTGAGTCCACGTTACCAGAGAAGCTACCTTACTACAGCTGGATGCCTTTTGAGTTTAATACTAGTACGACATACCTAAAAGCACTGGGATATCAAGCCATTCCTATGTTTTCCTACGCCTATAGGTGAGTATATAGAAAAGCCATTTAGGCGAAAACAGAATCATTCGTGAATCAGCACAAAAGAGCAAAGTGTACTCTTGTAACTTTGTTCTTGGGATTTCTATGGTCTATGCTATCATCTTCAGGAGTTACAGAGGTAGAACGCGAGAAACAACAAAATGAAAGCCATATACTGGATTTTTCAAATTCGACCCTCACTAGTGGGAAACGGTAAGAGATACGGAGATGCTTAAATGGGGGCAAAGTTGTGTATTTAGGTAGCTAACCAAATGCCGCTTATAAATTTAAAGTAGTAATTTTTTCCTTACTTTATTCGTAGTGGAATTTTGAAATAAATTGCACATTAGCATTTTCACTTTTTTCCTCCCAATATGACATTATTATAATTTCAGTATGACGTTTCGTCTCTTGTCCACCAACATCGACTTCATTTTTTCGTATTGCGCAGATAAATTGAGTTTTTAATTCTGATTTTGAAAAATGTAACATATAATATACATTGACATTGCCATTGAACGTAGTAACAAAGTTTGGAAGACTGAGAGGAAGGGAGATAAATCGAGCAGTGAGTAATGTACAGAGAAGGGTCAGTCTTTGCCTGCAAAATAACACACAATATTTTAAACATCTGCTTTTTGATTTACCTCTGCCTATTTATGATTATTATTGTTACCATCAATAAAATTTTTATTTTGCGTTCAGGTTTTACCTGACCTCTTCATTTCCTTATTTTCATCTAACAACAAATTCATGACCAACTAAGGAAAGGACCATTTGAATATAAAAAATTCCAATATTGTACATATGAAAAAACAAAGTTGGTGGTTGAAAGAAGAAACCTCGAATTCTAAATTTGACTACGCCTTCTTGCCATCTTGTAGAGGAGAATAAGTAACAATGACAACATGCAATTCATATTGTGAAATCTCATCTCCAATAGGCCCAGGAAAAAATAAAACTTGTTTTGGGATAAGTCGGTATACAAAACAAATGACTATCTGATAATTTCAAGTCTTACCTAGAAAATTCGGCTCTTTTCAAAATAACTAAGGCTTGGTAATGTGACTGTAGGACATTTTATACATTATTGGAATCAGAATTAAAAACTCTAACCATCTATGCAAAAATCCAATATGACGTCCATAATCAAAAATGTTTAATTCTGTAGGACGAAACGTAACATTGAAATTATAATTATGCCATCTTGTAGAAGAGCAAATGTGGCATTGTTTATGTGCAATTTATTTTGAAATCCCCCTACAAATAAAGTTAAAAAAAATAAAGTAACTCTGAATTTCGGAACTTTCTAAGCGGCATTTTCTTAATTACTTAAATTCGCAGCTCTTGTGGTCTAGTATTACCAAAAATCTGGCAGAAAGTCAAACAATGATCCAATTGATATGGATGAAATGCATCATGTATTTGAAAGTTGATACTCGGAATAATTATTTGACCATGAAAATAAAATCTTGCTAACACTAATTAGCTATGACTGATTGTCAAACTTGAAGTTTGACGCAAGCAATTCATTATAACTTATTTGAGGTAAGATCCGTGACGTTCTACATTATCCACAGTGTTGTGTTTTGAAAAATCAAAGATAATCTCAATATGGGTTCTACTAAATAAGCTATTTTATGTGATATGATAATAAGAGTATATGTCATGATTGTTGTATCCGCACACACCGTAGGTTTTATATCAATTTTTTGATGCTGATACATTTATACGCTTCCAGTATTGGTAATTCTACGCTAGCATGGAGCATAAACTGCATAGACTATATAGAATTCAATTTTTAGCTCTATTTTTGGTTCTAACTCTGTTTCGGTAGAAAATCTGGAACTGTTATTATTTTAAAAAATCGTGGAAATGTGCACGTTTTCGGTATTTCGGCAAATATGGTCTCATTTCGGTAGAAATACCGAAAAATCGGGTAGCTTCGGCAACGTTGCCAAATTCGCTCATTTACGATCTACGCAGCAGGTGGAAACGTTGCCTTGAAATGTACGCAAAGGCGGATTTAGTATTTCGTCTATGGGGAGGATGGGAGGGGGGCGGGTCGCTAACGGTATTTGGGGCTGGTAATTTTTCAACCTCAGTGGAACTTCTATAATTTATCCTATTATTGCTCCTTAAGTCCATTGTGTTCTATCTGGTCAATGCCATGAAAAATGCTCAGAAATAAGTACGTGGCATTTATAATTAACTAGTGTAATAATATTGAAAATTAAAACATAAAAAACTTCATAGCTCTGTTAACCAAGAAAAAGAAACATTCTGAGTGACCCCACACAAACAATGTCTTTGATGACGAAAACGAAAATTCACATTATCGTATGGACATTAACCAGACAAAGAAGGATCTATATAGACTATATAGACCAGCTATAGATCGTGTCTTGAGACCGTCTCCAGACTAACTATAGACAAATTGCGCAACTGGTCTACTAGTGTGTACTAAGCCTAAGGATTAAGACTGCCCATTAAACAAATCAAGTAATTGGTGCAAATACTGACACAATCAAGCACTTTTATTATATCATCAGGCGATAAAAATATCAATAGGTATAGTCAATTATTTTTTGAAACTCAGTATAGATGTTACAATTATTCTTCAGACTTTCGTTGTCGAACTTAGATCTATGCCATAGTTTTGGTTCCTCAATTTGCGAATCGGTCTTGATCGCATGTAAAAATGTTGAAAATCTTTGGAAAAGCTATACCTATCTGTTAGATCGTAATTATTTTGACAATGTATGTTTGTCGGAAACAAGTAGATGAATAGGTGGCTGTACATATTCACGTGTAGTGCAGAAGCTCTATGATTTAAACGAATTCAATATAGCAACATAAATAGATTCATACACAGGAAGAGTTGCGGGACGTGTGATATTGACTTTGAGCCTCGTTCAACGCATTTTCTGGACAAGCCACAGGCGCACCGCTAAGCAAATATCATAAACGTCTATTTCGAATTTAGGCGTTCATCTAACATAGTTTTTCGCTGCAACACCAGCCCCGAACAAAATCAGCCAAGCTTTATACACATTTCAAATTACTATTGAGCAACATACAGAACATAAATCACTTTTTAAGTGCAATCTGTATAGCTAATATGTTAGTCAGACTTAGATGTATTACAAGTCACAATACTCGTATTACGTATAAATCGTAAGAAGTGTGCTGTAATCGTAAGTGATGTCAAAGAGGTACTGCATTTGGAATACCAAAGGATACCAAGAATATCGCAATGCTCAGTTCCTATAGCTATGATGTGTCAGAAAGTAACACAAACAGATTCGACTTAACGGGGCTCCTACAATCATGAGCAACGGGGGGTTGAAAAGGAAACGAGGGTAGGCTGGCCTTAGACGCTCGTCGGCGCTACTTTAAAAGAGGAAAGGATGACTGAGGGTGCGTACCGAGGTAAATTTTTATAATAACAGAGTTGGATTTCGATAAGCAATCTAGCCTGTAAATCGTTTCCTATTTTGGTACTCAGCAAGTGATCATTTAGTATTGTTCTACCCTTGTTACTGTTCGTCGATATTGTGTTGTTGAATTGTTGTGATGTACTCTTGTTTGTGTAATTGTTCTGAGTGCCTTTTTTATCAAGGTTGATAATGGACAATAAAAGGTCATATACGACAATTTTCATTACGAATGCAGTGAGTTTAATTCATGATGAGGACAACAATAGTGTGGAGCAGTTCAGCTCTATAATCGCAAAATACATTGGGGTAAGCGAAATTATTGCAAGAATAGGTCATACCATGGAAGATGTGCTGCAGCTGTAGTGAGCCACAATACCGAGCGGCCTGTCTATGTGGTCCAAATAAATTTGCGTTCTAAGCTTAGTCCAACCTCGCATATCACTAAGATGGAACAAAGAATCAATCGCAAGAATCTTGAAAAGAAACTCAGACCAAAAAAAGCTGATATAAAAATAACTAACAATTCGGACAGCAATTCCAAATAAAATGAATAGTTTCATGGCGAATTCTGTCAAAAACCTGACATGAATGACATTGATTCGGAGGTTGCCAAGCAAGAATTTTTAGGGAAACTTAGAAAAAGTGACGACGAGATTTTGCAGATCGAACAAGTCACCAAATCACAGGACTGTACTTTGTGGCGTCTTCATCGGAGGATGAGGTTAACAGCGTCTCGATTTGGTGAAGTTGTAAAGCTGTAAGTTCTAGTAAACACCATCATATACTCAACAGAATTTTCTAGTAAGGCAATAAAAAAAGGCAATACAAAAATCATGGGACAGGGCAGGTCAATTTTGTGGTTTGTTTATTGGCTGGCGCCCGTTTAGAAGTTCGCCCAGTAAACTTGACCAAGCCCATAAATCGTCTTTAAATATGAGTGATTTTTTTAGGTATATTTCATCGAGGACAGGGTTGAAATAGATTTTTGATCAAATAATTTCTGGCTGCTACCCCTTTAGAAGTTCGCTCAGTAAATTTGACCTAGCACACAAATTGACTTAATATATGAGTAGCTTAAAAGATACATTTCGTCAAGAACAATCATCCCCTAGCGATAACAATCCATTTTTGTTCAATCACTTTTTGGCTGCTACCCCTTTAGAAGTTCGCTGAGTAAATTTGACCTAGCAGATACAAGTAGATTGTCTTTATATATGAGTGATTTTTTTGAGGACAATCATTTCCTAACAGTGGAAATCGATTTTTTAATTATCTCGTTCTTGGCTGCTACCCCTTAAAATTTCTCTCAGCTAGTTTATTTTTGTCGTGATTGTTTCTGCTACTAGGGTTATGACAGCATATTATTCGTTCTGGAACGACACCACTGTTTGTTCGGGTATCTTCGGGAAATTTTCTGCTGGAATTTAGCTGCTAATCAGGTATACATGATTTTACTTTGCAAAAGCATTTCCAAGTCTCTTCTTTGATTGATTTGACTATTTTATTCAATCAGTATTGTAACCTAAAAAATCATAGCTTTTTAATGCAGGAAGATATTTGGAGATATCATTAAACGTGCAAATAACATATCCAATGCTTTTCAGATTGGGGACAGAAACTGTTTACTAGAACATTGCTATCATTTATAGTATTGTAGGTATGGACACTCTATTCATGAATATTATGAACTGCATTGCCCTCAATCTGGATATCATACAGGGAGCCTTTCTAACTGTCGTAGACAGGGCTTCTATGGCCGTGCGCTTCAGCTTTGACAAGTGATTACCTCCATTATTCTGAATCGGTGACGCTTGCCTTAAAGAAGGAGATTCATAAAGTGTGTGATCATCTACAAACGGTCTATAGGTAAGTGAGAAATTACATGAATATATCCTTATAATGTGTTGACCTCCTTTTTTACCGACTGTGTGGTGATGACGGCCAAACGCTTAGACAGCCATCGAACTGAGTTGTTCTGTGTGGACGCCCTGACATCACAGCTACTACAGGCGCAATATAATTTATTGAGTATAAATAGTCTGATTCGATGACAATATTAGGACAGTAGTTACTCGCTGTGAAATATATGTAATAAATAGACGTTTAAATGTCTCCAATAACATGAAGGAATTTCGAAAAGTATATTATCACCATTCACATTGTCATCATACATTCCAATAAGGATTTTCGTAGCCGTCATACAGTAATGATATCGCCACCCTTATCACCTGACTACAAAATGACAGGGATAGTGGTCTGATTGCCATAATTGCCACTTTGGAACCAGCTATTATTCGCATCATATTCACTCGTAGTACCTGTGTGCGTTGCCTAAATCAAGATACTAGAGCCATGTATCGTGGAAATAATATGATGTAACATCAACTTCTAAGCTGTATATTTTATATAATAGCTGGGAGAAGACACCCCATCGGACACTGATGATTATGACCGGTTGCACCGTCTTCCTCAAACCTCTCAACCTCGAATTGAGTTATTGTTACATCACCCCGAATAACTGAAAACTTAGATAAGATGAAGTTAGATCTGAGATCTAGTAACTTTTTAGACAAAATTACGCATGCAACTACTTGATTAGTTGTCTGTTTTCATCCACACCAAACTTATAAATGAATGAAAAGGCAAGCTCATTAAAATTAAATGATCACACGAACTTACCTGCAGATGTTCAAAGCGAGTTGCAAAAACATACTACTAACGTTCTGTAATAGTAAACGATAGGTTGTACACATTTACACAAACTGTACACAATGCATGAATCAACTAAATGTACACTTCCATTGTAACAACTAAAGTTGGGACTTTGAACAGCAGGTAATACGACGTACGTTCAAAAATAAAAATAACATCGGTTACATAGTAACAAGCAAATAACGTAATAACATAGTCGTGTTTAGTGTTTAGTTGTGGATACTTGGTTTATCTCAAGTGCTGCTTCAGCAAAGTTATTGTTTGGCATAAGGACTTTGTGAGTGTCTCAGAAAACGCGCTCCAGTCCGCCGCGCGTCTGAGCGTACTATAACTTAGCCGGCGCAGAGGTAGACGCGTTTCATGTACTGTGGGCTGCCAATTGTGACACACCTGACAAATAGATACTCTGCACAGATAGCTGGGCGTAAATACGTTAAAACTAGAAGTGGTTGCCACATGAGTGGCGCCGAGGCTTTCAAAAGCTGAGAAATTCCAATTTCAATCATACTCAACCCGATCCGCATGTTGTCTGTTCGAATTAGGGGCAGAGTTTGCCTACTAGGACCTGAGATTAGGGCTAGCAGTGTTGTTGATTTCCTCATCCGAATATCTACAGATGTCACCAGCAACCCCTCTAGTTGGTTGAGAACAACCACAGTATCTCAAGTGGGGCTATATTTCGGTTGAGTTGGTCTCAACCTGTAAACGCAGTCCAAAAACCATCTTATTCCTGCTTCGTTAGTAGCATTTTGAGTAAAAGACTGATAGCTGACTTGTAGAAAATCAAGCAATTATATCGTAATCTCTTATAAAACTATAAGGTGAGAAATTTAAGGTAGAAAAACAGACATGTATTTTCTCCTCACAAGGGTCCTACTGTAATCTAAGCCACGATTATATGATGGATTATAGATGTTCATAGCAATGATAGCTTTCCAGGAACGACAACTAGGGTAAGCTTCAGAATTAGCGGGATCGGAGTCCTGGGTCCCTTCGCCAGATCTTTGCGTTACTTCTAGAAGCGAAATTTCAGGGACACCGAATACATGAACCAAAACCAGGACGGTGACATGTGGAGCTCCCACTCCATTCTCACGACCCACTGACGCAGAAGCTCATCTGTATTAGATTTTATATTTGACGCGAGGGCAGTAAGATTTTTCTCTTTACACAACTGCCATAGCTCTCCCGAAACCTGGTCCAGGCGTAGAAACTGGAAACTCCCCATTCTATTGATGTAGGATTTAGTTGCCGCACTATCAATGGGGCATAATATTTGAGAGCCCCTCTAGTCGGGAGCAAAACATTCACGACCGAAGATGATTGACATGCAGGATCTTCTTCTTGGGTGACCAAAAACCATGAAGCTTTTGTGCTGCCCAGTGAATGTCCCAGCTCAAGAAGTTATACAGGTGCAGATGTTAGTGGTATAATAGCGTTAAAATTCCCTTGAGAGAATTTTACAGGGCAAGAAATTTCACTCGTTAGTATATAGTCGGCTGTAACTAAATGCAAGACAAGTTGACACCAAGTTCCCGATGCATATGGCAAAGATATTTCCTTTCAGTCACAATTGAATAGTATGCATGAAAGTGTCCGCTTTTTTGTAATTGTTTAAAGAAAAAGGGTGTTTAATTGTTGCCTCGATATTATCCAGGCACTCTCTATCAGTATAACCGAACAGAAGGAAAAACAGACACAAATCTGTCTTTTTTATTTAGGTATGCCAGAAATGGCTTTATTAATTTTGACACATGATAATTTTGATAACATACCCTAAACGGCACAGCATTGTATCTGAAGAGCTGTCCTCTGAAATCTAAAATATATTCTATGACTCTCCTTGATGGGTACTAAAATCTGTGTATATTCCAAATCCAGATTCGCTGAGAAAGTATCTCTACGAAGAAGTCGGATCTCAGCTTAATAGAATTCTAACTTAAGTGCACTATCCCTATAAACAGATTAAGTGCCTTGAGGTAAGGAATCAAACGTGATGATAAATTAGATTTGGGGGCAAGAAAACTTTGGGTAGACACTGATTTTTTAGTTAACTCCAACTTTTTTACGGATAGCACCGCAGGTGAGTAATTGAGAGACTGTTGTTTCGAAGGTCGGTAGTTCATAGATGAACTAATGAGATCCAGCAGTAACCGAGTGCTGAACTGGTCGCCATGAGAATGGCAATTGAATCCTCGAATCGAAGTCAGGACTTTAGCGCCACTCCTAAAGGTCGGCCATTGATGATGAATACGCGCCAATCTTCCTGCTGATCCACGTACCTCATTTGCAATAATCGGTGATAACTGATGTCAGTTTGTTATCCGTCCTTTTAGCCTTCAGTTGCTGCCCATATTTTTCTGATTCCTATATAGAATTGACTTGTTTGGTGAGACTTACTCCGAAGAGCAAGTTATTAATGGAAGCCTTTGTTAGAGTAGTATTGAGTTCTTTGTTCAAACCTAAATATCTGCCAGCATGCACCCTCTCCCTTCTTTGAGCCTGGAGGAGAGAGTACTGCCACTTGTAGTAAATTAACAACTCTGATGTTGCTGTATAGAGACCAAGCGCGCATCCCTGCGTGCGACAATTTCTATTATAGCGGCCGCTACCTAAGGGTTCAACTTAGAGCAGAATAAAATTCATTCATCTAGCGTCAACAACAATACCTGCCCTCGAAATGTCAGCCCTGCAACAATACGTGAACATTACAATAAGGTCGCCGCATCATCGTGGTGATGCGGCATCTATTGAAACAGAATAGATGGGTTTTTTCTCTATCCTGTTGTTCGAGTGCCGCCTTTGCCAAATGTAATACTAATCGGGGCATAAAGGTACCTAATCTCCGTTATTACTGAAAATTAGTACTTTGGTAGCTTCTTAACCTGTCATGTTATTCGTACAGTCCTGTTCCATATAGCTATCACCAACCAGGTGGAATTTGCTATCACAAGCAAAATGTAACGCACCAGAGATGCACTTAATTTTGAACAAGTTACAAGGTGTGGTGTATTTTTTAATTCACCGGTTGAGCAACCGGTGGACCAGACATCCGTCCTTTTAATTCAACCGGTTGCTGCCGTCACCATACAAAGCTGTCAACAGTGTCAACCATAAGCACCGCATCCATCAGTGGTGGGATCAATCGGTGAATTAAAGAATTCACCTGTGTTCA
This sequence comes from Acanthoscelides obtectus, assembly GCA_963669975.1. Classification (NCBI taxonomy): domain Eukaryota; kingdom Metazoa; phylum Arthropoda; class Insecta; order Coleoptera; family Chrysomelidae; genus Acanthoscelides; species Acanthoscelides obtectus. Next base: position 55,259,377 of record CAVLJG010000001.1, on the reverse strand, counting down.
GCGCGCGGTACGAGAACAAAGAATGAGAGTTTATAGGCAAGGGGCTGGAGAGGAGGAAGGTGGGAGGGCGCGGTGAGCCATTTTTCTTCGCTGCGTGCGCGCTTTGAACTTGTGGGTTGGGCCGGGAAGAAAGAACTACAGGTAGTCTATTTACGAGACGAGGCTAGAACATAATTACTTGTATTACTGTTTAGATTTTTCTGTACCATTATTATATTTGCTTCTTTATACACAATATTTATCAACTGGAACTTCTTTGAACCGTTAATGTTATATCGTGTACCCTAGTGAGCAAGGCTTGTTCCCAAAGTTATTGAACCCCGAATACAGCTTCTTCACATTAAAGTGATTGTACACCCTCAAGAAATACCGCAGTACCGACCGCCAAATAGCAGTACAAGCCCACCAACGGACCATTTTAGGTCTATTTAACATAATTAATAAGCAAAAAGAAGGTAGTAGACAAGCTGCAGTCGACCGAGGCGATACCATCCACTAGGTTTTGCCAGGGTGTTTCAAGAATGTCCACATTTTTCCACACCTAAGCTACGTAGCCCCCTTTTCCTTCACAAAATATTAATGATGAAACCCTCAAGTAATAACAATTCCGGATGTAAACTCACTCCATTCTCGGAATACCCGAGTGGAGGGTGGATGATTCGAAGGAATAACATCGATGATAGAATCTCCTACACGAATATCTGCGGGATTAACAGAAATATTGATGCTATTTACCACTAGCCGCAGTCTAATCGTCCCGCCATGCCTTTCTTGACCGTGACAAAATTCACTTCCCGACTAACCATCTTAACCTTCCAAATTAGGAGCTGCACAGCAATCTGAGGAAGAACGGGAGATTTGTGGCTTTTGTCTGCAGTAGTCTTTCCTGCTCCAGAGACGTTTATTTAACATTTTCCCCTTCATCGCTTTCCATCGGACCAGAACTAGAATGACCTACTTGGATATCTCGCTGTCAAGATCGACTTCCTGAACATCAATTACCCTGCATCAGTGGTAGTCCTCCTAGGTGATTTCAAGGTTCAGACAAGACCGATGCAGTACTGAGGCACACAGAACAAAACAAATCCCACTGTAGAGAACAGCCGACGTTGAGTCCAGAAAGATAAGCGGTTTGCAATGCCAAAGATCAGCAAAAATTAGGCAAAGGGTAATGTCGCAGCACAATGGCAGTCGGTCTTGCTAGACGCTAGCCAAGCAGGTTGAAAGGAACTTGTCAAAGAGTAGCCTTCCATCACTTACCTGACGGGATGGTTCGATGGTTATCGACTCAAAGGCTAAGACCATTATGAACGTCCGCCCCAACACCCAAGTACCGTCGATTATAATTACCTGAGGAGACTTTTCGCAGTTCTACTTAGGCAGTTAAAAAATCGGATCAACAAAGTTTCTTTAAGCTCCTCATAACAGCCGAGGTGCACTGGTATTTAGGCTTCTGCTTACGCGGCTGCTTCGGTAAATAAAAAAGCGCTCTTTGTGTTTCCATCTCCATGAGGTGGTATACTATTTATAATTTTGAAGCTGTCCTTCAAACAACCTTGAGGTCCAGATTAAGCTCATTTCTAGGTCACTATCAGGAAGCCAACAATATTTTTTCTGAAAACTTTGAAAAAACTGATGTTTGAAATATTCTCGGATCTTGAGTTTAAATAACCTTGATGATCAAGGTCAAATCTTTTTTATGGTCGCTGTTAGACTCCCTTCCACCCTATAACTTCTGTCTGAAACATCTGCTTTACGGTCCTTATGTCAAGATACAAGAATATTCAAACTCTGTTCCAGAATAACGTTCGAAGTACATAATCAATCTACTTGACGGCATTTTTTTTAATCACAGACCATGAGAATATTACCTACAATGTTGACATTCCTTTTTAGCGTCTGCAAAGAGTTGGAAAAGATTCATAAGTATCTCACTCTAGCACAAACAGTTGCAACACTGTTCATATTATGTTCCTGTTTGTACCTAGTTTCGACGGTTTGTATTTGCTCATAATATATGATACATTACGAAATCGATAAACTTAACTGTTCTAGACACCTATTAATAGTAAGCAATTTTTGGCTGAGATCGTCTACATGGTTGCCATGGGGTTCCAGTTGGCATTATACTGTCTATTTGGAAATGAGGTTACTCTTAAGGTGAGTCAGTACAGAATTACTCCAACAAAATTACGCCAAATGTCTCACGATAAAAATGGAATAAAAACATATTGGTTTGAATCCACTAAAATGGAGCAGTTTATTTATTGCGATTTTTTTTAAATTAGTGGTTAAATGTAGCCAAAAACATTTTATGGCTCTAACGTTTTAAACTAAACTTTTTCATGAAAATATGTTTTATAGTAAAGTGTTGTGCAGTTATTTATTTCAGACCTACTGAGAATATGCCGACATCATATCAATGAATTAATAAACAAGCTATTAAACGAAAACTGTTAAAAATGGAATGCGATGATTGGCTATACCTGCTTTGGAACCATATGTATTTCATCTCAGTGATTCTTTCAAAGTTTGAAAGTATAACAAAGCATGTCAGAGAAAGTAAAGTATCTTATTTCTGACGAGTTATACTATAGCATACATGAGTTGCTAAAAAGCGCTAAAAAGCTGTCCATGGACAGCGGTCATAATAATAATAATAATAATAATAACAAACCGTCTTTTATTTAAAAAAAAAATCACTATTTTGACTTCCAGTACTCAAGCTTTCGACAGACTATGCTGCCATAATCAGCAGTCCGTCAGTGAGAATAGTGCTAGTATTATATAAGTTATATACAGGTATTATATATATATATAGGGTGGCCCATCCATGTGTGGACGGAATATTACTCATAAACAAATACATTTTCGACAAATATATTTATGGCATGTCATACATGACATTTGAGGGCACATTTCTAAAATATTGTCAATTATACAGGGTGTGCCAATGTTGACCCACATATCAAAACACACAGCTTAGTTCGGCTAAGCCAATTCGTCCCAGATCATTACTGCATAACTGGATGGATACAACAAAGGAAGAAATACGAAAGTTTTTGGCTATTTTAATACTAATGGGAATAAACAAGTTACCTCAAATGCGTCTTTATTGGTTTAACAAAGATATGTTCAGCAATGTGTACATAAAAAACTAATGACGCGTAACAGATTTGAGGTGTTACTTAGATGTCTGCATTTCTCAAATAATAACGATCCCACAGCTCAGAACGACAGGCTTTTTAAAACCAAAAACATTTTGAATTTAGGTTGTAAGCAGTTTCAAAACACTTAGAACCGAACCAAGAAATTGTTATCGATGAAACGATGATTCCTTGGCGAGGCATATTAGTCTTCAGACAATATCTGCCCGCTAAATCGCATAAGTATGGCGTCAAAATGTATAAAGTATGTACTCCCGAAAGATACACATATGATCTGAAAGTGTACGCTGGAAAAAATGACGCCAATCCTGTAGGAGCCAACAGAACTGGGCATACTTACCAAGTTTGCATGGAACTGCTTGCCAACTTAAAAAATTGTGGACGAATTTTGTATGTTGACAATTTTTATACCAGTGTGGCTCTCTGTAAAGACCTCCTAGGTTGCCAAACGAACGTTTGTGGTACTTTAAGAAATAACAGAAAAGTGTCACAAAAAAAAAATAAAGGAGATGTGTATAGCGAAGAAAATTCACGTGGCATACAGGTGATAAAATGGGTGGATAAATGCCCAGTACTTATGCTTAGTTCCTTACCAGACCACACTGATCGACTAGTTCCGACAGGAAAAAAAATCTCAACGGCGAAGACATCAAGAAACCTCCTGCTAGCATTGCTTATACCAATACAAAAAAGGGCGTGGACATCTCCGATCAGATGTCCTCCTATTACACCAGTCTCAGGAAATCCTTAAAATGGTACAAAAATGTAGTTTTTGAAGTCTTATTAGGAACCTGTGTGGTTAATGCGTGGGTAACTTATAATTCCTATGGCAGTTACCCTAAAATGAATATGCTTTGTTTCCGAGCAAAAATTGCTGAAGGACTAATAGCAAGCATGGACACCGAAGTGGAAGAAGCTGAAGTCCGGCGCCAGTTAATGAAAACGAGCAAAGGATGAAGAAAAGGAAGAGGGGTAAAAGCAGTCACAGAATAGGAAAATACGAAGGTACGGCAAGAAAAAGTAGAAAAAGATGCGCAGAGTGTTACAAAAATATCCAGCAAGAACAGGGAAGTAAAGAGGCCAGAGTTAAGGCAAAAAAGTGCTAAGATTCTGCAAGGATTGCGAAAATTAACCGACGATGTGCTTGGTATGCTTCAAAAAATTTCATGATTAGTTTCGTTTGTTCTATTTTATAGCATGTATAATTAATTTTTTTGCTACTACCCAGAAATCCAATGATTTGTTTTAGTTTTAGAATTTATAGTTGTGATTAATTAGTTTTTTACCAATAAAAATTAAAGAAAATTTGTTTTTGAATCTGTGGCACATAGGAACCCTCATATTCCGGGACCATCTTTTCGACAAGTAAGTATACCCCCCAGGTAGCCGTACCTCCAATAAAAAAGCCCCCAGTATACTCGTCAAGTTTCAAAACGCATTTAACATTATAGGAGGTGTGACCCACCGGTGGACACGGACGACTATTAGTGAAAAGCCGTGTGACCCAACGGTGGGTCACGATGTCGTTAACGCAAATTGTACTTTTTCTCAAAAATTTCAAATGCATCACCCTGCATATTTGTGCAAGTTTGGATCCAATTTTTATAAGCTTTTTTTTGTATAAGATTTGATTCAGATAAAATCACTAGATTTTGAGTTATTAAGCTTTTAATAGAACAACACACCAAAATTAAGGAAAAAAATCACATCATCCATGGAAACAAAAGACAAACAGTAGGCTTGTTCCATATTGTCACTAAGAGTACAGATTTGGCGTAAAAACTAATAACAATCTGAACAGCATAAATCAGCTTCAAGCGTAATAGAGAAAAACAACTATAACAACAACATAAGCAAACAACTATCACTCCTCAAGACCTAATCTACAAAAACTGCTCGAAAATATCTCCACCATATTGAATACACAGCCGTAGTCTTTGGATAAATGACCATTGCACATCCCTCAGCATGTGTTCCCTGATGTGCAGAAAAGCATCCTTAATCCTTTCCTTCCTATTTTAGATGGTGGATATCTATATTATAACATCTTGCTTAACGTAGCCCCATAGAAATAAGTCCATCGGTGTCATAACTGGTGATCTAGGAGGCCAATATATAGGCCCATCATGACCGATCCAACGATTGTTACTCCAGGTGTCCAAATAGTTACGCACACGATTATGATAATGCGCAGGTGCGCCGTCATGTTGGAAGTACATATGCATCCGAGTTTGCAGGTTGACATCCTCCAAAGGCAAATTCAAATGCTCGATCAAAAAATTTAAGTATTCTGTACCTGTTAATATGTTGTCGAAAAAGACAGGCCCGATAACTTGTCTGCCAATAACTCCTCCCCAAACATTCAAGCTCCATCTATTTTGGAAATCTATTTGCCTAGCCCAGGAAGGGTTTTCCGTCGCATAATAGGGCATGTTATGCCTGTTGACAACACATATGCTGTTAAAAGTTGCCTCATCGGTAAAAAGAACCTTATCCAGGAAAGTAGTGTCTTCTCTCACTTTATTTAGCATTATTCTACTAAACTCCATTCGAGCTGCGAAATCCTGAGGACGAAGGCTTTGATGCAAGCATAGGTGATATGGATGGTACCTATGCTTGTGAATAATCCTTTAGACAGAAGTTGTGCATATATCAGTTTCTGATCCAATTTGCCGTGCACCTAAATGGGGATTTTCCTGCAACTTTCATAGAACCTCCAACTGATTCGCCTCAATGGTGACACTTGGATCATTTATACATTTTTTTACTATATTCCACTGCTCCACTTGATTCAAAACGTTCTCGTAGTGTGGAAAATGTTTCCGGCCTTGGTTGTCGCACATTAGGGTATTGATGCTTATACATGCGAGGTGCTCAAAACGAACACCATAAAATATTCACCATTTCTTCTTCAGAAAAATTCATTTTCAAACACGTTTTTATTATAATACTCACAAAGCTAATTTTGACAGTTTGTAACTAATCAACAATTTATTTGTTTCCAAAGATATTGCGATATTTTAAGGAATTAAGCGGTTCCCGAAAAAATAGCCATACAAACCCTTATGTCTAGTATAAAAAAAAAGCTTATAAAAAATTGAACCCAAACTCGGACAAATATACAGGCTGATGCATTTGAAATTTTTGAGAAAAACTACAATTTGCGTTTTTGACCACCCTGTATGAGCAAAAATTAAACTTCGAAAAAGTAACAAATAGAATAAAAGCTGAGGTGTGTAAGTTCTTTTTGGTACAAAATTCAGCACTCCAAATTTCAAAATGACGGACTGAGGGGTTGCCGAAGTGAGGGGTTTTTCTAGACAAAATACTTTATATCTCAGTAGCTAATTACCAAAACCCCATAGTATACCAATTTTCTTCTTTTGAATTTTGTTATCCAAATATGCAATAGAATGACTCAATTCTATTTGAAAAATCACAACTTTGATATGTAGGTCGAAATTGGGACACCCTGTATAATCACCAATATTTTATAAATGTGCCCTCCAATGTCATGAATGACATCCCGTAAATAGATTTTTCCAAAATGTATTTGTTTATGAGTAATATTCCGTCCACACATGGATGGGATACCCTATATATATAATACCAGTGGAGAGGTCTAGCTGACAGCTTCTCTACTCAACTACTGGAGGGAAGCACCCAAATAAGTGAATAATTCAACTGTTATTAAATAAGATGTATGTAATTACATATGTCAAAATCAATGAGGTAAAAGGAAAAGTATACATATGATGAATAACATAGGGCAACACAGGCATTCGCAGTGAAATATACATGTAACATAAGCAGTATGCTTTGTTATCCAAAGGCGAGTTGGCCGCACCTCTACTATAATACCGTCAGAATCATCTGAACAGGCAAATCGACCTGCTGACCTAGTTTCTGACACTACAAAAAGTGACTTCCTCTTGAGCAGAAAAATAGTTCATCGACCTCTTCACCATATGGCAAAGCAAATAACAAACAAAAAGTATGAAGATGAACAGATCCAAACCAATAATAGGAACCAACGGAAATGGAAAATTGCATATTGTAGCAAAAAAGTGATATCTCCATTCCATAGATTCAAGCCTGAGATGACAGCGAATGAGCTCGAAGCCTTGCTCAAAACCACGGTATCACAAATCAAATTTAGGTGCGATGAGAAGTAAATCTGCGGTATTCTTGAAAATATAATTCCCCATGGAATACGTCAATTACGTGTCCACGACCTGAAGATATGTCCTAAAAGAGCAGCAGTACGGAAAATCGGGACTAATTGAACCAATTTAATGAGAAAGACGAAAAATATAGATGTAAACGCTTGCAAATATCTACTAATTATAATGAAAATTGCAGTGCTGCGCTAATATCGTCTTTTCCAATATCAAAGCCCATAATAATTGTAGACGAACAAGCAACATGTGACGCGAGCTGCGCATGCGCTCGACTACGTCGTTGCCCTCAAGCATGGTAGATGCCCAAGCTATTACTAATTTACACTTACATGGCAATGACGAAGTTTCAGAGAATGCAGTGTCATTGGAATTTCCTCACCACCAACATAAATGCAGGATCTTTGTTCATTTTTGGAATGGTTAATGCTATTTTCGAAGATGCAGTATGACCCCTATTTGTATGCATCGCTCTTCATTTCTGGTTTCATTTGGAAGAGTCTCAGTAACTGGGTCTTTATAAAAGTGCTTCTCAACCTAGTCGCAGTACCCTTATTCTGTAAAACATATACAGAAAATCCAAAGACACTAACTGAAAGAGAACCCAGCACTAACATTTCTAGGGAAATAATTTTAATCGTTTAATATATTCCTTTAGGCGAGTGAACTTCCATTCTACATATGGCAAAGTAACTGGATAAAAACGGATAAGGATTTCAAGAGAGCTATGATCTTCACGATGGCTAGATCCAAAAGGGCGCTGTATCTTACGGCTGGAGATTTTGTACCACTTACGCTATCCACATTTGTTGCGGTAAGTTTCTATCAGGGATATTACGGATATTTGCACCCGCATCCGCAATTGCGAAATATCCACACTGGTGGATATTCATGACTCAGAGCAAGCTTATAATCCGCAGTACACGAAGTGTTTGATTGTTCAATGACAATATTAAAAAAAGTATTTTTTATACTAATTTGCATCCACAAAGAAGTTTATTTAAATCTTAAAATCTGCATTCGGATCCGCGGGCTTGAGCCTTTGATGGATCTCAAAAATCTGAATCCGCAATAACATTAGTTCTTATAACCGGCAGGGGCATTATGTAAAAAACCTAAAAAACGTAAAAAAACCGACGAAATGTCATCTTGCAGATTAGGTAGTTTTTAATGTGCAAGTTCATGCAGCATAGCTTGTGCTAAGTGAACATCTTGTAGAAAAATGTATGTTATGTCACAAAAAACCGACAAAATGTCGCTTTTCAAGATACGTAGTACCCGTGCCGTTTATTTTGTATAAAGGAACATTGTATACAATTTATATCTGCCCATATTACTAAATATTTGTAATATGGGCAGTTGGGTGATTAAAGTTAATCCACTAATCTAGATCACTTGAAATGTCAAATATCCATATTCCTTTCTTCGATACAACCCAAATAGTTCGAGCATAGAATAGAGAGTTTTTAGTGCTATTGTTTTGCTGCTTCGTTATGATTTTCCTTATTTCGAGTTTAGCCAGTAGCGTTATCGAAATAAGAAAGCTCTATTAGTAGAGTAGAGGATGGCTTATTCGATGAGGTTATAATTTTCTTATCCAGAACTTTTGCAGGAATTTGTAAAGCTGGATAAGCTTCATTGAACTAATTTCATGCTATACAAATATATGTATTGAAATATAACAGAAATATTAGTTTCAATCACAGATAAATGTAATTACAAGAAATAGGCAGTGTTCTAAGTAAATTGAATTGTCCTGATTTTTGTTATATATTCAGTGTGGCAATGTAGCATTTTATTGTAATTCTGCTTATTTTATGGGCACTTGTCCTTCTGTGATTCTAAACCCATTCGTTTGTTGTCCGGTTTGGACACAAATATTACCGAAACTATACTATTCTATACTATTCGTCATTATTCGTCAGAGCGGTCCGGTGGCCCTTGGCTCTTAGTCGGTCTGTTAGTCTGTCAGATCTGGTTACCCAGATACCAATCATGTTTAAGGAGAAAAGGGAAAGAAGGAAAGAAAGGAAGGAAGAAATATAGCAAAGAAAAGGAGTAAATCATTTGGAATCTCAGAGGATTCCGTTGATGTGCTATGATGAGATTTATCTGAAGAGTCTTCCGTAGAAGAATCTTCTGAAAAGGAGTCACCGATGCCAGCACTGATGTTGGTATCGCCATTCGCTCTGAAGAATCTCCTGACAGATCTTACAATTTGCGGTTCCTCGTCAAGGTCATTGTCCAGATCATAATTGGGAGAGAACTGCCTTTCCATGACGTCAGCAAAAACCTCCACTTTATCCTCAGTCCTGAAAACTATGCCTCCAGGACCATGAATATGTGGTAGTTGTTCTTGCCTTCCGTTTCTGAGCGATTTTGTCACTTTCCAGCGAGGAATACTTGATTCAAGCATCCCCTCCAGAAAGTCTGCTCCACTGCTCATTGCGGAATTCATGGAGTGCATTTCTCACTTCATGGACGAGATTCGTCGCTCTACGAATGTCATCAGGATGAATGTAATAAGGTTTTGAAACTTTAGGGTGTGATTTACTTCAAAATCGAAAAAATAAGCTGCTTGAGATGGGTGTCAAGTAGCCAATACTGTCAAATTACTACGGTTCACTTTAGGGGCGATGAAAACTCTTTTTTCGTCGGCATTCGCCATTTTTTGTTGCTGCCAAAAATAACGTAACGGAAGGCTTAATGTTTCGTTATTTTTGTTGTTCTCTAATATCAAAGTAAATCTTAACTGTGCTCAACGACCACCTATAATAATAATAATAGATGTCTGTATTTATCTACAATTACAATGTAGTATAGCCGACTTACGTTATATGGCGTAGTATGCTGCTACTCTTACACTTAACCATATAATTGCTCGCAGATGTTCACAACAATAAACTATTCCCACATAGTATTATACTAAGTGACATATAAATCCGAACACCCAGTTTTAATGGTTTTATTTTAATAAAAGTTGGTGAATGTATTTATCTTACTGTAAACAACAAGTGAAAAAATTTTCAGCCTTATCAGTTAGACATTCCGGTTTTTATACTGCTTTTTTTAATTCACTAACGCTCTAAAAATGAGTATTTCAGCCGCAGTAAAGAATCAACGTTGGCGGATTTTGGTTCTTGACATCCTTTACGATCGGTTACGATGCCTAGAGTACGGAGACCTGTACGATTTCGTCAACTTAGTGAGTTTGATAGGGGCCGTATAGTGGGACTTCGGGAAGCTGGACTTTCTTGTCGGGCAATTGCAGTTAGAGTGCAAAGAAGTGTAGACACTGTGGTTAGATGTTGCCAGGCATGGCTTCGAGAAGGCCGTACGCAAAGAGCAAGGGGCACTGGACGCCGCCGTAGAACAACAGACCGTGAAGATCGCCGCCTAAGATTATTGGCCTTAAGGGACCGTTTCTCCACTACCAGGTCCATTGCAAATGAATGGTTTGCAGAACACGGAAGACCTATTGGCATGCGAAGTGTTTATTGACGAATGAGAAGTTTTGGATTGTTTTCATACCGGCCACACTGGGTCCTCCCTTTAACTCGAGAACACCGACGTAATCGCCTTGAGTGGTGCAGACAACGGTCACTCTGGGATCAGGAATGGAACAGTATTGTCTTTAGTGACGAGTCTCGATTTTGTTTAGGCATGCACGATGGTCGTGCCAGGGTTAGAAGGCGACGTGGTGAAAGGAGGAATCCACAGTTTTTTGTTGAAAGACATGTTCATCACACTGTTGGAGTTATGCTATAGCTTATGGTTCCAGGTCACCTTTAATCTTCATCAGAGGTAACATGAACGCGCAGCGTTATATCCACGAAGTTCTAGAACCCCATCTTTTACCCTATCTTGACACCCTGGCAGGTCCAACTTTCCAACAAGATAATGCCCGACCACATGTTGCAAGAGTCACAATAGACTTCGTTCAACATAATGATGTCACATTGTTACCATGGCCACCAAGATCTCCCGACTTATCCCCAACTGAGCACGTGTGGGATATGATGGGTAGGAGATTGCTCAATTTGCAACGTCCTCCTCAGACTCTAGAAGCACTTCGAGAGGAGTTGGTGGTTGCCTGGAATGAGATACCACAGGAGGACATTGACCACCTGATCAGAAGCATGCCTAGGCGCGTTGGAGAATGCGTAGCACATCAGGGTGCATCCACACATTATTAAAGGTCAAAGGGCTTTAAAGCAGTGCAATCATTTTGAAATTTTTATCATTTACTTATTATGCTTCATTAAGTACTTATACAAAATTTTATTAAAATAAAACCATTAAACGTGGGTGTTCGGATTTATATGTCACTTAGTATAATTAGTAACATTGAAAGTAAAAAGTAAAAAACAAAAAGACATACTTTCCAAGCTTATTACACGAAAAATTATGAACCTGTATAAACTAGGGGATGAAAAATAAATGAATGATTATGTAAATTATATGTTTTTGTCGAAAGACAGGTAAAGAAAATGTAATTAATGAATGAAAATTATTTGTATACTTAGGAAGGTCGTTATAAATATTAGTAAAAACTGCGTTTAAAAGTGTAGACGTATGGTGCGGTATTCTAACACATTTTTCTCTGTTCCAGATCATCAAGGCATCGTATTCATTTTATACAGTAATTAAGAAAACAACTGGTTAGGAAAGGGCAAAGTGCAATGTATTTTTGTAAGATTTGATTCATAAAACTTGCGCAAGTAAACTTAATTTGTTTTCAAATTTATTTTATAATCAGAGCTTTGGCCATTTTAGGGTCGCGGAAAAGGGCCGATGTGATTGAATTATCATTTACCTGAAATCAACCGAAAGTTGTAGAATTATTCTACTTTAAATAATTATGCATCTAGAAGAAATAGCTCAATGAGTAGTTCAGTCACAGAACCTTTTCCTCGTTTAACCAACATCGTAACATATCATCTTGAAAATCCTGTAGACCTTTCCTAATTCATTCTAGACTTCGTTGCATTAGATTGTTTTGTTTGTAATCAGCAATTATTGAAGACCTCGCTGCAAAAACCAGCAAGTCCCATTAATATAACGTTTTTTCGGATATTTAGATAATTGCGGATCGTTTGGTATCAGGTATCAGGTAAGTCCTACGCGTCTAATGTGAAATACCATTGGATTCCACTTGCCTGGTCAAGTATTGGTAGCATCAATCAGGCAAATCCAGAACAAACCTGCTTTTATCGCCAAGATCACTTTTTATAGGTGGGGACTTGTCTATACCCTATTCGTAGTCCATTTACGCACCAAAAAAGATGCAGCGCGACAAAGGGGTAGCCACTTAAGCGTTGCAATAGCTATTGGTCATTTGGCCATAAAACTAAACAAGTGCAGGATCCGACAGGATAGTACTCAGGCTTGGGGTACCGCTGGCACAATGACGCCAGCAGTTTCTGTTCAGATTCGGTGCATACATCGCTTGTGTTTATACGTTAGCATGTTGTCTACGGATACAGCAGATGAAACTGAGAATATTTCTCCCAATGCTTCCTTCAGCCATGCTTTCTCTTCAGTGATGTCTCCTCCCCGAAAACGTGACACAAAGGGACATTTGAATATTTAGACAAAAGAAATTGTCCGTAACGTTTATAAGTGCGAAATTCATGATATTGAAAGACCTGTGGCGAACAAAACAGACTTATGTACTAAGACAATTCTCGACATTGTTAAGAAATATAAAAAAAAACAAAAGATTGTCTCCACCACACAAGGGGCTGCATTACATGAAGCTGTTGGATACAGTTGATAACTTTGATCGGAATGCCATCAGACGCAAAGTCCATCATTTTTTGAAAGGCAGGCACTTTCCACCATAGACAAAGTATTACAGGAAGTTAATAGTGATGAAGACTTACCTACTTTCAAAAGGACCACATTCTATAGTTTACTCAAAGAACTTCATTTTGAGTATAGAAAACGGGGCAGAAATAGTATTTTGATGAACAGCTAAGCGATTATTTTATGGAGAAGACCAGGGCAGGGAGATTTATTACTTGGATGAAACCTAGATAAATGCAGGACATACAAAATCTAAAGTATGTGCTGACTCTACAATTAAATCAGCAAGACAAGCCTTCTTAGATGGACTAACCACTGGCCTAAAGAGTTCGTCAGGTACGTGTCTCTAGCCAATTCGTTATTTGTGTTGTAAAAATAGTGTCGAGTAGACTAAATCTATGAGCCCACGGTGAAAACTTAGCTATATCTGGTAGATTTGGAACCGACACCTGTTGGATACTATGCTTGTATTATTGTTTCCTTGAATAACATATGAAATAGTTAGTTCCAGGATAAGGAGGAGGAAAACGATTTTTTATCTGTCACATTGGCAGTGAAGAAAACTTTGTGCCCACTGCCCTAAAGGCATTTGAGTCAAAGAAAACGACCGACGACCATGAAGAAATGGACGGGAATTCATTCGAACGTTCCCAAAGCTTGACGACAATGTCATCATTGTACTTGATAATTCTGCATACCACACTAGAAAACTAGAAAAAATCCTCACAATGTCCACACGAAACGCAGAAATTCAACAATGGCACCTATCAAAAGACATTAGTTTCAATTAAAATATGGTCAAAGCAGCACTTATGCATCTGGTCAGGCAGCACAAATATAACATAAATATAATCTTAATGTTATCCAAAAGGCTAAAAATTAAAATAAGACCGTTTTAAGGCTACCCCCTTATCACTGCAAATTAAATCCCATTGAAATGATTTGGGTAAATATAAAAAACTATGTGGCTTCAACAAATAGAACGTTCAAATTTTCTTACGTAAACAATTTGCTTTATGAAGCTGTCAACAGAGTGACGGGAAACCATTGGAAAGGTTGCATCCGTCACGTTCAACAGACAATCGAAACAAAGATGTGGGATCTGGACAATACGATCGATATTCAAATTGAACCTGTAATAATTAATATTAGCCATTCGGACGATGGTAGAAGTACTTCCAGCGAATAAATAATTGTGAAAAGTACCTATGTGCACTTCTTTCTATAAAAATAATCATTTATTTTGTTAGACTATTAGAAACGATTGAGGAAAATACCGACCTGTACAATCTCGCTTTTGGGCATGTTGTATTTTGTCTGGGGGTGCATGGACTACGAATGGGGTATAGATCCGATCGTGTGGTTATGTAGTCCTCACGTACGTGGCGTCATTTAGTATTCAATCAACAGTAACGGAGTATTGTTCGCACTGCAATAAGTCATATTTGCCGTTAAAATGTCGTCAGATGAGGAGCCGTTTGAATCGTCAGGAAGGAAATGCAAGAAGGGAATAAAAGTAAACCAAAGATAACTTACGATTTTTATTACCGATATTTTTTACACAACTTTAATATGAGCTTCGGGTCTTCACGATAAACGCAGAGCAGAACAGAATTTGCCGTTACCTCATGTTCTCGCTCGCGATGTCTTTTGCTATAGACAGCTGCGGATGTATAACTTCTGTATACACTCTGCCGAGTCTGGCACTTCTGATTTTTATATGTATCACGAAGTTACATGGAAAAAGGGCAGTAACAAAGTTATAAGCTTTTTGCATCATTATTTACATCCTTATAATTGTGCATCCAGTAAGGCTGCAGTAGAGTGTTTCAGATCATTGTGCTTTGAAAATAAATATCGATGCTCAAACCACTTCCCAAGAAAATGGCACGATCTTTAGAATCTATAATAAAACTGAATGTAACTCATTGTCTTTTTATCTTTCAAAATAAACCTGACACGATGTATATAATGCACATTCCGCGGAATCTAAATTTACACATTTCATAATACTTTTTCGAATATTAAAATATGTGTTCCACAAAGTATACTCAGAATAATAATCCCAGGATGAAAAGCTGGATTACTCGAGAAGTAGTGGAGGGTAAGGATAGGTTAAGATTTTATTTTGAGGCTAAACACAAACATCCTACAGAAGGAAACAAAGAAATATATAGAGATTTTAAGAGAGAATATAATAAGATATTAGCAAAAGTAAAACAAAATTACAATTTAACTATAGATTGGAGGAGAGTGACAATCGTAATAAAACTGTCTGGGACATAATAAATCTAACAACAGGTAGGAAAAGCAAGATTAAAATAAATCCTTAGGGTATTACTCCTGATGAGTTAAATGCATTTTATGTAAACTATGCTGGCACACTCACTGGTAATCTGCCAAGTGGAAACCTCAGTGTCCATTTATATATGGATACGCCTCTGGAACAGTCAAAATCTATGTTTTTTAGGCCAGTTGATCTTTATGAATTAAGATGTATTATAAACAAATTATAAAGTAAAAAGACAGAGGATGTTTTTGGATTGAATGTGTTTAGTTTTAAGAAGGTAGCCAAGTTAGTACTGTAACCACTGGTAGATATAATAAGCACTTGTTTCTTGGAGGGTACATTTCCATCTCTTTTAAAATCTGCTAAATTAATCCCGCTCTACAAAAAAAAGGAGAGCTGAACCTTCCTCAAAACTTTTGACAAATATATATTCTGCCTGAGGTTTCTAAGCTATTAGAAACGGTTATTTTTGATCAACCTGTTTCATTTTTTGATAAAAATACACCTAAAATCATTATTCCCAGGCAGTTTGGCTTTAGGAAAAACAAAACGACAACAGATGCCATACTAACTTTAGTAAATTGTACAAGGCAGACCTTTGAAATTAAAAATAAGTTTGTAGGACTATTTACTGATCTGACTGCCGCTTTCGATTGTGTGAATAGAAATATTTTATTAGAAAAACTACAATTTTATGGCGTTAGGGGAACTGCTCTAAAGCTGATGCGGTCCTATCTCTCAGTCAGATTCCAGGTTGTTTTCTGTAATAATCGAGCTAGTGAACCTATGCTTGCCGAGACCGGTGTGCCTCAGGGTTCCGTGATGGGTCCACTCCTCTTTCTCATATATGTGAACGATTTGCCGCAAGCATTCAAAAACGAACATGGTATAGAGACCATACTGTATGCCAACATTTGGAATTGCTGTAGAGAGGCGTGGACGCAGCGCGGATGCTTGGGAGCGTCCTGGATCGGGCTAAGGAGTGGTTTGTCACAAACCAGCTTGTTCTGAATGAAGTAAAAGCTGAAACTCTTTGTTTTGAAACTAAACCTGTCAGTACAGTTGCAGAAACGACTAAAACTAAACTTCTGGGTGTAATTTTGGACACTAGTCTGTTGTATACTGACCATGACCATTTTATGTAATGAATTAAACAGGGCAATTTATGCTATAAGGCAAATAAAATATACCGTCAATGAAATAGCTGCACTTGCAGCTTATTATTCTCTTTTTGATTCTATTCTACGTTATGGACTTTTAGTTTGGAGCTCTGCAGCTAATATGCATATTGAAAGAGTGTTTGAAGTTCAGAACTCTGGAATAAGGTGCATTGCTAATTTAAAGCAACATGTATCGTGTAGGCCTTGCTTTAGATCATAGAATATAATAACTTGTATGGCCTGATTATCTATGAAAAATTAATATATGTCAGATAAAACATTTCAGACTTTTTTAAGTGTGCAGATTTTCACTGATACAACACAAGACATTGCAATACTCTGGTACTTCCAACAAACGGATTGGCTAGAACCAACAGTGAAGGAATCAAATTCTACAATGCGTTGCCAGATGAGGAGTGATCGCTTCAGCTGAGCAGATTTAAATGTAAATTAAAATCTCTATTAACTAGGGCCTGTATTTACAGTTTTGAGGAATATTATACTTTGGCAAGGGACAGGCAGGCCTTCTTGACTAAATCGAATGGATAATTTAATAATGTTCTTGATATTTTGCTCGACTTTGTAAAATCATATTAGTGTCTTTTTGTATATTGAGTTTATTATAGTTAGAGTACTTTTATGTCTGCGATACTGCACTTTTCTTTTTTCAATACTGACATGTCTATGAATACTTGTGTAGTTTTTCTATGATCAATAAAGATTATTATTATTATTATTATTATTATTATTATTATTATTATCTACCAGACACTGTAAGGACTTTATACCTTTTCTGTGCTTACTCAGTTGCCCTGAATAAAAACCAAACGATGGTTTGCTGGTTGGAAACATTTATTAGTAATAATCTGATGTTTAGGCAAATCAATAGGGCAATTAAGCTTCTGTAAATCTTGAAACGCTAACAAGCAATCATAACGTGAGTTCCAAGGAAGAATAAAAAATTCAATTTCAGTATTATTCTTCCGTTAAGAAAATATAGAAATTTGTCTAAAATTAGACGTACATAAATCGTCGCTTTAGAATAGAACTAGCCTAAGTCCAAAAATCAAAGTTTTCAGGAAACGGATTTTTTTGAATAGGTTCTTTATTTATACAGATATTTTAATGAAAATTTGTACACATGTTCTAAATATGTCTGTTTTTAATATACCTTAGTAAAAACGAAAAACATTTACGTTAAAGCAAAAAGTTGGACATAGATTACTTTAAATTTTAGCAAGTATACCAAGTCCACTTCTTGGACTTAGGCTTATTATATGTTTATGGACATAATATAGTCAAGTGGTTAATTTTATGACTTTTTATTCAAAACCTGCTACGATAATAACGTAAAATATTATCTATTACTTGGTCAACATTTTTGTGAAAACTGATTTATTGACTTTTTTCTATAAAAACACAAATTTTCATCTAATAAAATTTATTAGAATAATTTTTATTAATACAATAAGTAAGTAATAGAAATAAAAAAACTTAAAACTTAAGTAAGCTATAGTTTCTGAAAAATAAAAAATATTTATTTTTTAAATAATTAAAATAACTTATGTTTTTAAGCAAATGAATAATATTTCTAACTGACCCTAAATTTCTACATAAATAAAAACATACCTTAGATTATTCATCACTATCGGAATCTTGAAATTTCGCTTTGTTGGAAAATGGTAAATTGTTAAAGTAATTATGGTAAGGCGCTATAATTGCTCCTTTATGGCAAAGAAACTGAAGATGATCAAACTTCTTTTTTTTAAAGAAATTTCCTTTTCGTAGCATTGTTTTAGTTTTAGTGTGGCTATCTCTACATCTATTTTTTTTTCTCCCTTCTTCTGTGAGCTTTAATTTCTTGTAGATAGAGTCGTAATTTACTTTAAAAAGTAAAGTGTTGGGGAAACGTGGATCAGCTTCAACTATTTTTATTTTATTTAAAAACACTCTTTCGTTTTCTTCATCTCTTTCCCAGTTAATGCACATCTTTTTTTCAAGATCTTTTAAATCATATATATTTTCCTGTGCAAGCTCAACTACTTCGTAAGGATCCTTTATTTTAGCTGTCCTTACAACCGTATACCACTGATCTGGTGTGTATATAGGTATATTTCGAGCAGCTCTTTCTATTACGCTATGTACGCAATCGCCTTCACTTTGAGTGTGGCCTTTTTCTAAGTAGGTATGTTGTATTTTTATTTGATATTTTTGCGATAAATAGCTGTACAAAGAGTACAAAAATCTGTTGCGGTTTTGACCGCTACAGTTGTCAGAAAAGAAGCTAAATTCTCTTATTCCCTGTCCTACTTGGCTGATAATGTACAAACGTAAACAATTTCCAATCTCTGAGGCACCTCTGTTTCCGACTACCTCATTCCACATGTAACAATTGCACTCTTTTGTTGCTAGGTTGAACACAGTAAAGTTGTAAGTTGATAATTTTAATTTGTAATAGGACAGGCCAACATTAGATTTGGGAACTGGTAACACTTGTTGCAAGTCAAAGACAGCGCAACAAACCTCACTGCTATTCTCAGCTGCTCTTTGTTCCTCAAACTGTTTGATTTCTCATGCCCTATTTTTATTTAGGATATGGATGCGCTAATCTTCTTCCAACTCTAATTTATCTTCTAGAGAACTATTATCGTATTTGTGGCAAATATCGCAGAGATCCTTTTTGGGCTGAAAGAATGATAGATTGAAATCCCTATTAAAGATTGTTCTATACATTGCTTCAGTTACTGTTTTCGTAATATTATTTTCCTGAAAATACTCCAAGTACATGGTATACATCTTGCTTACGTTAAGTGTTGGGGGTAAATATTTACGACTGGTCGTTTGTCTACAGTAGTGACTTTCAATTGTCTCAAATAAGTTTATGTGATCCCTGATATTTTGTTTAGTAGACTCGTCAATAAGAGTGTTTTTACAAGCTTTTCCTCGTCTATCTTCGGAAACAATATTTAGTTCCAGTTTTGTTCATAACGGTTTTGACTACCTGTGCACTAATTGACAGTGTATTTAGAAAAAAAGTTTTACATATTTGCACCTTATTGTTTTCATTTTTGGGAAGAGAGTATGTAAAAGTACTGTTTCTTCTACTGTTTTTATCATTAGACAGTTCTAAGAATGTATTGTCATTCTTTTCTGGTTCTTCAGCGGGATGATGCTTATTCTTTTTACGAATTCTAGTTCTAGCTTTAGAAACTACTGTAACGTATTTGGATATGAAATCACATTGGCGGTTGACATCTCCTAATCCCCAATATTCAGTAAATATTTTATGTCTTTCTTCTTCACTCATTTTATTTAGACACTTCATTCTACATTTCTCTTCACATGATGTTTTCATTTTTCTTGCTAATTGTTTCTTTCCTTTCCAGTTGGTGTATTTCTTTCCTTGATTTCTCGATGATTTAATTATGTTTCTTTTCCAAGTATGGTCTCTTCTTAGCTTTTTTTTAGATATTTTTCTAGCATTATTATTCTTTTCATCTGTGTTAGAACTTGTATCAGTTTCTTTATAATTGTTTTCAAAATTAAAGTTTTTTCTCTTCTTTTTTTTTGCTTTCTTGTGGATTAAAATTAGGGTCGTTTTCTTCATCATAAGTTTGGAAAGGATCCGTGTCCGATGATAAATACAGATCCTCTTCGACAATATTTTTCCGTTTGCCATATTTTTCAGGGTCCAATTGGTCAGTTTCTATTACGTCTAGAACAAAAAGTCTCAGTAAGAAATTTATATCAAAATACTTTATATTATTTATAAGGATAACTAAATATTGTTTTTGAAAAGCCTCAAAAGCCTATTGTTTTTTAGCCTCAAAACTGTTATCAACAAAACAGGAGCTTTAGATATTATTTTTGAGGATAGAAGTATACACACCTTGTGAAACACTCTTATTATTAGGACAATTAAAAAATGGGCCACATACATTTATTTGACTGAAACTCGGTATGTTTGGCCAAAAATCATATCCTGAGTGAGATGTATACCATGTACTTTGAGTATAATTGCTTGGTTACTGGTAAAGTGTTTTTTCTGGACTTGACCGAAAAGTAGTTCTTCCTATAATAGCCATTTTTTTCCTAAATTAGCCTTAAATTCACTCTACTGAACTCTGCAGCTTTGTCCACAAAAGTAACATTATCCAGAGTTGATTTTTAATATTACTAATTCTTTTTACACGTTAGTTTGCTTACCTATAATTTTTTCGAGAACACTTCTTACTTCTTCACTAGCATTTGCGTCTCCTTTATCGGCCACAATCGATATAACTTTATTGGATTCAAGACTTAAAACTGATTTTATATTTTCGAGGTTCATACTGCAAAATGCATTATCGCTCTTGTTAAAAGCAGCCGTTTCCTTAGAGAGTAAATAACCAGGCGGCATAAGATTTGCTGTATTCATCAAATATTGGGCGCCTATTTTTTCTGGTCTTGAAGATACTTTTAGTTTGTCATGGTTGGTATCTATAAAAAATTAAGGAAAACATTCAGTACAGAGTTTAAGAAGTGTACATTTTATTATTTTTTTTTATTTATACAATTTTAAAAATAAATAGAATTTATCCTGAACCAGTAGCTAAAAATGTATTTCCAATGTTAATGTGTTACTTAAGAATAATTTTATAGCTAGAAAGGCACTACTCACCATCACAGTGCTTGGCCAGAAGATCAAATATTTTTTTCCTTCTAGAACTCATATTTAATTTGTTTACGTTGCGCAAACTCGATCACTTTACACTAAGAACTGCTTTAAACTAAGGTAATCTGCGTTATTCGTGTACGGTCGCGCTTGATATATTATCAAGATTTCTAACAAGTCGAAACCAGTACAGTGCAGAACTAGTTTATGTCCAGTAAAAGGTGTGAGGGTTTATTAAAATTATAGATCAGAATAAGCCTAAGTCCACATTTTATTGGACATCAAAATTTTGTTTTAAAGTAGAACTAGCTTAAGTCCACACAATTCACTAGTATAGGTAATCTGTCCCAACAAAGGATACTTCTGCATTAAAAATTATTTACCGAAATATGGACATAGAATTACTGTTCTACAAAAGGATAGTTCTGCACTAAAAATTATTTTGGCTTATTTTTAATTTAATGAGTACGTGAAAAATATAAACGTTAGGACTTAGATTAGTACTGCACTTGATCGGCGACACCTTACTGCATCATATAGTCTAAAATCTCAATTTTGACAAAAAGGGACATAGGCTAGTTCTGATCTAAAGCGACGAAATACGATCTGGAAAATATTGAACAGAAATTTCTGGATTCATCAGGGATGATGATGCACCAGTGGCGATTAAGATTATAAGAATAAATTGATAACTAAGGTACACGGATTGCCATTTTGAAGCAAATTATTTTAATAGTATACTACTTTCAATTGAACTGGTTCCAGAAAATTCAGTTTAATTAAGCTAAATAATTTAGTTAGAATAATTGAAAAATGTATTACAGATAATGGAAATTTTTCAGAACAACTGTTTAATTGGCCACGTTTTCTCAATGTTGTAATGAATCAAGGTTAGAATAACCGTAGTATTTGTATTACGCTGCTAATAAACTTAGTTCTTGTTGTAGGGTTGTTTCTATTGAGAAGTAGATAGAGAGAAAGTGATAAGAAAGAACTAAGTGCAAAGTAAGCCTCTGTTCCTGTCAAGTAGCTGACCCCTGGAGTACTTTTTCCACTGTAGCTGCCCAAGCATTCTACTCGATGATCACAGTGCAGTGTTGTCTCTGTACATTCAACCAGAGGATTTCGCCCGAGATTCCATCGTCCCTTAGGCATGTTCTCCAGCAGCATTAAAAAGTAAAGTTGTTGGTATTCTCATTTTGACGGCTCTGCCACGTCACGTTAATGGCCACGAAGTTATATTCGTACTAACAAAAAAAAACAACCGGGACAAAACAGATATTATTAAATCCTGGAACCTAGAGCTGACGTGCGGCACGGGTATTACGTATCTTTAGGGACATTATGTCGATTTGTTTTGACATTATATTGTTTTTTTGTGACATTATGTAGGGTTTTCTACAAGATGTTAACTTAGCAGTAGCTGATGGACACTTGTTGTCAACTCGTTTTGTAGTTGTACGTGTACATGTTGCCTAAACGTCATGATGCTTCAGTTATCAATGTTTGGCTCTGATGTGATGTAAAATCTGTTTGAGAGATGACATTATTGGAGGTCTAAGCTGTAAGTTGTAAACTACAGCTTGCTATTCAACAAACTTTTTTCTTTCACATCTTCTCTATAGACTACTCGGCTTCACAAAATACCTATATACTTGCTCTCTGCAACCAACAATGCGTGTAGTTGAGTCCTTAGATGACCGCTCACAGCGATCATAGCGAGCAAACGTGGAATGACCTATTTGCACTCTAAAAACTACCTAATCTGCAAGAGGACGTTTTATTGTTTTTTTTACGTTTTATAGGGTTTTTACATAATAGCCGTGCGGATTATCTTCAATGCCCTCAACACAATTAAAAAGTGTGAAGATGTAAAATAACACAGTCTTTTGCAATATATGAAGTTCCACCCTTATACATTCTCCTGATAATTGCCACGATATCTTTCGACATGGCTGTTCTTGACACGCGCGGTAGGTCATAAAGGAAAAAACAAATGTCGGCGTCTTCCCGGATCGAATTTCCCATCTGCTTGCAATGGCAACATCGCCGGAACATCCATGCGCGATGCTTTTCCGCCTCCGAATCGCACCGTCGACAGTTTCCAGTGTATTCCGCTCTGGGTAGCACAAGCTTACCGCTCCGGGAAAATCCGGGACTTCAAACGCCGCCGATACACTTTTCTGCAGAAATAACCAATACGCACATAAAGACATAGGACTGGAATAAATACCGGAAACGGTAAGGCACTACACTGTTCATATCATACATCATATGCATACGTACTGTGTGGCAGTTCTGACTTACTTAAGTCTAGACAAAGAATATACTAACGTGGTAAAACAATGCCATCTTACCCCTCTCCCATGCCGTTGCTGATATTTTTGTATACTGAGGAAGTGTTTGGTATGACTTACAATCAGCAGATTCAAATTAAATAGAAAGCAAAAAATATGTAACGATGTTTTTAGCTGAAATGACCGATTTTCAAGAATTAGGACACAGTTCCAATGTGTCATTTTTTTGTCAGAAGCTTACCTAGATCAATCGTGTCACATTCTGAATTATTATGAAATGAGGAACGGAATGATTATGCAATGTATCTGGGATGCAGCTAGTGAGAATTTATGAGCCCGTCAGATCAATCAGCCAAAATGGAGACCTGTTGTAGATAAAAGTGTCTATATTGATGGCTTTTACAACAGATTTGTATTCTTGGGGTTAAAAGACCCTCCTAGAGATACAACAAATAAGTGAGCGATTGTTCTATTAAATGTTGAAGCTAGAAAAATCACTTTTCTGAGTATATTAATAAACCGTGGTCTAAGTGGTCTATAGAGTGATTGTACGGGCTCGAAAACCTTATATGGTTAAGAACAATTTAAAGCGAGACAGTTGGTAATTAGTAATGGAAAGGAAGTTGTTATATCCTTAATTATTTTGGATATCCCTTGTATATTATCATTCCTGCGCCATTTTTGTTTTACTTTCGAAGACAGAAATATGCAATTTTGCTGCCTCCGTTACATCGCTAGAGAGCTTATTGAAAAATACTGTTCTTCTGAGGAGAACATGAACAAGATTCCTGAATATCTCTTTTTTGAATACTAATGACTTTTATAGCCCTTATTTCAAGTTTACTCTCATGGTATAACCGGTAAATAATAAAAAACTGTTTTGTTTTGTAATAAAAGGATGTAGGTAACTAAAATTCAATGAGAAAGATACCTACATCGATAATGGTGAGCGACTTAATACTAAATTATTCTATTTTTCAAGTTTAATATGATGAAATTTGTTTTGCCCATATCTTGCAGATTTAACCAATAAACACCTAACGACATAGGACGCTGGACATTATTCAGAAATGGTTCAGTGACAGGCTTATGGGAGGGGACCAGTCGAAAGTTCTCCCCAAAAGATCAATGGAAAGAGAAAAATACGGAGGAACGTCTACCTTTGCTTTACTTTTGTGCTTATTAGAAATGATGGTTAATATCAATTGGTGGATAACCGTAAGCTGGTCGATCATGCAAAACTAATGAAATTTTAATATTTGAGTTTTCTGCGTTTTTCGAATAGACTTCGTCGGCCTGCGTCCTTGTTTTAATATTGATTTCAATATCTAAAATTTCTGTTTACATTTGCAATAGTTTTTCCCACTGACAATCACATCCAAGCTTTTCGTTTTCATTGCGTTTGGGAGGAATCTTACCCTCCAGTTTTAAGCTTGCTAACGTTTTTCATTACCGCATTCCTAAGAGCAGCATTGTGATTACTTATTTGAATTCAAATAACCACGAGAGTTCAGAAGTGATAAAAAATGGCGTCAAGTGGATTTTCCGTATATCCATATTGAAAATTAGATATCGGTAATAAAGCATTCTTGAGTATCATCATTAGTATATGCAAATAAGAATGGTGCAAGTTTGATTGACTTAGTACTTCCCAACTTCCCATGCATTCATCTAGGTCTATTTTCAAGTTTCCGATGCGTCGATTTGTAAGTCCTCTATAGACCAATGCTTTTTCAGAATCGTTACTGATAATCAAATTTCAAAATTTATGTGTTTTTTGGCTAACTCATCAAAACTTGGAATGGAAACAAGGTTCGGATTGCTTTCAATACCTACTTTGTCCTATACCATTTTTACTACGTTCAAACGTTATCAAAAATTAGTAATGGAAAATCGGAAAACCTAGTTTTGGGAAACCTAATCTCTTTTTCTTTTTTGCTCATAACTCCGCTGTCACCACACCGATTTTCACAAATGAAGTAGCGTTATTTACCTACTTTCACACAACCTATACCTCCCCTTTGATCATAACCAGTGTAGCCGTTGTCAAGATCATGAGAGGAAAATAATGCCAACAGAGAGTTCAACAAACAGACGGAACCACGAAAATGCTTGATTTTTGATATCGTCTCGATAAAACATAAAAACAGTAATTATCTGTTACTCTATCACACTACTTCCGTCGCCTATGCGTTAGAAGTAAAACGTACTCGCTGTTATGAAAGCACTCATCCAAAAATCGCATCAGATTACGGTATTCGCGCGTTGGTGTCGTGGTAAGTCCCCACGGGACGGCACTGTGCAACTAGAAGGTGATTGGTTATACCTTACCAGTCCGGCTTGAATGTCGCTAGATGTAGCATCTAGCAGCTTGCTTGAAAAACCTTGGAACAGTGGCATGGGTAGGAATTGAATTTGCCTCTAACAGTCGATCCTGAAAGTTAGTTGACAGCTGGTGCTGTAGACTAATAGGTTAGTTTGGCTCCACGGAATGGAAGAGATGTGCTTTCGAATCCTGCTGGCGCCCATTTTTCTCTTCCCTCAAGCTGTTGTTTATTAAACATATGTTCCTCTTTACACATAATCCAGCAGTCTCAATGTTGTATACAAAAGAAGTGTATATATATATATACGTATGTTCATGGAGTTAGCGGAAATTACCGGTGGTTGAATAAATTCTTCTGGCGGGTAATCAAGCTAGCGTATAAGTGGATAAACCGACGTAGTCAGAAGAAGAGTTTGAATTTAAAGCAATTTATACAATATCTACAAGTTAATCCATTACCAAAGCCAAGAATATGCTAATCATTATATACAAAATAGGAAATGCTGTGAATACTACATTGTGGAGCGGAAATACAATACATAAAACATATTTAAAGTAGGCTGGACATAACTTACATCTTTATCTAACATAGATGCGCGACTCAGCAGCATAATACGGCAGTTACTAATTGTATTTTCCATTTTTGACCAACTTGATCCATTTTTTTTCCAACACGTATCCTCAATTAACTTTTCTTTGGATTTAACTTGTGCGGTTCACGATTATACGAGTATATGTTATAAACAGATTACGTAGGAAATGCAGAGCCAACCTACTTCACGTAGTTTTTTGCAAAGGGATTTACATCGACCAACATTTTTCATCATCAACAACCTTATACAAAAGTGTTATAGGTGTTTCTAAATTTTGACTGGTATATTATAAACGCATGACAAACAAATCAGTGGCGTAAAAACATGTTTCTTTATACTTGTGTTGATATCGAAATATCTCATTTACTACGCCACTGCTATATCAGGAGTATTATGTAAAAACCTAAAAAACGTAAAAAACCGACCAAATGTCTTCTTGCAGACTATGTAGTTTTTAGTGTGCAAATAGTTAATTCCACGTTTGCTCGCTATGCTCGCTATGACGTTTAAGCAACACGTACAGCTACAAAACGAGTTCACAACAACTGTACAACAGCTTGTGCTAAGCTAACATAACCTACGTTATGCTACAAAAAACCTGCGAAATGTAAAAAAAAACAACGAAATATCAGTTTTCAGGATACTTATTACCCGTGCCGTTTCCGTAAAAATACTAAACGCATCATTTGTTCTACATAAATTTATACAATTGTGAATCAGCCTGTGTACTTGAAACTGTTGATTAATAGCTATACCGATGAATCGTATTCTATCGAACGCATGTCAAGATCTCCACGACTGATAGATATATAGATTACCGGAATTGTATCGCTTTGTTTACAAAGAGAACTCAAATGTTTGCCATGAACAGCCGTTCTGTCTCCCCTTCTTTTATTCCGCCTCAGAAAATTTTGTTTGTTTTATAAAGTGCACAACGTGGGAAGGAACTACAGTATATTCAGATAAGAGATAGACCGGACATAAATAAGACCACGTGATCATCGAACGCTGTAACATTCGGCAGGGACGTATTAAGAGTCACGCAGTACATATTTTAGATAGTAGATGCTGCTTTGCGTAACTTTGTAGTAAATTAGCACAATTCAATGTGTATACGATTGGTGATGGTTATAGGATCATGTGGGGGTGGGGTAAGAAATATATAATGATGTAAATATACTTAAGGGTTTCAAAATTTTCGCTTCGATTTCCAGCTTCGGATGCCGCCTGATGTTTTGTGAAATACGGTCGAATATAATATCAAAATGGCGTTTAAATTAGCCTAAATTAAAAATAATCGTATATCTCTTAAAATTGCTTTTAGAATATTGATTAGTATATTTTTTGATTTCTAGGTAAATATGAAATCCAAATTAAAACGTTCTAAACGTAAAAAAATGCGCATGGTTGAACATTGTCAGAAAGTAGATTCTTGAATAGGTTTTGCCAAAATGGGTTCAAAAATGTCAATAATTAATTAAAAAATACAGTAGCTTTATAATTACTTATAACTTACCGAATTTGATGAACGACATCTTTTATTGGAAAGATGAGCTTGATGAGCTTTCATCATCGCTACTGGCTGAAGCACCAACGTCAATAATGAATGGCTCGACTTGTTCCTCTAAAATATTGTCCAGTTCCCACATTCTC
This sequence comes from Acanthoscelides obtectus, assembly GCA_963669975.1. Taxonomy (NCBI): domain Eukaryota; kingdom Metazoa; phylum Arthropoda; class Insecta; order Coleoptera; family Chrysomelidae; genus Acanthoscelides; species Acanthoscelides obtectus. The sequence continues at coordinate 55,231,251 of CAVLJG010000001.1, read as the reverse complement.
TTTTCAACTTTGTCTTTCACGTGCTTAATACAGTTTTCCCATTTTTGCGCTGTTATTAATTCTAGTGCTTCTTTGAAAAGTCCTTTGAGGTCACAAAATTTAAAAGTTGTATTGTGCTTAGCTATATAATTTTTAACCTCTGCCCATATGAGCTCAATGGGATTGAGCTCGCAATGGTATGGAGGTAAACGGAGCACAGTTTTATTTTGACTTGCTGCCATTTCGTCAATGGCGTATTTTTGATATTCCGCCTTGTGATCCTTGACAATTCTTAATAATTGTACTTTCAGCATTGCTTCTTCAAAGTTGATATTTTTCGAGCGGAGCCAATTTTGAACATCAACTTTCCTTGAAGCCGTTGTTGGGACCTTCTCCATTCTTCGAGAATGATAAGGCGCATTATCCAACACAATTACTGCGTTTTCCTCTAAGTTCGGTAAAATTTTTGAAAACTACTGTTCAAACGATTCGCCATTCATTTCCTCGCGGTAATCTCCAGTTTTCTTAGACTCAAAGCACCACAGACCGTCAACAACAAATCCATCCTCAGTGCCAATATGTCAGATAATGAGCCTTTTCCCTTTACCTGGAAATCGAAGTACTAACTGGTGTAGATTTATTTCAATAAGCGAACCTTTTTCAAATGTTTTCATCACATTCAGCGAAAAAACTTGAGACATGAGTATCAGATTGCTATAATTGGGATTATTTAGTCATATTGAAAGAAAGAATATTGAACGTCGTATGATTACTCAGCGCTTCACAATTTAATTTAAAGTTATAAACCTTTAAAAAATGAATGATCAGGAACCTGAAATACGCGCAAATATTAATATTAACAAATTATAACTTTATAAAGCTTAAAGTATGAATTAAAATGATTAGAAATATTAGGAACGGTACACAATATAAAACTTAGTAACTTTTTTTAAGTTTATAATATTCGACATATTTTAAGATTATATTAAAAAATTATTGAAATATCGAAAACACATAAAAACATGGCTTAAAAAAGTTCTAACAAATGAAAATGACAATAAAACATCCACGCATTTTATCGAAAGTTATAAAAGTTTTGTTACCTGTAATATGTTTTATCTGCCCCCTGGAATTAATGTTTAGAACCTTGTTCCCAAGGTTTGAAAAACATCCGATTGCTGTCTATTACTCGTATTTACCTGCTGGATTTTTTAATCCGGTGGACAGTCCATCTAGAAAGGCCCTCCTGGATGAAGTTACAGAATCATCAACCCATACTTTACTTGTAGTGTGTCCTGCGTTTACCCACGTTTCATCAAGGTAATAAATCTTCCTGTTTTGATTTCTATATTTCCCAATTTTTGTTAAATAATCCCTCCTCCATAGCACAATTTCTTCTCTATCCAGTAGTAAACTATTACGACCCCGTTTTTTCCATTTGAAATTAAAATGCTTCAGTAACGCATGGAAAGTTGATCGTTTGAAATTTGGCAACGTTGTATCTCCATTTACCTCCTGCAGTACTTTATCTATAGTAGGTATTTCATTCCTAAAGAAGAATTCATGCACTTTCCTCCTAATCGCATGCTTATCAGCTTCATCCAATGATTTAACAATACTTTTGCGATGTTTACTGGTCATTGGCTCAGAAAAGGTGTGATTTTTTTGTATTGTCTTAACACATTAAACACTGATGCGCGACACACCCCAACTTTGTGAGAAACCTTCACAACAATTTCTTTGATGGTTGATGCCTCGTTCTCCTCGCGCTCGATCTTATATATATTCAAAATGACCTCTTTCATTTCTGCACTCAGGTGTCTTTTTTTAGAGCGTTTCCTAGGTGGACTACAGGAGTTTACAAATTCATCGGCAGTATCTGTACTACTGGGCATTTTGTGCAAGCAGTTGATAACAATAACAATCAATAACAAGGTATAACAATAACAATGACAAACTCAACAACTTAATAAGATAACAAACGAAAACGTCCAAAGAAATATCAAATTGCAATGATGCACACGACATACGTAACACGTCTGAACCTGAATGTGACTCTGCCTTGATACGACTGCTCTGCCGCTCGGCATAGGCATTTAATTGCGAATTGACCAATGAGGGCTCCTGTTTTACGTCGAGACGGCGGCGTTAGCGTGAAAATCACCCGAACCTTTTGTTTACATCCGGTCTATCTCTTATCTGAATATACGTTAGCAGGATCAAGTTTCAATATTATTGAGGTCTTCAGTGCAGCACAGAAAATAGCGGATCACTGTATTTTAGCCACAATGGTGTAACAGTTGTCTTGGAAAAATTATGTAATGAACCCACCCTGCATAAAGAGATAAGAAAACAAGATCTATGCTAAAGGGGGGGGGATCAGATGTTTTTTTAAGTTGGTATTATTTTGACAGCTGGTAACACTTCCATGCTCAACATATTGACAGATATATTGTGTCAAACCTCCGTTGTGAGCAATGGATCGTTTTAATCTCGAACAAAGGTGGGAGACGTGTTGAGGAGTTTTTTGTGGCTACTATTAGACGACTTGCCCGCAGCTGTGATGTGACGCCCATGGATTACTTCCTATGGGGTACTGTTGAAGACCGCTGTTACACTAACGATCCTCAAACAATTGATACTCTTAAGGAAAATATCCGTCGAGCTATTGATGAGATAAACCCACAAACTATCAAAAATGTGCTGCAAAATTGGGTTAAGAGGATGGACTACTGCCAGGCCAGCCGCGGCAGCCATTTAACTGAAATTGTTTTTCATAAATAATCGAAAGGTATATTATTTTGAATAAAGTATCGAGTGTCACATATTATTTAATACCAATTTAAAAAAGAAACCAACGGATCGCCCACCCTATACTTTTACTTTCCACACCAATTAGCAAAGAAGTATTCTAATCGCTTAAGATCTTTAAAATGAGATGCGTTTTTTGTCACGTCTTGTCGGTGGGTTCGCTAATCTTTAGTTCCTCATTAACTTGGAAAGTATCTCTCGGGTTTTAATGAAATTTTAAGACAAGGTTGCTACTATGTCAAGGACGAAAAAGCTTTGTAGGTTTCCAAAATCGATCCAGTGCCAAAAACCAGCCAAAAAACGGAAAAATAAAATTCGCGCAAGCTTCAACTCTTGGCGTTTTAGAGATTCTTGCGCATTTTTTGGCGTTTATACGCTTCTAACCCTCGGTAACTCTACATTTTCGCTTTCTTTCAATTATGAATTTTAGACACTTCCAAACTGTCATTGCCGGTGGAAGGTAACATCTTATCATTCATTTGTATGAGTGAATGTATTCCACAGTCTCTGATAGCACTGATTAACGTATGTATATACTTCAAGATAGCTAACCATATACTGTATCCGGCGCGTTCAAAGAGGGATCTGAAAGATCGTGGAGACAACTAACATAATCCATCCTGATCTATTTTATAATCCGAAAATTTCAATTATTAAATTTAACGTACAGCAATCGCACTCCATTTTGATCATCTTTACAGTTTCTAACACTAAGTTTATAAATGTGTAGTCAATTTTCCATGCATTCAGGTAATTAACTGAAGAATTTACTCACCCTGATAAGGACAATTTCTTCTTGTGTTGCGTAGTAATTTCCTTGGATCACCATGAGTAATAATTTTAGTATTCATCTCCACATATTTTCATAAATAACTCGGTTGCTTCCATCCCATGCTAGATCTTCCACCGTCAAGAAATCAATTCAATCTCGAAATTTTCGCCTCGGGGATTTGTTTACATCCCAACAACAATCCGGTTTGTTACTCCGGAGCTAAAAATAAATAAATAAATAAATGTACATCTATAAATTGATATCATCTTCTAAATTAAAAACTATTTGTGTTGCATAAATATTATTACTCACCTATTGAACTATACTAAGTGACATATAAATCCGAACACCCAGTTTAAATGGTTTTATTTTAATAAAATTTTGTATAAGTACTTAATGAAGCATAATAAGTAAATGATGAAAATTTCAAAATGATTGCACTGCTTTAAAGCCCTTTGACCTTTAATAATGTGTGGATGCACCCTGATGTGCTACGCATTCTCCAACGCGCCTAGGCATGCTTCTGATCAGATGGTCAATGTCCTCCTGTGGTATCTCATTCCAGGCAACCACCAACTCCTCTCGAAGTGCTTCTAGAGTCTGAGGAGGACGTTGCAAATTGAGCAATCTCTTACCCATCATATCCCACACGTGCTCAATTGGGGATAAGTCGGGAGATCTTGGTGGCCATGGTAACAATGTGACATCATTATGTTGAAAGAAGTCTATTGTGACTCTTGCGACATGTGGTCGGGCATTATCTTGTTGGAAAGTTGGATCTGCCAGGGTGTCAAGATAGGGTAAAAGATGGGGTTCTAGAACTTCGTGGATATAACGCTGCGCGTTCATGTTACCTCTGATGAAGATTAAAGGCGACCTGGAACCATAAGCTATAGCACCCCAAACCATAACTCCAATAGTGTGATGAACATGTCTTTCAACAAAAAACTGTGGATTCCTCCTTTCACCACGTCGCCTTCTAACCCTGGCACGACCATCGTGCATGCCTAAACAAAATCGAGACTCGTCACTAAAGACAATACTGTTCCATTCCTGATCCCAGAGTGACCGTTGTCTGCACCACTCAAGGCGAAAACAAGCCAAAACCTCTCATTCGTCAGTAAACACTTCGCATGCCAATAGGTCTTCCGTGTTCTGCAAACCATTCATTTGCAATGGACCTGGTAGTCGAAAAACGGTCCCTTAAGGCCAATAATCTTAGGCGGCGATCTTCATGGTCTGTTGTTCTACGGCGGCGTCCAGTGCCCCTTGCTCTTTGCGTACGGCCTTCTCGAAGCCATGCCTGACAACACCTAACCACAGTGTCTACACTTCTTTGCACTCTAACTGCAATTGCCCGAAAAGAAAGTCCAGCTTCCTGAAGTCCCACTATACGGCCCCTATCAACGAAATCGTACAGGTCTCCCTACTCTAGGCATCGTAACCGATCGTAAAGGATGTCAAGAACCAAAATCCAACAACGTTGATTCTTTACTGCAGCTGAAATATTCATTTTTAGAGCGTTAGTGAATTAAAAAAAGCAGTATAAAAACCGGAATGTCCAACTGATAAGGCTGAAAATTTTTTCACTTGTTATTTACAGTAAGATAAATACATTGAGCAACTTTTATTAAAATAAAACCGTTTAAACTGGCTGTTCGGATTTATATGTCACTTAGTATATGTATTTCTTTTATAGTCAGATGAATTTATTATGGTTTTCTGAAATCTTCCAATGTCAAAGGCTGGTGTCGCTGATGTCGAGGTACTATTCTGCGTACCGGACTACTTGCACACCTCGCTTGTTCCGCATAGTTGCCAATTTTATTTCAGAATTTCCTTATGTTTATTAATCAATCAAATTTATATGCAGGTATGACAGTGTTGCCACATTTATTCACGATATTTCCTTGAATTTATATCAGGAACCTTCTCATTTTAGGATTAGCCGACAACGTTTGGCTCTTAATGGTCAGGCGTACAACTATATTTGGAAATGTCAAGTCGAAAAAAAATTAAATTTTGGGATGGGACTTCCTTCCACTATCGGAGGGCCATCTTGTTCTGTTCCGCTAGTGCCAGAAGACCTGAAATTTTCCTCTTTTTTTGCCTGGGGCATCTTCGTTGGATTGTGGAAGAAAATTTCATAGATAATTTCCTGGGTCATTCCTGTTGTGAGTGCGTAGCATCTTTTTTTTTTCGTCTACCCTTGGACCCGAGAAATTCTACAATTTGTACGATCTTATTTTCATCAACCGCACTTTTCGCCAGACGGAACCACGTGAAAAACCCTACCCGACATCATCTAGGGCTTTTATTTTGGGGGAATCTTCGCTACTGGAGATCCATTGACACGTTTTCTACCGGGGACCTCTTTCCGAACGTCATCGGTTTTGAAGCCTTCCTCGGCCATTTTAAATTAGTTATTCAATAAGCTTTCGCTTTAAGGGAGATCTCCTAGTTGGCTGGCTTAAATTTTTGTTGTTAGCCGTTAGTAGATGTAATAAAATGTATTGATGTTAATTTTAGCAATTATTTACCCACACAGAAAATCTATTGTTTGTATGTATTTTTGTTTTTGTTTCTTGGGGTTTGGGCTAAAGAGTGCCTTTCAACACCACGGCGTGTTCCAGTTTTGGCGGATAAAAGCTGGTGGCGCCCCTAAAAAATACCCCCCTACTCTCCGGTGTACTTGAGCATAGGGCCTAATTTGCTAACGCTAAACCACTGCTTTAGCCTCAGTAACCCCCTAGTTTTTTTAAATCATCCATTGCCTCAATTGATAGAAATAACTTTAGCTTAAAATTAAAAAGTGATCCTAATTTAAAAAAAAGAGCGTGGCAAACTGATGCTGAAAGTCAAAAATTTCTGTTTGGAAAGACCCGATTATAAAGTTTCATACTGCGTCTGTCTGCCTAAATGCGATAAACGCAGAAACTGTCGAACGGATGCGATCTTTGAGTAGCTTCACCAATCGCGATACTACCGACCCCTACGTATGGTAGCAGGAAACCACAGTTTCCCGACTTCTCTAAATAAAAGAATCCGTTTCTAAGAAGTCGAAGAACGTCCACCATATAGTACATTATGCAAAATTTGCTTAAGATAAACACAGGCTGAATAGGACAGGTTTCCTTTTCGTCGCTGCAACCATAACTAACAGTACCCAACGTTGTTTCATACTTTTTAGCAATAATCAGTAAGCAAAGAGGCGAATATAATAATAATAATAATAAAGCATTCAAAGTCAAGACATGCCTACATTGAAAACTTAGAAACCAGGGTGGATGATCCGACTTGAGAAAGGGATAGGAAAGGTAAGAGCGGACCTAAATCGCATACTAAGTTACAAAAATGACAAGAGGCTTAACAATCATGTGAACAACATAAGGAAAGATACAACATCCACGCCAGACATGTTAAACCTAACGACACAATCAATGAGACAACAAACACTCTCCCACAAAAACTGGCAGCTCGGAATAAAAGACTAAGACGATATAAAGACACCACACAGAACAACCAATTTACTAAAAATGAAAAGTCATTCTATAGTAGCTTAAGACCAGGGACGCATACAGGGTGTTATGGAAATAATATTCGTAACTTCAAGAGGTGATTCCTTGCATTAGTCTAAGCAAAAAAGTTCACTATAACTTATGTCCGAAAATCAATCGTTTTCGAGGAAAGTGAGTCGTAAATAATTAAATTTTCTCAAACCTTTGGCAACGCTGCAACGCAATCTCGATACGAACGCAAGACGACCGCAACTCTTTCTTCGAATTGTTTACGTTTGTATGATATTTTTGTTGAAAATGTGCCTAGAATTATTGAATCGAAGAGGCCAGTTGTGAGGGATTTTGTTTGTCTGTTTTTTCTTCGGAAAATTGTATTTAATAAGCAAGCAACTTATTTTGTTAGAGACAGTTAATATAAATACATGTATTGTTACATTTTACGCTATTAGACATATGAATTTAAACTATTGAGCTGCAAAATTAATTTATTTCATGACTAAGAAGAAATAAGTTCAACATTTTTTTTTGCTCCGAAACTGTTGATTGTCGGACATAGGTTATAATGAACATTTTTGCTATGAATAATACAAGGAATCACCTCTTAAAGTTACGAATATTATTTCCCTAACACCCTGTATACGTTAGAAATGGATTACCAACAAAAAAACATACTGGGCTACGCTATGGTCAGAAAATGTTTGCCGGAGCAACTTGGATCAAGAAAGAAGAGTCCACATGGGTACAGGAACGTCGAAGTGATTCAATACAGTGAATTAACAACAGAGAAACTAGCAAAGGCAATACAGAAAACACATAGCTGGAAAGCAACTAAACAATAGAAATATTGCAATGGGAGTTATTTATAGGCTGCCATCTAGTCCAATAAGTCTGTTATCTGAGTTAGAAAACACCCTTGCCTCTATTTTCATCGCCCATGATGATGCTATAGTATTATGGGATGTAAACGTTGATCTCACTGACGAATTAGTAGTCCAAGTAGGCAGTTTTTACAAATCACGACACTATTCAATCTGAAACAGATTATTAGGGAGCCAACAAGAATAACTGCTAATACATCAACTATGATTGATATAATTTTTGTGTCAAATACTGTAAACGTATACAGCCATGGTATTTTAGATATGCCAGAAATAACAGATCATAGATTGTGCTTCTGGGAGTTAAGACTTGAAACGCCACAATACATGTCTGCAGTATTTCAGTGCAGATATTTTTCCCATTTTAATTATGATAAATTTGATAGAGATTCTGCCACCGTGGATTGGAGTCACAGAGATAATTTACAAAATCGTGATGAAAAAGATCTTCACATCACTGAAAAAATCAACATACTACATAATATGCATGCACCAATGAAAAGATATACGTAGTATAAAGCGTAAAAATTATAGACCATATGTGACCTACACTATAAAATGTGTCATGAATTTGAAGAGACAAGCATATCATAAATTTAAAAGCACGCGAACCGAAGAACAACGCACATATTATAACGAACTTATAAATCATAAAGGTAATGCTTTGAGGAACGAAAAAACCGCTTATACAGTGCTTTTCTTTAATGTCCCCCTCCCCTTTGATTTTTGTAACGGATCAATTCAAACAATAATTAGAACTTGAGGTAATAAAATTGATACGTGGATACCATATTTTAGAGTAAAATTGATAGATGAAAATGTCAAGATGGCCGCTGGGCGCTATCTTGGAAAAAATTATATGAAAGCGGGGGTCTTGTGGCACATCATTTTGAAGCTCCTAACGAGTACTTTGTAACCCTAGAATATAAAGTCAATACCTTTACCTACAATAAAATGGTAGTACATTTAATAATTACCTAAATACAGTGACATTTAACTTGACAATTCGAATAAATACCTTTGAGTTCAGTGTACTAGATACTGGAAATGGTTGCCTTGAACTTCTTGACACAATAACAGCTGGTCCGTAATTTCGCGTCGAACATTTTCAAACGTAGTAACATCGATATTTCTACAAATATTTGTTATTCTCAGCCGTATATCCAATATTGAAGCAGGTTCAGTTTCGTACACCTTTTGCTTCAAATAGCCCCATAAAAAAGTCTAAAGGTGTCAAATCTGGCGAGTGAGCTGGCCATTCCACAGGACCTCGACGGCCAATCCAACGACCGGGGAAATTGTTATCTAAATAATTCCCAACTCGTCTGTAGTAGTGTGGTGGAGCACCATTTTGCTGGAATACAATATCGGTATCGAATTCATTAGGATTCGCTTCGACGATTTCGGTGATTAGAGGGTCAATAATATTTTCCAGAATATCCAAATATAGTTCCCCGGTTAAAGTTTGTTCGATGAATATGATTTCCCAATATCCCAGCCCAAACTTTAATTTTTTGTGGATATTATGAGTTTCCCGGAAGACGTGAGGATTGGTGTCACTCCAATAACGACAATTTTGTCTATGCACATTGCCGTTGAAAAAAATGTACATTCATCACTAAAAAAATATTTTGGATATAGGTAGGATGCCGTGCAATGGTTTCCGTCATAGTTCACGCAGAATTCTGTTCTACGATCAGGGTCATTTTCAGTTAGCTGATGTACCATTTGAATTTTGTAGGGCTGATACTTATTCTTTTTCAAAAGTATCCATACAGTAGAAGGACAAACCTCACATACATTCGCGAAGGAGGAGGTAGACTGCTGGGGATTTACTATGATCTCACCAATTATTTGAACTTGTTTTTCTTCCAGGATGGTCGGATGACCTGGGGGCTTTTTGTTGTTTACACTACCAGTAGGTGTAAATTTAGATACAGGTTCCCTTAAATATTTTCTACAGATAGGATGATTCGGGAAATGATCAGTAAAAATCCTTTCGGTCTCGTGAAAGTTACGCGTCGCACCATGAATAAAAATCGCTTCGATTTTTTCTTCCAATGGACGAGACAAACAGTAAATAGCACTAAAACCGAAAAGTAAATAAGAATATTTTAACTGTACAATGATGGTTGTTTTCATACTGATATTCCTGTCACTGTCAACAAAAAATAACAAATAAGTTTTTATCGCTGTTGCTGTGGGTACGGCAGGGAATTATTTGTAGAGATATGTATGTTAGTAGGTTTGTGTTCAAGTAATTATTAAATGTACCACCATTTTGTAGTAGGTAAAGGTATTGACTTTATATTCTAGGAATATAAAGTACTCTTCAGGAGCTTCAAAATGATGTGCCACGAGACTCCCATTTTCATATAACTTTTTTTTCAAAATGGCGCTCAGCGGCCATCTTGACATTTTCATCTGTCAATTTAACTCTAAAATATGGTATCCATGCATCAATTTCGTTACCTCTAGTTTTGATTTTTTGAATTGATCCGTTCAAAAAATCAAGGGGGAGGGGAACATTAAAGAAAAGCACTGTATAAGGCATCAATTCAAACAAATATCACAGGAAATTCAATACCCAGAAACCATCAACAGTTACATTATCTTCTGCCTGATGACTTATTTCTGGACACATTTTCAGGACTCAAACATTCTGCTGTATCTAAATCTTAATTTCGTCACGTTACACCAGATGACATTGCTCAGAAATTGAAGAAAGTGAGATCGAATGCTGCGGGTGTTGATGGTATCACTAAAAATATGATAAGAAACGCGTTCCCTTTTTGTGAGCAGTAACTAACTAGTATTATCAACCAATCACTGGACACAGAAGAAGTACCATCAATTTGGAACGAGTCGATTGTATCACCGCTTCCTGAAGTAGATAACGCTACAGAATTGAAGGACTTGAGACCAATCACTGCTGTGCCTATCACATCGAAGTTGTTAGAGAAAACAGTGGGTGAGCACTTAGAGCAAAATAAAGTTTTGCCTAACACCCAGTCGGGCTTCAGGAAAGTACACAATATATCACCTGCGCCCATCAAAATTACTAGTGGCATAATCACACACACGAAGTCCACAACAAGAGCCAACCTACACATTGCAGTATAAAATGTCTAGAAGACTTCAAATCTTCAAGGAGACATCTAACCACATCCACGCGGCCGGTTATAGCCACTTGCTGTGGTACTTCAAGCCCAAAGGATCTACAAAGAGAAACTGATCATGCGGAGAAAGGTATATAATGAAAAGTAGGAAAATAATGGGCAAAATCCGCAAAAGGAGGAAAGTGGATTCGATCAGAAAATAGGATCGGTAGCCCGAGCGATATGTAATTCTGCTGGTTGACTTCATCAGGCCCAAAATGAACGCACATATGCAACTACAAAAGTAGATACACATGCCCACATATTCGGATACGGGTGCAACATGAGGAAACGAAGATGGAGAGGAAATAACGACACACGAAGTCCACCTCAAGATCCAAGCTACACATTGTAGTATAAAATGGCTAGAATACCTCGGATTTTCAAGGAAACATCTAACTACAACCACGCGGCAAAAAGGAGGAAAGTGGATTCGAGCAGAAAATAGGATACAGATACAGAACAGATAATAAATCAAAAGGAACCCTATATACCTCATATATAGACTTTAGGAAGGATGTGATTCTGTACCACACAGCTGGATACTAAGAGTACTTGACGTTTATAAAATACATACATGCTAAATAGTGCAATGGACAGGTGAAAAACAAAAATCATCCTAAGTGATGAGACCATGATAATAGAAACTAAATATGTAAAAAGGAATAGAGGAATCTTCGAGGGTGATGCACTCAGTTTGCTTTCATTTTGTCTGGCACTTAATCCTCTTTCCAAAATACTCAGGTATACAGCAGAGAAAGAGTACTGAGCACGAAAATCATGAAAGAAGGTATAAGAGAAAGGTATTTCCAACGAGTCAACGTCATACTAAAGTTGAAACTGAATAGTAAAAATCTTATCAGGGCCATTAATACATATGCTTTGCTATTTCTCACATACACGTTTGGAATACTATTTTGGACAGAACCGAAACTACAGGACATACCAACTCAAACAAATGATGCAATGATAAAACATCGAATCCATCACCCCAAAGCAGCAGTTAGAACAAATGACACTGAAGAGGACCGACGGAGATAGAGGTCTGATAGACATCCTCAATCTACATAACATGAATATTCTTAACCTTAGACACTACTTCCTAACAAAACAGTCAGACTCCCAGTGCTCTGCCGCCATCATAAAAACAGATAAATATACTCGCCTAACACTGACTCTGACTATAGAGCGTCTTACAAGTAGCTGACACGCGGGGAATTACAACCTGAAACCGACGAGTTCTTTATCGCCATCCAAGACCAGGTTATCAAGACCAACAACTACCGCAAATCTTGAAAGACGGAGTTTTAAATTAGATCTATCCCGAAAATGCAAAAGATCAAGTAAAACTATTCACCGCATTCTAGGAGGGTGTCAGATGCTAGCTCTGAATGAATACAAATTTAGACACGATCAGGTGGGAAAAATTTTATACCGGGAATTAGCACTCAAGTATAAGCTCTTGAGCTTCAACGTTAACTATTAACAATATGAACCGAAAACAGTGCTAGAAAACGAGGAATCTGAAATGTTCTGGGACCGGACATTACGGACAGGAGAATTAAATATAACAGACCTGACATAGTGATTGAGAAGAATGAGGAGAAAGAGGCACTTCTCATAGATGTCGCAATAACAAACAACAACAACTTGGAACAAGCGTACCGAGACAAAATTTCTAAATATATAGACCTGTGCCTTGAAATGAAGGGTTTGTGGGAATATGAAAAAGTACGAGTAGTGCCCGTTCCAAAAAGGACGTGTGGATGGCCCTCTAGATACGGCAGTAAAGTGGTTTGTAGGTCATCACCATAACGCGCAGCAGTGATATTGCCTTCAACAAAGAGAAGGGGTGATCGGCTACTATAGGCAATAGCACCCCAAACCATTACTCTAACAGTCCTGTGTACATGCCTCTCAACAGCAAATAAAATATCACGCCATTCTCCTCGGCGACATCTTACCCTTATACGACCATCTTGCGTACCTAGACAGAATCGCGATTCTTCGCTGAAGATGGCATTATGCCATTCTACCTCCCAATGTTGCCGTGCTCTCCAGTTCAAGCGTTGACGACAGTGGTCCGCAGTCAGAGGAAGCACTGACCGTGGACGGTATGAAAATCGTCCAAAGGCTCGAATGCGGCGATAGAGTGTAAGCATAGTTACAGGTCTACCTTCTTCTCCAAACCAGTGGTCACCGATCTGACGCCTAGTAGCAAGACGGTATCGTAGCGCTAGTTGCCTGAAGCGCCTATCTTGACGCTCTTTGGTATGCACCAGTTGGCCTTCTTCGTGTTCCTCTCCCTTCTTCTATCCACACACAACACACACGTAAAACCGTCATTCCAGTACAATTTACACGGCGGCCAATTTCGCAATAGGACAGACCAACATCTTGATAGTCAATAATTCTACCCCCGTCAAAGTCGCTAACATGGTGATAATTTGGACGTATTCTACCCAGTGACATTTTTTTATGGTTGAGACTAGTTAATGACTTCTAATGTCACTGAGTATATCTGACATATTGTAGATAGGACACCTTTTCTCGTTTTACGATAGTTTGATAGTACTTCAGAATCTATTTTGTGACTGAACCACATCACTATGTGAATTCCAAAATATCCCGAATGCCCCTTTTGCTCATCTTCACATATTTCTAAAATATTTGCCTCTGCCTCACCATGAGTTTTAAGCTTAGCTAATATTTCTTTATCGTTTCACAAAAATTTTCATAAAGGCAAACGAACCCTATTTAAAATATCCGATACATCTCGTTGAATTTTCAATAAATTCACCTCAGGTTCTGCACCAGTCAACCCATCATCCATATATACGTACAAGTCATGATTAGTAACCTACTTCAAAAAGACACCTCACTGCAAGATATGGCGCTTAACTTATAACAGGTTAATATCCTTGATGAAATCAAAACGTCAAGGATTTTTTTTAAAATGCACCAGAATATCAAAAAGATCATCCGGTAGCTTAGGATCAAGAAACTGAGTGACAAATCTGTGGTTGTCTTGGCTGAGGCGTCAAATACTACTCTACACTTCGTAGTTACACTTGATGACTTAACATCCGCATGATGAGGCGAATAATATTCTCTATAAAACTCTAAGCTATCATGAAATTCTACCATAATAACTTTAGGTATTCCGTCAAAAATGCATTATACTCTAACTTTAAACTTAACTTTCTATCTAGCTGCCTCTCTAGAAACTTATATCTCTGAAGTGTCATTCCCGCGACTCCCCTAATTGCTTCATACTCTTTTTAAAAGCATCACAATAACTATTTGCTTTGGACTGTACTATTTTATATTTAACTACTTCTTCCAGCTGCCAAAACTTATCTAATTTACTGTCTATGTTTCCCGAACTATAGACGTATTTCATCTTAAAACGGTTACTTATATTCAAACAACTAATTACTGTATTATTACTTATTCCTGAAGTAATATTGCCTGCAACTAACCATCCTTATTTCGTATCTTGCAACCAAACTAGTCGCGGTCTATCTGTTTTTAACTCAGGTTTCGTTACCGACCAAAACATTTCAGACCCAATAATACACATATGTCTACTTCAACGGAAATATCAAACTGAAGATCAGCCAACTCGATATCTCGCAGTATATCTAAACTAAAACTGTCAAAAGAAACTATAGGCAACTTACCAGTTCACACACGCACCCTCCTACCCTGTGCGGTCCCTCCACCACCCCTGTTCCAGGCAACAACTTACCAGTTATGCGAGAGATAACCATATAACTAATATCCATGGAAAACTCTCTAACATTTGACTTACAAATTATCATAAAGATTTGTTAAGTCGACGGGATTTTCCTTACTCACGAGTGAATGCCTTGATATGATTGAAAACAATCAATATTTTGCTCTCATATCTTTCCATTAAAAATTGCCAAGCACTTCGGTAATTATCTGCTGAAGCTTCAATAACTTAATCGTTTCCAAAACATCTTTCTCTAAGCAGGTTTTCAAAAAAAAACTTTTGGATATCTGATAACTGCTCATTACAATCTACCAATGACAAAAAGATTCCCTGAACTCTAAACAATTATTATGGTAACGACCGTCGAAGGTAGGTATTTTAATAGGTGACAACTTTACTAAACTACTATTATTCACCACATCTGACGAACTACTGTAACTGTTAACTGAACCAGTGGTAGACTTGACAACCGATGCACGATTTGGCACATTACTTTTAACTGAATCGGTGATGAACCTAACTCCTAACTTCCTCATGTCATATATTACGCTATAGAAAAATCCGATACGCTTTTTGTTTTCGAAACCAGGACAGAAAAATAATAATGTATGTTTGCTCAAAATATCGAATGCCGCCTTGTCTAGATCATCCATCAATTCACTGCATACAGTGCCAATCTATACACATTTCATACTTCATAGATTTCTCTGTACATCAGCACTGAAAACTAATAAAATATTCTCGACAGACGGATCGCGTACCTATCGGCTACGGCTGCCGGCATCGTGCGCCGACAGTGAAAAGTGTTCTGGTATGGAATCGCATTATTACACGTATTTCTGCAGTACAACAGCCATAGTGTTTTCTATGCTCTGACCGCGCTAGTACGGTGCCACGTCTGCTCGAGCTAAGTATTGGGGAGACACAGCGTTTCCAGATGGACTACCGGTACAGCAGGCAAAGAATGGCTATGGACTAATTGTATGGATCTGTCTGACTGATATTTTTCTCAGAGGGTCTAGTTTGTGCTAAGCATAATCCTTTATGAACTGATAAGGGCGTTGCAGTGGGGAGGGCAGAATCAGCCTACTTGGAGCCATTTTTGTTTAATGTTCACGAAAGTTGCAAGCAAAATGTAACGTTTTTCTACGATAAAAATTCACTCAACTGTATTGATGTAACTTACTGGGGTGCACGTAAGCTCTATGAGGGTGAT
Organism: Acanthoscelides obtectus; assembly: GCA_963669975.1. Taxonomy (NCBI): domain Eukaryota; kingdom Metazoa; phylum Arthropoda; class Insecta; order Coleoptera; family Chrysomelidae; genus Acanthoscelides; species Acanthoscelides obtectus. The sequence continues at coordinate 55,215,180 of CAVLJG010000001.1, read as the reverse complement.
TTATCATATCTTAATAGTGTAAGGTCGTAGGGTTGATTTTGGTTCAAATAGAACAGAACCTAAAATTCGAAAACTCACTTTTCAATAGAAATAGTTAGTTACGGGCATAACAATTCTGAAGACAGTAAACACGTTCCAAAATACTTCTTATCTTTGGTCAGAAATGCTTGCCTTCGTATCGCTCGGGTTACCTCTCCTATTTTCTACTCGAATCCACTTTCCTTCTTTTTGCGGATTTTGCCCATTATTTATCTATTTGTTATATACCTTTCTCTGCATGATCCTTTCTCTTTATAGATCATTTGGGCTTGAAGTACCACAGTTAGTTCTGCCTCTGGAAGCATCGAAACGATCGATAATGATGAGGAGCTGGAGAAAATCCTTGAATACATATAGTTGAAAAATAACAGTAGCGATGTAGATAAGACAGAAATCGAATCCCATGGAAATAAAATCACAGAAAAAGTAGTTTGCCAACATAATGACCAGAAAGGAAGGAGCTAAAAAGTGTGACGTGTGAAAAAATAAATAAAATAAATAATAGTAGGAAATGTGCGGCAGTTTCTTTAGTATTACTGGCTAATAATATGACTTCGTTGAATGAAAAGTTTCCTCCTTGCAAGGTAGGTGATACCGTCCGTGTCAAAATTCCTAACGTTGATAGAGGTAGAGGAGACATCCCAAATGTTTTAGTGGTGGTACTTGAATGTACTGAGGATAATTTATATGAGTTGGGCATCCAGTTTGGCATATTTTCCGATTTTTTTTCTATGAATTAATTGATCATGTGCGAATAAAAATTTTTAGACCCTGAAAACGTTTCGCCCGGAAGCAAATCACTGCGCCAAATAGCCAATGCCCAATCTTCACCTGGTGAACAAGGCTATAAAAGATGCCACTGTAAAACCAAGAGTGGAAGTAGAAAATGTCTTTCTAAAGCTGCTGGTGTTTTGTGTAACTCTAAACAAATGTCATTCAAGATTAAGTTATTCAGATAAGTAGATAATCCATCGTCTCAGTTTTTTTCATATCATTGGGTATGCAATCATCTATTTTTTTATTACTTACTTTGTCTAATGAATGTTTCAATTTCTGTTAATTAAATTGTTATACTCGCAAGAAATATTTAAAAACTGTAAAGTTCAGTTACAGTTAGGGGAAAAAATGTTTAAATTGTTATGTTGTTTATACCTCATGAAATATTTGTTGGAAAGTTCAGTTACAGTTACGACAAAAAAGTATGCTTTAGCTGTTATACGGTTATACCCACATAATATATTTTAAAATTGTAAACTTCAGCTACAGTTACAAATAAAAATGATGTCTATTCTTATACCCACATCAAAAATTTAGAAATTCAGTTACAGTTATAAAAAAATATGTTTAAATTGTAAAGGTCAGTTACAGCTGTGAAAAAAGTGTTACTAGAATGAGTGTTTTTTTGTTATTGCGGTTACTTACCTGTGATGACAATGCCAATGTATGGCTATGCTATGCTTAAGAAATGTATTGCTGAAATAAATAATATGAAAATAATGACATTATATTTTCTTTAAGAATACTCGCCTAAATCTGCTTGTAACGTTTAGATCACTAAGGGTTGGCTAGACCTATGTGTAGCCGTGATTGAGTTGGTTGGACCTAGTTTTAACCGTTTGCAACCGACTAATACAAGGTTTGGCCATGAATGTATAGGTTACACCTAAGACTAGCCAACTGCCAGTGGCTACACCTAGTTCTAACCGGTTAAACCTAGTTGTCACGGCATTTCTGGTTTTAGCCGTAACATGTATATATAGAAGAAAGGATGATGTAGAGAAAGGTATATAACAAATAGAAAAATAATGGGCAAAATCCGCAGAAGGAAAGCGAATTTGAGCAGAAAATAGGATAGCTAACCCGAGCGGTACGTATTTCTGCTTGTTGGCTTCATCAGGCCCGAAATGAAGGTACATATGCAACTACGAAAGTAGATACGCATATGCACATACATCCGAATACGAGTATAACCTGAGGAAACGAATATGGAGAGGGAAAATAATTACGAATACACACGAAGTCCACAATAAGAACCAACCTACATATAAAATGACTAGAACACCTCGAATTTTCAGAGCGACATCTAACCATAACCTCGCTGCCGGTTATAGCCACTTGCTGTGGTACTTCAAGCCCAAATGATCTACAGAGAGAAAGGATCATGCGGAGAAAGATAGGGAAGATAAATAGTGGGAAAATCCGTAAAAAGGAGGAAAGTGGATTCGAGCTCAAGAAAAATGATAGGTAACCCGAGCGAAACGAAGGCAAGCAATGCTAACCAAAGATAAAAAGTATTTTGGAACGTGTTTACTGTCTTTAGAATTGATATGCCCGTAACTAACTATTTCTATTGAAAAGTGAGTTTTCGAATTTTAGGTTCTGTTCTATTTGAACCAAAATTAACCCTAGGACCTTACACTATTAAAAGATGACAAATCTCCTTCATAGGGGTTACGTGAACCCCAGTATGTTACATCAGTACAGTTAACTAAATTTTTATCAGAGAAAAACGTTACATTTTGCTTGCAATTTTCGTGAAATTGAAAAAAATGGCTCCAAGTAGGCTGACTCTGCACTCCCCACGCAACGCCCGTATCAGTTCATAAAGGATGACGTTTAGCACAAACTCGACCATCTGAGAAAAATGTCAGTTAAACAGGTTCATACAATTAGTCCATAGACATTCTTTGCCTGCTCTACCGGTAGTCCATCTGGGAACGTCGTGTCTCCCCCATACTTAGCTCGAGCAGACGTGGCACCATACTAGCGCGGTCAGAGCAGTAAAAAACACTATGGGTGTTGCACTGCAGAAATACGTGTGATAATTTGATTCAATACCAGAACACTCATCACTGTCAGCGCACGACACCAGCAGCAGCCGTGGCCGATAGGTACGCGATCCGTCTGCCGAGAATATTTTATTAGTTTTCAGGGCTGATGTACAGAGAAATCTTTGAAGTGTGAAATATCTAAAGGTTTGCACTGTATGCATTGAATTGAAGGATGATCTAGACAAGGCTGCATTCGATATTTTGAGCAAACATACTTTATTTTTCTGTCCTGGTTTTAAAAACAAAAAGCGTATCGCACTTGTATATAGTGTAATAACAAGACGACGAGCAAAAATATATGTACCCAACACCATTTTAGTATGTGTACGGACACTAATACGCAGACTTGGAAGACTAAGCTTGCGATTCTTCTTGACATGACGTGTTCTCAACCGTGTCTCTACGGCCCCGGGGTATCCCATGGGTATTTAGGCCTTGGGCCTTCGTGGTAGTTGGAGTTTAAAAAAAATGTTTACCACTATGAAATATTTTCATTGCCAGACAGCAAAAAGAAAGTGAAAATTCAAAAAACTACATTTCTCTTGTCGACTTATTTGTTATACATTGCGACCGTAATGATTCCTGTAAGTGTACTACACTATGATCAAGACGCGGATCTACTTAACCTATTAAGGACCACTAAAAGAAAGAAACTCGTTTTGTTACGTTTTTAGCACAAAATAAATATTTATTACATCATTTATAACAATTCTTGAAAAATACCGAATACAAAGAAATACAAACTATATTCCTTCCAGGCTGCTAAATCGCAACGACGAGGGAAGTTCGTAATTTGGTTCTACGTGAGCCTATGCTATAGACTTAGGTCGGAGCGTCGCATATACGTAAAAAAGAACTCACAACGCAGTTAAGATTATACATCTGTTGTAGCGCAAGTATTTATTCAGAAAAATTGGCAGCATGTATGCGTATTTTGAAAACTTTCCATTCATGACTTACTTCTTTAAAATGTAGATTTCGCTAAGCCAAACTTCAATCATAACAGTTAAATTTCAAGAAAAATGTTGATAACTACCATAAAAAGAAATAGTTATTTTATAGTATGGCTAACACAAGCATGAGAATAAATGGGTCTGAATTTTTTTTTGAAAACATACCTCTTCCTGCTCATCCTACCGTACTGTATAATATTTTCAGTCTTTGTTTGTTTCATTGAAATATGTGTTTGAAGTAGATATAAGCAATCTGAAAATGATCCACGAACATTGTATTTCAATGTTCCGTTGAAAGCAGAATGTTTTAAGGCCGTTTTTTCAGTATTTTATTAATTGATCGATTGACGTCGGCTTGGTATGAGTAGGTAAGTCAGTAATAAAAAGCTACACAACTTTTATTTTTGTAAAAAGCTGTTTGATGAATGAGAGCTAAGGCCAGTTGACCTCGCTTAAAACGTTAATTTGCCTGGATAATTTTTTTGACTTATTTTACTAGATTATCAAACACCAAACTGGCCTCCCTCCAACGTCCAACCTCCCAGTCAGCCCCATCCACGTCGCAACGGTTGTTGGCTAGACTTCGAGGCACCTCAGTGCAACAGAAATAGACATACCCTATGCTTGGAGGCTACTTCTGTTACACGTTTCGCAGTTGGTTGTTGGATCTCAAGACATAAGGCCACTGGTTTCTGATGCAAGATGCATTATTCATCAGAAAATGTTGGTGTTAAGAGTTGGACTTTCCACGCATTCATGTTTATTTTATTAAACAAGGCAGAGGTGGTACAATGAAGTTGCCCATCATCCTGCGAACTTCGTTCATAACAGGCAGATATGTGGAACAGCCAAATGGGATAAAATCTTGAAAGATTCAGATTTTAGGTTTGGGGATTGAATCTTACTGGGAAGCTATCAACCACAAAACTTCCAGTCCCTAAATCTTATTTAATTAACTGTCTGTTAGAAAAGAGTCATCGATCAGTCGGATACCCTTCTCTAAGCAGCATCGAGCATGGATAATGTAGTCGGAGATGCAGCAACTCAAACATGTGAGCAGTACTCGAGGATAGTTCTTATCTGGGCCTTGTACAGAGTTAGCAGGTTATGTAGAGAAAAGTTCTTTTTAGCCAAGTATCCTAGGTTTTTCCCAGCAGATGCCGTTATCGATAAAATATGTTATTGCTAGAACAAGTTCAAGGTGATCTGGACTCCGATCAGCCAAAATAAACGGCTCTTTGGTAGAACTCGGCTATCAATCCTCGTCGGATGAGCGCTACTACATTTCTTGTTAAATAAGGTACTGTGTTTTGAAAACATTAAATTGTAGTACCGCCTGGATTTTGATGAAATTTTCATACAAGGTTACTACTATGACAAGGACGAAAAAGCTTTGTAGTTTTTGAAAATCAGTCCACTGGCGGCGGAAAATAACTGAAAAAACGAAAAAGATAGAAATTGTTCAAACTTCTTTTTTTGAAATTTCAGAGGGTCCTGATCATTTTTGACAAAAAATTAAGGTTAAAAAATTGGGGGTGGGGGATTGAAGGGGGTGGAGCGAGATGTATCGCAATGTTTTGATGTTAATGTTATTTTTATACTTCCAACCCGTTAATTCTACGCAACTATAAGACATATTTTATACATACATATTTGCCCAAACATTTGCCCTTAAAACAAAAATATTTTCTCCTCTTAAGACGGAACAAAGTGAATATTCTTACGGAACAAATTTATTTCTGGATTGTTGTGTATGGAGATTGCTCCGACATATTGCTATAGCGCGGCTATCCAGTATACGTGTGCATTTATACATATACCGTGGGTAATCTAGTCCCAATTGCGTCTAGTGTGTGGTGCAGATTAAAGTTCTTCCGTCCTTCTAAACGAGTACCTGGAGTTTTGTTAGAGGTAGACTTCCAACTCCCAAACTTCTCCCCAAGCTCATACACTTCAAATTCCGGAACTTCCGCATCTGGCACAAACAAGGTTATAGAAACTCAAAATTACCTCTACCTTTCTATAGCTCTATTCCTTTATAACTCCCGGAGTTTCTGTCGTTCAATTTGTTAATTTGTGTATCAATTGTGGTTCATTAAGGCTGCACGAACACACCCCCGAAATTTATATGAAATCGGATTTTTCACCTCCCAACTCCCGGTGTTGCACTTTTCCGATCATCGAACTTGTAATCTCGTTGCAGACTAGAACATCTCTACCAACTGATCCTAGCAGATCTGCCAAACCCCCAACTCCTCGCTTCCTGAAGAGCAAGGGCTGACCAAACATCAAATTTGTCACCATCCATCTGCAAGGAGTACCTTGCACTAGCCAAAAATAGGCTCGCAGCTGGAAGGAGATGAATTTGCCAACACAGAGGAGGATAGCAGACTTCAATAATATAGGCCTCCAGTCAAGGATGGGGATTCGGCATCAAAAAGGCACCAGAAGAAGTTTTCAGCCCCAAGCGAGCTATTGGCTGTGGGTTAAGGAAGTTCCATTCCATTCTTGGCAATAGGGAGACCGGGGTACAACATCCTGCCTTGCGAAACATGTTTCAATAGTTAAATACAGATTCTATGATTTCAATTTGTAGTAAAAGGGGATTTATGTCATTCGTATTTCATACCTGTATATCTATGTTCTACTGGCCGTTAAACAAAACCACGTAGATGGATTGGTGTTCCACACCCTCGGTGGCCTTTTTAAATTTTTTATATCTACATCTATGGTTTCATTAATTAAGCACCAGTAGAGCATGGAGATGAATTAATATGATAAATGCGGGAGAAGTTGAAGGAGTTATGTTAAGAAGACCGTCAACATCAACCTATTTTCAATTTCGTTTTCCAGCACTATCAGATATGAGATGCATACGTCGGCACAAATACCTTCAGATCACCGTCTTCTTAGTGTATGCCATCACATACGTGTTGTCCAACCCGAAAACGTCATCCACCTCTCCTCCCGTCACGCTTGATGACGTCATCGATACCGTCGAGAAAGAGACTGACAGCCCCAGACAGAACATGAGGCGAAGTACTACGTCCTGGACAGGATTATGGGCAATGGGGCTGCTGGCATAGCAAATACGTCTATTAGTAATCATGAGGCCAAACATCATATTTTAGGTGAGCAGATTCTGTTTTTTATTCCATATGATGTTAGGGAAATCTATTTTTATAGATCCTTGCTATAGAGATATTTTACTGATTGCTATATTTGCAGATTTCCTATATTAACGGAACGAATATCACTATGGTGGCGATTGCTGGCTATTGCCATTTTCAAACATATATTAGGTACTAAAAGATAAGCTCAATATAGTATGGAAAATAATACAAAAGTTATCCCAGAGCACGTGGTTAATCTCTCAGATTCATATACACACAAACATAACGTGATGTCCTAAGAGGTACTTTTATGGAGATACAACCGCATGACAATAACAGATAACAATTAACTCATCTAGATCGTTAGGGCCCTATTACAATATTATTAACTTCTTGCATCCTGTAAAATAATGGCACAACGGTTATTGAAAGTAACGTCCCTTAGCTAGAAAAAATGTACTCTGTCATCGACAAATCGAGCCGCTTTTGAAGAAAACAATATCATTTCTAGTCTAAAGAGCTTACTCAAATTCCTTATCATGAATATGTTATCACAGGGACTATATTTTTACAGTGGGTGCTAATACGAGGTCTGTACACTAAGTAATGAGACTGGCAACGTAGCGTTCGATTTGATAACACTAGACGCACCGGGCTTAAAGGGGAGATAGAGAAACATGTGATCCGCCTTCAGTACAAGTTTGAACTCGCTCGAGTCATTTGGTTAGCAGTAACGATTTTTTTGTGAAACAGTTTTTCCTATGTGTTATAAAAATGAATGGCGGTGTGCTATCAGGTTTTGCTTCAGATCTGGGAACAGTGCAACGGAAACACTTGCTAAAGTTCAGCAGGCCTACAGAGTAGTATTTTGTCAAGCCCAGCTTTTTCGGTGGCTTAAGGCATTTTCAGAAGGAAGAGAGTCGATTGAAGATGAACCATGAAGTGGGAGACCCTCATATTCAAGAACCGATGAAAATATCGCACAAGCGTTCAGATCGTCGGTTGACAGTCAGAATGATCGGAGAAGAGTTAAATTTGACTCACATCACCGTCTATCATGTCAAGAACAGCTGGATGATGCATCATGATAATGCTCCTTGTCACACAGCAGTGTCAATAAGTGAGTTTTTGGCCAGGTAAAAACATTCCGGTGGCTCCTGAGCCTCTTGAGTCGCCTGACTTCAGTTCTTGTGACTTTTTCCTTTGCCAAAGTTGAAAAATCACCTTGGGATAGTCGTAAACAATCAAATGACTGTAACCGACCAGTTGAAGGTTATTCCAGCACGGTTATAAGGAGTGGAAGAACGTCTCCAGCGCTGTGTAGCTTCAAAAGAAAGTTAATTTGAGGGTGATAATATAAAATTGTAATTATATTTGAATAAAAAAATCAAAAAGATCGGTCAATCACTCGTACACTAATGGAAAAAATTAGAAGTACAAACATTTTTTCCAAATTTTTGGTGATTTTTCAGAATGTGAAAACTGGTCGTATCGTGGTTTTAGAAAGAGCATGTTGAAGCTCCTAATTTTAAGATCTCCTAACAAGAAAACTTTCAAAGCTACATGTTCCACGTAATTTGAAGAAACATCGTGACAATTTTTTTTTGCAACTGAGACATTTTTTTAAAACCTTGGTTCGACATTTTTTAGCTGAGCTGTCGAAGCTGAATTACATTCTAGCATACCGTTTCCTTGCTACAAAGGTTCAAATTTGTGAAAAAATTAAAAGGTCACATTTTTGAGTATAAACATGTCCCAATCATGGTTAAAATTAAAACAAAGTCTTCCTCTCGCAAATACCATTTAAACTTACCGAAACATTTTTTTTATTTTTTATTTTGTAAGGGCTTACAAAACTTGGTGTGTCGACTGCTTATAACATCCAACATAATCCTTTTGGTACTTGGCGAACCGGATTTCCAGACAACGGTGGTGAAACCAGTAGAGGTATATGCTTGGCTAAAAAACACGTCAAGGACACATATAGCAAGAATTCAAGTGAAGCATAGCTTCTGGAAACCTTGGTAGAGACACTCATATACGAAGAAAGTGAATGGTTGACTAAAAAACACGCCAAAACTCACACACAGCAAGTATCCAATTCAAGCATATCGTCTAGAAGCATTGATAGAAGCACTCGAAGCATCAGGTTCATCATACGCACAAAAAACGCCAGGTGGGTCAGAACAGGGATACCAAGCATACAGGTCAGGTGCACTGGTACAAACATCCGTACGTAAGGAAAGCTGTAGGTTTTTCACCATATTTTCCTTTTATAGTATCCCAACAATCTCTTTATTGTATTGCTTCGTTTACATTCATCCCTTTGTGTGTATATAATGACTAAATCGACGAAATCGCTGAAATTGAAACTCTGCATTTATGCTTTAAAATTTTAATCTCTCTGTACAATCTCATTCCGATATTGAGACTCGGTTACCACACATAACTTCATTGATTGAGAAATTCGAAGCAATTCAGTTAAAGATAGATGATCTTTCATAGGCACAAAGCGACGATATAGAACGTTACCGTTTGAAACTACTTATTATGAAACCATATCGCATGCTCCTAGTTTAATTCATGATTTGAATCCTCAAGAGGCAAATGCAACTCTCACGCATTCTGCAAATTCGGTAATGCGGCCTCGCATGACAGCGACTTTGCCATTTGCACTCCGCGAGAAATCACTAATGAAGTGCAGCTTCCACTCATTGATTTACCGTATTTTGATGGACAATACTCAGTGGACGTACTTTTCTGGAAGCTTCCACACTCCAATCGATAACAATCGCACACTGTCAGATTTACAGAAATTTCAATGTCTCAAGGGTGGTCTGAAAGGTGATGCTGCGGAACATATTAAAGATTTGAGAGAATTGCCATTAATCAAAGCAGGTATACACATATTCTTCAGCTTAGAAAATTCCTTGATACATTCAATCTACATAATCGATCTTTAACTATTCTTGGAATGCCCACAGATCATTGGGACATGTTATTTATCGACTCTATTGGTTCTATACTTCATCTCAACAGAGTTTTAAAGGTCTTGAATTTCACGACATTACTCTAAAGTGGTAACTCAATTTTTTGGAAGAGCAGTGTGAGCTTTTGGAACCAGACATACAAGTCAAAGCGAAATCACCTTTGACACATATTACAACGAATCGTTTTGGTTTGGTCGTTGTTCTTTTTGCAATTCTAACCGTTTCAGTCATTCATTCAGCTTAATAAAATGACAGTAAATTAAGGCTAATCTTGTCCGCCGTTTGATTACGCCATCTCAGTTGACCCTCCTGGTCATGAGCTTCGTCGCCCTCTTCGTGTATATCACTTCGCCAAGTAACTTCAGTTCTTACCTTAGAATCCCCTCTCTTGCGTAATGCCCGCCGTAGCAGATTCTCGTGCAAGGACGTCGCCCAGCACCTGTCGGAGATGTCGATTGAGCCATCGCCAGGTTATTGCTGGTCCGGCATGGGTATCACGTATCTTGAAAAGTGACATTATGCTGATTTTTTTGACATTATGTAGGTTTTCCTACAAGCTACTAACTTAGCACTTAGTTGTACGTGTTGCCTAAACGTCATGAGGCTTGTTATCAATCTTTGGCTCTCATGCGATGTAAAATCTGCTTCAGATATAGCATTACTGGAGGTCTAAGCTGTAAGTTGTATGTGTTGATGATAATTACATTGGATTCTTGTCTCAAATACACTTATTTGAGATTCAAAGCTAGAAATTAGTTGCGCAAATGAGAGAAATAAGAAATAATTATATTCACTGTACCCTGTCAAATTACTATCCATATACATGCTAACAGTAATTACACACAACGCGGGCGCGGTGATGTTTTCCCGTAATTCTCCTCAGTTTTTCATGTTATATAATTTTGATCATGACCTCTCTTCAGAAAGCACAACATATAAATAGCCCGTCGAGCACAGCCAATAGATATATTTCATTGGCAGCATATTCACTAATGATTTTCTCACGCAGCAAATATCACTGATTTTATACACATGCAGACCAATACACATAATCATCCAGATGCGATCTTGCTATTCAACCAACATTCTTCTCAGAGATAAAAAGTACAGACAAGGACCATTTGGCCTCACGAAACATATGCAACCAATAATGCGTAAAGTTTAGTTGAGTGATTCCTTCTTAGATGGACGTTCACAACGATCCTATTGAGCAAACGTGGAATGACTGTTTGCGCCCTAAAAACTACCTAGTTTACAAGATGACATCTTATAGGTTTTTTTGACGTTTTATAGGTTTTTACATGATACCCACCGGGTACTTGCGCCTGCTCGGAGGCATTCACCGTGTATCCTGGAACATTCGTCGTGTTCTGTGGGGCGCTGTTTCCCTGACTCGCCATGAGAGGTCAGTAGCTAGCTCGCCGTCACAACATTTCTTCAAAATGCCAGATTTCATACCGCCAAGTATAGTTCTCCTTCACATAGTTCCACAATGTAGCCGCCTATATTGGCTATGGTACGTCTTGAAATCTGCTAAATCTCAATCTAAGATCCTCAATACCTTGCGATTTTGTAAATGATCTACAAATCGCCTTTCGCCAACACGACACTTTCACCAATGTGGATATGTATTACAACGCGAAAGTATGCAAAATTATTATAGGCATGTATAGAGTCCAAACGTAAAGTTTGGAATTAATATTTTTTCAAAGTGTAACCTTCTTGACCAGAAAACTCAGACCTGTCGATTGTTGATTTAAATGAAGTAATTTACCCCAATAAAACAGTCTGAGAAACGAGTTAAACTGCGCAGGTAGATATTTGTATGGTCATTTCGATTTAAGTTTATTGTTATAAGAAGATATTACACAGAATGTTCTACCTGTTTGCGACACGGGTTACCGTTCAGAGAATTATCCCAATCTTTGAGGTAAATTATTCTTACTATAATGTTTGTAAATACCGTTAATTCATCCATCATCAATCATTACCATCAATCATCACCATCATCACAATCATCATCATCATCAATCATCATCATCAATCATAATCATCAATCAACATCGTCCATCATCATCACCAATCAATATAATCAATCATCATCAATCATAACCAACAATAATCATCATCAATCATTATCATCATCAATCATCATCATCAATTATCATCATCAATTATCATCATCAATCATCATCATCAATCATCATCATCATCATCAATCATCATCAATCATCATCATCAATCATCATCATGATTCATCATAATCAATCATCACCAACAATCATCATCATCACCAATCATCATCATCAGTAATCGTCAATCATCATCATCAATCTTGATCATCACCAAATGCAAACGTGGTCGGAAGGTTAGAATTAATGTGTGAAGTTGGTACTATTGGCATTCAAGTAGTTGTTAGGGGAATTCGTTTTTGCTTCATCTGTTACCAGTCTAAAGGAGATGTTTCGAAATTTATTATGGAAAAAAATTCGTTCAATATATTTTTGCTGGCAAAATTGGTTGATGTTTTCAAAGACCTACACTGGCGAGAAAAGATATTTTTTATAACATGTTGATTTTACCTATTGAATTATTATGCTTGTTATTGTGACAAATAAATATTGGGAGGTACTTGTAAACATTCCAATATTTCGCAATTCAGCAAGTAGTATGAATAAATAATGCAAGTTGCCTGACATCAGCCGTTTTGTTCATACAATTGTCAATCATGAAAATGAGTGATATTTCTAAGAACAAACGTTTGGAGAGATGTTCTTCTCTGTCAAGGACCTTGATACTGCTATAGCACATCAAGTGTCCTGTGGGGCTAACATGAGACGCCAAAGCAGATATTTCTGGATGCAATCTGGCGTCACTCCTGTGGGATGTTATTTTGCCAATTACCGACCTATCTATATCAAATTACAATCATTACAGTTGATGGAGTAGAGAGTATTGGCTAAGCTAAGTACAGATTTAGAGGCAACACGACAATTTAAAGTGCTACATAGTCTGGCCAATTTTGAAGTTAAGTCCTGAATGTGTGGCAATACTACAAAACTATTTCTGAAATTTGATGGTGCATTGGTATTATTATTGTTAGGAGAATTATTTGTAATGTTACTAGAAGGAGTGGAATTATTATTGTCATTATTAGGATTTGGCATAATACTGGACGGACAGCTGAACAAGATTCTGTTAATCAAGTACCTCGGATAACCATTGTTACTGAGCAGTGTTGAGAGTTTTCGTAGATTTGAGGTGTGGAAAGTATTGTCAGAGATGCTAATTGCCCTTGTTTTCATTTGTTTCACCAGATTTACTTTATTTGTAGTTTGTGGTAAGACCTGAAGTTCAGGAACCTTCCTGATGACATTGGTTTCCTGTACCAGTCTGCCAGTAAGAAGTTGTTGTTTCGAATGACTTTTGAGTCCAAAAGTGGGACTGATTGATTCTTTTTCAAAAATGAATTGAATATAGGGATCATAGCTATTAAAGTCTTCGACAATACTATCTACTCCCTGTGACGGGAGACAAACAATAATGTCGTCTACATACTTCTTTATGAAACATATGTTGAAAGGTAAAACTTGATAACAATATCCAGCAGGTCATCCATCACATATTCTGCCAAAGTTGGTGATAGTACCAAGCCAATTGGGCAACCATGGTATTCTAAAATGAAGATAAACGAATCCAAATTTAGATTGCAGCATTGACATATTTGATCCCAGTGTTTATTAATAGATTTGATACAAGCATCATGGTCGACATCGCTGAAAAGTGAGACTACGCCAAGACTCGCAATAACATGACCAGGTGGTATTTGTAGTCTATTAAACTGTTGAAAGACATCGAAAGAGTCTTTAATATAGTATTCGCGTTTAACTTAGGCTGATTTTTAAACATCCGAGATCAATGACGATAGAGCTTGCGAGGCTGAACCAACTGAAGCTACTATAGGTGTAAGCGATAGAACCGGTTGATGCATCTTAGGAAGAGCATAAAATTTTGGAGAGACAGAATTATAAGTTGTTAATGATTTTTTGGTCTTAATTAATTTGCCGAGTGATAAAGAGCTTTTTCTGTTATTGGAGTAGGGTCTCTATTGAGTTCAGTATACAAGGGATCATTATCAGTTAAGCTATTACATAGATCAAAATATAGTTGCCTTAGCATTATCACTGTGACATGACCTTTGCCAGATCTCGTGACAATTATCAGGATATTCTTGCAGGAATTTCTTTGTTTTTTTTGAAAGATTATGATAAAAAGAGATATTATTGGAGTGATTAGTGATAATGTTGGTGGAACGAGTTGTAAACATATTTCTGTCTGTATCATTGTTAATGAAAGATGCTATTACGTCTACATCAGCTAGAATGGACTTGATTGGAAGGTTCTTGTTGACAATCCGCTCAACACTAAACTTTTGACCTAAAGAAGGAAATCTAGAAACTATATCAGGAATGTCAACATTACTTTCTTAGTCCGGTTGTCACGCAAAGTTATCACAGAGTCATCCAACAATCTGCCAAACTTGTGTATGTTAGACTTTTTAATATTATGGAACAAAGTGTTGTAATGCCTTAACTGCATGGACTGAAAATTATTAAAAATTAATGGAGTTTTAACTGTTTATGACAGGAAGAGATCTCAAGTGACAAAAGCCTTGCATCTAACCTTTGTATTGAAGAATTAAGCCAGTCTTTCGCCAGGTGGTTGTGTAAAATGTGATTGATGGATCCCAGATGATTGGTGATGTGCGGTGGTATCAAGCCTGGACGTATGTATCCCATGTTGATGCTCGATGTTGCGGAAGAAACCCAAATCTGTAGATTGTGTGCGATTCATAGTTATGTCGAAATAACTAGACAAATGGACGACTCGTCTTTGGAGAAATCGACAAATTATGCTAAGTGTACCCTTTTGACTTACAACTCAAGCTTTCGACAGTCTAAGCTGATATCATCAGGAGCTAAAAACAAATTTAGAAATAATAAATAGCGACCATACTCAATTGATTGGAGTTTTTTTACTTACTCCGTCAATGAGGTTGGTGCTAGAATTTGATGTTGTAAAATGTGTACGGGTGCAAAACATAGCTATGTTTTACTGATAAAATACAAACGGATTAGGACAAACGTTATTAATTAAATAAATGATGAAACTTTTCTCTGTCACATCTTGAAATAACCTCAAAATGCTAACGTGGTCGGAAGCTTAGAATTGATGTGTGAAATTGGTACTATTGACATTCAAGTTGTTAGGTGAATTGGTTTTTGTTTCATCTGTTAAAAAACACGCATGGGGTCATTCCTCGAAATTACGATGCTTTCCCACATTATGTTGCTAATAATAAACCAGTAAGATAGGCACGCACTGCCTTCCACTCACGATAAACTCACACATAGAGGCGCCCACAGGTGCCCACACTAGCACAAAACCCGCGGTTACAAAACTTTCTTTCAATAAATTTGTATCTACCTAATTCGAGGACAACTTTCGCCATAAAACTAAGTTTGCGTTTACTCTTGAATGAAAGCTAATCGTGACATGCTTAAGCAATGGCACCCCATACCATGACACCCACAGTGCGAATATGGCGCTCGATGGAATATTAGACGTCTTTCACCCCATCTCCTCCTTACTCTTGCACGGCCATCATGTGTGCCCAAACATAATCTGCACTCATCGCTGAACACAACATTTCATATTCAATTCAAGTCTCTCCGTACTCCATGCCAATCGTTGATGCGTTATTCCACGATGAGCTGTCCTCCGACAGCGTAAAACCACTGGTAAAAAATAAATATCGCCCAAACTTCGATTTTGGACGTTTCAGGGGTTCGAAAACATTTTTTTTAAATATAAAGGTAAAAAGACTTGGGGATCATTAATTGTTTGATGTTGGTACATTTATACGCTCCTAATCTTGGTAATTCTACACAAACATTAAACATATTTCAAATATCAAAAGTTGCTGCGTATGCTGACCCTTAACACCTAAAATAAATAAAAAGATTCTCAGCAGACGGATCGCGTACCTACCGGCCGCGTTGTTCCCGTGCCGTTGGCCCTGTTCCACGTCACAACACACGCAGCCTCGTCTAACCGGGTCAGGGACAAGTGACGTTGTCAGATGCATGACCTTTAGGGCAGAGAAAGGATGTATATTGTCTAATTGTATGGTCCTGTTTGATGGACATTTTCTTCAGAGGGTTCAGTTTGTGCTGAATATAATCCTTTTTGCACTGATAACGGCGTTGCGTGATAAGTGCAGAATCCGTCTGGTTGACGCCATTTTTTTAAATCTTGAGGGTGTCCATTTTTTAGTTCAGCATCTACCAAATTGTTTCTTCAAATTTATTCATACCATTAATGTGTAACGAACTCAAAAGAGTGGAAAAATCGATCAGAATCTCGTTCTCGTCGGCTTCATTGAATAAAATGAACCGTGATCGAGTGAACGGTCCACGTCCGTCACATTTCACTTCACACTCAAGAATGGAGTCACGTGGTACAAAACATACAACTTAGGCCGTAGTATCTATGAATGGCCTCCGCTAGTGCCATCTTTGAAGCAGATGTTACATTATTGTCATACACACATCACATCAAAGCACATATCTGACTTTTATGCATTATACACAGCTTCTGCAAGTCAATAGTAGGTAGTATATTGTAGAAATGAAAGCAAATGCGAGTGTCAGATTGCATCTGACCGTCAAGTTAGCCTTCGTTTTGTAGTTATGTAATAAGGGTGACCCGGTCGTGGCTACTTCTCCACCGGGTATCTGTCTTTGAAGTGATTCAGTTAAAGCAACAGTATTAATCACTTTATAATTGATATTGTACGAATTCATCGTCAGGCATGTATGTTTGCGTACAAGGTGTTACTTTCATCCATTACTGCACATAATATTGTGAACTTATTAAGAGTCTTCGGTAAATAAATAAAATACCACATTATGTTGATTGACAGATTGGGATATACTCGTATTTGGTT
This sequence comes from Acanthoscelides obtectus, assembly GCA_963669975.1. Taxonomy (NCBI): domain Eukaryota; kingdom Metazoa; phylum Arthropoda; class Insecta; order Coleoptera; family Chrysomelidae; genus Acanthoscelides; species Acanthoscelides obtectus. Next base: position 55,198,245 of record CAVLJG010000001.1, on the reverse strand, counting down.
TATATGTTACTTATACGCTTCTCTTTCAGTTAATGTTTTCAATAAAAAAACTAGTCTACGAGCCCCTTTCCACTTCAGTTGGCCCACTTCCACATTTGTACCAAAATATGCCTTTATAAACTAAACATGGCGAAAACTATTTACTTCTAAAACAATTTATTTTCTCAAAAATATTTTAGATGCACCTAGTCATAAAAAATACATATTTGAAATCACTTATTTACCTATAACTAATAGAAAATCTGAACAAATAAACAATGTGCGAATAAACGCGCGAAGTTAACAAAGCAACAATTGAAAGATTACCATTGGGTAACATCACCTTTATTTTTTATTACGGCTGAAATTCTTTGGGGCATAGTGTTAACCAAGTTTTGGCAAAAATTTGGTGTAAAACAATCCCATATTTCTTGAAGCTTTTGTCTCAGTTCGGTGATTGTACGAGCAGGATGTTGTCGTAGAACCTTTTTCATCTCGTGCCACAAAGTTTCAATAGGTGACAGATCTGGACTGCTAGAAACCCATTTCAAAAGTGGTACATTATTTTCTTCCATCCATTTTATAGCCTTTTTGAGGTATGGCACGCTGCACCATCTTGATGAAACACAAAATCTTGGCCGGATGTCAACCATTCTTCCATCTCTGTTAAAAGCGATTCTTCTAAAATTGCCAAATATTTGTTTGTAACCACATTTCCATCAATAAAATGAAGTTTTCCTACTCCTTTTGATGACATACTGCCCCAGACCATAATGGATGCTGGAAATTTCACTTTTCTCTTCAGACAGTCAACATGGAATGCTTCATTTTTTCTGCGAATAACTACTGCGACTGTCACCAACACAAACTTCGAATCGGGCCTCATCACACCATTGTATTGCACACCATTGTTGAGGTGTCCATTGTCTATGTTCTTTAGCCCATTTAAGCCGATTTTTCTTTTGCAGTGGAGTTAATAGTGGTTTTTCTTTGGCCTATAAACAGGTTGTGCAACTTTAGAGTTTTTACTTCACTTTTTTTATAAGAAAACTTACCTTACAAGTGCTAAATCCCAGTTTGTGGGCCTCTCTATGAGTTGTGGACCTCGAAATTCTCCTTCCAACAGTGTCACTCCACAGAGCACTTAATTTTAAATAATTGGCACGTCTGTTTTTTACGATTATTCTTATTAATGCTCTTCGGTCGCCATTTGTGATATTACTTTTTTTCACATATCGTGGCTTAATATTAACTGAACCAGTTACGTTATATCTTCTAACAATATTTCTCACACTGTACCGCGATAAGTCTAACAAAATTGCAATTTCTGGGTTTGATTTCCCAAAATTAAAAAATTTATTTTCAGTAACAGAATTTTCTCACTAATGACCTTTCCTCTACCCATTTTGAAAACCTTATCTACCCAAAACTATTTTAAACGTATTCTGACAGCTGTGAGTAATAAAAACAATTGTCAACGCTTTTCTTTTTCACAGCCACCTATGCGTTATAGACTTATTTTGCATTGAAATGTTAAAATATGTTGATATGCTGTAATTGCAACATGTGTTATTTTTATGCTGCAAATTTGATTAGGGAGTGATTAAGTTGGTGTTTTCTACTATATATTATCAAAATATTCATTGTTAATATTTTAAACCTATAACACCCTGCTACATTTTTATTATTTGTGTTTGATAAGAAAAAAACTAAGATTTCAATAGTTGGGCCAACTAAAGTGGGAGGATTTATATTTCATATACTAGTACTTTAGTAAGCTCTTTCACAACCTCAAAATGGGACGAAATCGGGTTGAAGTCGAACTACCGTCTTTGGTCGAGTAGTACCTAAGGGCACATTATTTCAGTTCGTAGAAGTCTCAGGATATCAGAACATTCGTAATAATGCACGTCCCTGGTAATAAATTGATTCATAAACAAATGTGGTGCAGATGTAGGTAACTCTAGGAAATGAGTGTCCGGTGGTGTCCTTCAATGGCTTGTATCTCCATAGTGGAGATTGGTAAGACATTTTCTTATAAAAACTTGTCACATAATTTTTTGTCCTTTATTCGAGAGATTAGCCACATCCACTTTATTACTTTATATGTAAATAAAACGTAATTCCTTAATCTTTTTTTAAGCCAGCGCTATAATTATCCTTAAGTCGAAACAAACTTGTATGAATATCAATAATCATTTTCCTCTCTCAACAGCTGGCCTTTTTAAACACAGCAGCTCAACAGTACCAAACAAAACAGCAACTAACGACGAAACGCACAATGCAAAGCATCACCTCCTCAACAGTTTGATCGGCCATGGTGCTGGTAACCTGAATACAACCAACAAGACCTTACACACCCTGGACAAGTCACCTTCAGGCAAACTGAATAGCTCAATTCCCCCTACAGCAACAAGTAGAGATGGGAGAGATCACACTATAAAAGAGATAGTGAAGCAAGCCAGTGAAGCTGCAGCAGGGGCACCGGAGGAGTGCACTCCTCCAGCTATTAAACAGGTAAACACTTTAGTTTGGTGGTTGAAACAATAGAAAGACGTGATATTTTTGTTTTGGCCTTTATTTTAAAGAAAACATCATTTTCATCCGAAATATAGGGTCTTTCAAATTCGACCCTCACCTTTAGGATCTCGTAAATTGTAAGAGACACAAGTGTCGCTGGGGGCAAATTGCGTATTTGGTTAATAGACAAAATGCCGCTTGGAAAGTTTCGAAACACAAAGTACTTCCGAAGAGGACGGAAAGAACTAAATTTTCCCAAAATCGTTTTAATTGTTTCCTGACTTTATTTGTGGTGGGATTTCAAAATAAATTCAACATCAAATATCCACTTTTGTTCCTCTACAAAATGGAATAATTAGAATTTCAGTATGACGATTCATCTCCTGTTCTCCAACATCAGCTTTATTTCTTATAAAAGACGCCATACTGGATTTTTGCACAGACGAATAGCATATTTAATTCTGATTCTGAATGTATACTTGATACATTGATGTTGCCAAACCTTAGTTATTTCAAAAATATAGAATTTTCTAGGTGGGCTTTGAAATTATTAGACAGTCACTTGTTTCACCTGCCAGATTTGTCCCAAAATCATTTTCAATTTTTCCTCACTTTATTTGCCACTTTTTCTCTTCTACAAGACGGCATGATTAGAATTTCAATATAAGGTTTCGTCTCTTGTTCTCCAGCATTAGCTTTACTGTTTCTTTTGGACGCCATATTGACATTGCAATTCCATAAAAACCGAAGTTCTTAGGTCGGCCTTGAAATTATCAGATTTCATTTGTTTCGTATTCCAGACCAGACCTCGAATTGAACATAGCAACAGAGTTTGGAAGACTGAGAAGAGGAAAAATAAATCGAAATAAATGAAGAGAAAATGATCAAAGTAGGGAAATAATGGGCAAAATGACCCAACAAGAACCAACCTACACATTGTGGTATAAAATGTATGCTAAAGAATATTTGTTTTGGGATTTATTTATCTCCTGAATCACAATCTTAGGCATGTTTTCCAATAGTTTTTTTAACCAAACCTTGTACTGATCAGCATTACCATCCAGAGCAGTTCCTACTAGATATTGTCCAAATTTTGGTTGAGTACTTGGAGTATTTTCAATAGGGTAACCTTTGTTCACGGTTAATGATGATAATATCCTAAATGGTATTTTGTTACTGGATTCACAATAGGTTTTATTGTTTATTTCATGCAATGTCCAGTGAGTGACATACATTATTAATAATAATTTATCGTGGTTGGTTAAATATATAAACAGGATGCTCACCAACAATTCATCTGTAGGTACCTCAAGAATATTATTTAGCCACCTCTCGCTGTTCAATGATCGACTTTGATATCTACGTTGTTTCGCCATTTATATATTGACCACCCAAAGTACATTACTCACTGCACAGGCGCACCAAACTACTCAAAAACATACAGCTGGATTTGAACAAACCCGTTTGAGTTTCTGGGAAATCCACAATCAATCCTCGCCTCTTTACTGCAAAGCCAACCCTTTAGCATAGGGCTTGATCAGTACTGCGATGTTAGATGTGTTTGACCTGTGAATTGTCATAATCAGGTGCTTTTATTAGTCTGGCTGGATCAAACAGGGGCTGTATTTGGATTGCTGAAAACTGGGGCTTTTATATCCCGGAAGCTGCTAGATTCATGGGGTCCACGGGTCGAAACTGCCATTTATAACAAACCAATAATAACTGGTAGTCGATCCCCATAAGATTGCGGCGTCCTTTGGTTTTACGAGACTTGGCGAGTGCTACCATGTCGCAAAAATTGGAGTTGGCGTTGAGGACCATAAAGTAGGCAGCCTACATAGCTTGGGTAATCCCTGATAGCTGATTCGTAGCCCATGAACGCTAACACAATGAGAGTATGGAGAAGGCAGCACAAAGAAAGACTATTAATAAATGTTTAATTGAACATAGCCTTAGCTTAACCATACTTGTTCTGACAACGCATGCAATCCAATGCATAAGCCGATCAGTGAAGGACCGGCTTACTACGGATCCCGTACTTATATCTGAAGCTCCATAGGAAAGCTCTTTATTTCATCCGAACAGGACTCGACAGCTCTCTTCATGTCCTATTGATTTTACCTTCCGCCATTCGTTGCTCGTTGGTATAGTGGTTTTCTCGTTTATTTGCATTTCTATAGCTTATCCATTACTACAAATAAAGGAGGAATAATAGAAAGAAACTACCGCATCTTCAGATAATTCAAGTAAATGTCAGCAATCGTACGAGTATGTCTGTAACACAGAAATATGAAAAGCCCTATAAATAAGTAGTAGGAGAGCCTTAGATGGTGAATGGGTAGTTACTCGAGCGTCGCAGGGACTTATTGGGTTTTGAAAGTTAGATCGCAGATATAAAAAAAAGTTATATAATGTACCCTTTTAGTGGTGTGGGAAACGTCCACAGGTTTTCAAAAATATAAAAAGCGCGTTATACTCGTATATTGATATTGAGGGATTGTAATTTGGTGGTTTGTATTGGGTGGGCCATTAATGAAGGGCACCATCTCTATCTCGACACCCAGTGAACCTAGAGCTATCGGTTAAAAAAAACAAAAGTGGCGAAAGGAAATAGCTGTAATTTATTTCCAACTCCCTAAAATAGCCGCCAGAAAGCGCTACTCCAATCTCAAAACTACAAATGCCGTTATTTCGAAAACTTTAAATGCAATGATTAGCATTTTTCATTATTCAAAATAGAGATATCTCAAAAACCGCGAACAACCGAATAAGCACATAAATGGTTTTTCTGAAATGAACCCTTAACACCTCCCTTTGTTAGATAAAATTCTCTTTATTTTGAAAACCTATATCCATAATTATCTATTCAGGTAAATGTGGAACGCGACATTAATCTTAACGTAACAAAGGTATGCGTGAACATAAAGATTATGTAAATTTTGCATAAAAAATGTTTATTAAGCTAGATATGTACACATTTCTCTTGTTCAATGGATCGTAATAATAATTAATAACTGAAGCCGTGGTAACCAAAACGACGTCAACGAAAAGTAATTCAAGCAACAATCATGGAATCCTATGAAACTGTCATGTTTTTCAGTTCCCGCATCCAGTGATGTCGCCGTCCACTAGACGACATGGCGGTCTAGTGATACACGTCATAGTAGCTGTGTATATGTTCCTGGGGCTGGCAATTGTTTGTGACGAGTATTTCGTCGCCTCGCTGGATAGGATCTGTGAAGGTGAGGCTGTATTAATTTAAGTTATGGTGAAATTGGTGTATTCTAAATCGCTTAGTTTGACTCCTGGACGCAGCAATGCAACGGAAATCTAGAATTAGAATTCCCGAAGAAAATTGTTATATAGACAAAGTTCACATCGGAATAATATTTTTGAGAATAAATGAAGAAAAAGTCCCTCATCTGGAGGTATAAAAAAGAATGGTCGCCAACATTTTTATGAAGCGACAAGGCTGAAAAAGCCACGTTTTCGCATATCTTGTAGGAAATGAAAATACCGATTCGGACTAATTAATATTCTTTTGAAAAAATGCCCTTTCATCATTATTAGTATACATGACAGAGGAGTTGAGCAAAGGCTATAAACTCCAAGCAAAGATAAGAAATTGAACATAAAAAATAATAAGGGTGATGTCATAAAAAACTAGAGTAAATCGATTCTTGAACCTGTTGACAGTGGACGCATTAACAACGTCGTAGGGCAGCCTATTCCAGGTAACAAATACTCGGTTATACTGGAAAACGTGGCGAACTTGTCGAACAGTTCAGCGAGGTAACCGCTGTAGCAATTATATGATACAGGGTAGGCCATCGAGGTGGAAACTTAATTTTGCTTCCAAACAAAAACTTTATATATTATTCGGGTAGACCATTTTAAAAGAAAAAGACTGGTAAACACCTTGCCAGACGGAGTAGTGGAATTATGCGTAAAAAAATATAATCCGTAATTTCAGTCTAGTTCATTTTTTTTTCAATTTTTTATTTTTTATGCGGAGTAACGGAAAACGCAAAATGTACCGTTTCTCCAAAAAATTCGATAGAAAACCCTCCATACTTTAAAGCTTTTCCATTTCACTTTCTATAAGCTTTTCCTCATTATAAAGGTCAAAAAACTTCTGCCACTAGTTTCAGCTATATCCAAATTCTTTTATTAAATATTGCATTGAACTGCACAACAGGGGTATGAAAATATCACATGACCCATGCAAACAAAAAGACGAGTATTAGATTAGTTACAACCTGTCATTCAGGACATGGGAAATAGAATCCATGTAGTATGTTTTGATTAGGAAGTACTTGACGATGGAGACGTATGTGCGATATGTGCTGATAATTTCATTGTTAATAGCAAAGTAATAAAGTGCAAACTGTGTGCTAAAATACAAATATTAGATCCCGTGAGTGTTGGATTGGATCTAATCTGCAAGCACCTAAGTGTGTTTGATGAAATCAGATCTGGTTTTGTAATAACTGCAAGCAAGCAAGAAACCCTAGCGTCACTAAATGACAGCTAAATATCAATGGTAATAGTAAGTCGCATATTTTGATACTGCAAAGAGAAATCGAATGACTCAATATAGAGAAAGATATGCAGGCTAAATTGATTAGCGAGCTCGAGTCTTCCTTAGAGTTACAGAAATCCAAATGCAGTGTGTTACGAAAAGGGCTGAACCAGACAAAAAGTGCTGTCGCTCCGTTAAAGAACATTGCTGACACAAACATATATACGAGGGATATCTTTTAAGTTTTGCATATGGAAATAAAACAACACGGTAGGTAGCTTTAAATGACTTTATTGTTTTTCGAAGTATTCTCCACGAAGATTAATACACATCTGCATGCGCTCGACCCAATTTTCGAAGCACTTATTCCACTCGTTTGCCGGCAGATCCAAAACGGCATTTTTGAATACTGCTTCTTCTGGTGACTGGAACCTTTGACCACGCAGTCTGTTTTTAATTTTCGGGAAAGTAAAGAAATCGTTAGGACTTAGATCGAGACTCTATGGAGGATGGTCCAATAATTCCACGTTTTCTTTCGTTAAATACTGCCTTGTTCTTTGGGCTGAGTGCGAGCTTGCATTATCTTGGTGGAGGATGATTCTTCTTTCGGGGTTGATTTTTCGAAGCTCGGTGATGACTTTTGGCAAATAAATGGTGGTATACCGATCCGCAGTAACATTTTTTTGCTCATTAAGAGGAATTTTTGCAATATGACCCGCTTTTGACACAAATGTCGCGACCATCTTTTTCGAAACACTTCGAGAACGGATGACTTTTGCTCCCTTTTCTTCACCTTGGAACACTCAAACAGCCGACTGTCGTTTGTTTTCTGGTTCATAACAGTAAATCACCAGTAACAATGCTGTACACATTTTTTGAGTTTCCGGAATAGAAACGGTCAAGCGTTTTTTGACACCAATTAACCCTGGCTGCTTTCTGCTCTTCAGTCAACAGGTGGGGTATCCAACGAGAAACTAATTTTCTTACTCCTACACCCTGGGATCGTCGCTAAGACTCACCCGTCCACGTTTGAATTCTCCATACCAATTGGAAATTGTCGACGCTTCGTTGCCTAAAACAGACAGTAACTCAGCAAGGCATTCTTGTTGCGATAATTGTCTCTGAAAGTTGTGATAAATTATGGCGCGAAAATGTTCTCGGTTGAGTTCCATTTTTCTAATGACTTGGTGACACTTAAAAATTCACTGTAGTGAGAACACTCTACGTATTGTTGTGAAACTTTGAACTTAAGTTTACTAAAGAGTGAGGTTAAGATTCAGTACTGACGTTCGATCCTCGCGGCCTACTATGTTTCTATATGCAAAACATAAAAGACATCCCTCGTAGTCAGGTATTACAGAAAACTGTATGTTAAACAATGTGGAATCGTCTGTTCTACTTGTGATATCAGCTGGTAGGAATAATCTTGAGAATATGCTACAAGTATTGTCAAAAACAATTATGCCTTCTCGTATAAATATATGCATTGGTGGTACGGAGAAAATTAGAGAAGGGGTCGCTGTGTACTACAAGGGAGATGAAGATGTGACAAAACTCAAAAATGCTGTCAATGCTGAACTAAATGGCCGTTTAACTAAAAAAGTACAACCCCTAGTGAGAAATGTGAATTTCACTAACGATATGAAGGATGACAAGCTGTTAAGTGACATCGTGAGATTGAATGGCATGGATAAAAATGCGGATTCAAAAGTTATACCAAAATTGAAAAAAATCGTCAGATAGTTCTAGAAGTATCCCCTGATTTACGCAAGAAGCTACGCAAGAGAGTATGTATGGTTGGGTTGGAGAAAGTGTTCTATTGTTGATCATCTGCGGATAATCGAGTGCTTCAGATGCTGTAAGTTCGGACATAGTGCTAAGCAATGCAAATCGTCTACCTCTGTGTGCATCAAATGCTCAAGAGATCATATGGCGAACCAGTGCGAGGTCGCAAGTGATCAGGTGAAATGTGTACATTGTGTGAATTATGTTTGTAAACCGAAGTCACCCGTCCAAGTTAATCATGCTGCAAATGATACTCGTTGTCCGGCTTATATAAATTTTGTGCCCAATTTGAAAAGTAGAATTAACTTTGATTAGCAATTAGCTGAGCGTCTCGTCCTTTGTATACACATATATTTTTATTTTCAGTGTTTATTTTTTGGTAAACGTGCTAAGTGAATATGGAACGTCCCTGAAGTAAGCTTTGACGCATTTACAGACATGAAGGAAGATTTTGACATTCTTACTCTAAAGGAAACATCGCTATGCCATGATATCACAATGGATGTAGTTGACATTAAATATTTTAATTTTTTTCGCTAAACGCTAAACAGAGCTTCGTCTTTAGAGCAGATATGGCTAAAATTAAGGATTGATCATTTTGCTGAGGGTATATTGTATCGTCCTTCTCCACATAGTCTAGTGCAGGGTTTCCCAGCCTTTTTTTTTGTTGAGTCTCCCAGGACTATAAATTATATTTTCATGCCCCTCTTTACTTTTTCAATAAATACAAAAAAATTATATAGGTACAAAGACTTTAATTTTAATTCTAATAAAGAAACTTTAACAGTTTAAATAAACTAATAAATGTTTTTTTATCTAAAAACTTGAATAAAATAAGAGTAGGTACTAATGAGACACTTGAGATTGCATGTTCTGTACCAGTTGGTTGATTCTAGGTTCTGTTTTTGCCAGAGCTATCTTCAGGTCGTTATCGACATCAAGATGATTTCGCTATTAGTTTTAAGTAAAACTAGAGCAGAAGAGCCTGTCTCACATAAGTAAGTTGAAGAAGTAGGAACTAGTATTCGTAAAGCAAGAGAGGCGAGTGTCGAATTAACTGGCAATCTTTTGATCAAAAATTTCTCCAATGTTAAAAGATAGAAGTCATCTTTCATGGACAAATCAGCCATCATTTCTAGAAATTCTTCCTGAACTTCTTCTGGTAATTGTGACACATCGACAACAAATGGATTTCTTGTCATATACCATATTGGTGACTCTAAATTGATGTCTCGATAGTATCAGCTAATTAGTCTTTCAGCGCTTGAAAATGAGTTTTTATGTCAGCTTGTCAATTTCCGTCCAGTATGTTATTTTTAATTGCCTCGAACAGCCGAGAAAAAGATATAACATTTTCAGAAGACACTTTTTGATTCCAAAGTTGATGCTTTGATATGAATCACTGAATATAAAAATAAATAAATTATTTAATTGAAAAAGTATTTATACTTCAACTCAAATTTTCAAAATTTTAATTTAACTTATATAATATATAATTGCTTTTTATAGTGTTGTTTCCGCCCTGAAGTTTCAAGTTTAGCTCATTCAAGGAGTCAAATATGTCAGTTAAATAAGCCAACCTCCATTGAAATCATCTTTCAACATTGTCAAGATATCGTGTTTTCTTTGAACTCAAGAAAAAGAATTACCTTTTCTTTCAACTCATAAAGGCGAGCCAATATGTTGCCTTTGGACAGCCAGCGTACTTCTGTATGGAACAGAAGAACTTTGTGATCAGAATCTAGATCCTCGCAAAGTAAAGTAAATAACCGACTGTTCAAAGCGCTGCTCTTGATGTAGTTTACAATCCTTATAGCCGAGTCCAAAGTCTGGCTTAATTTCTGTGGCAATGTTTTGGAAGCCAAAGCTTGCCGATGAATAACACAATGTGTACTAACCATTGCGGGATTTTTTTACTTGAGCTTTTTAGCTAAGCCCGATCGTACACCTATCATTTCAGGCGCGCCATCTCAAATCCAAATCATTTTTTTTCAACGAAATTTGATATTGGATCAAATATATCTTCAGATCTAGTACCTGCTGTCAATGATTGGGAGTGCAAAATCTCTTCTTGAATTATACCTCCGCCGATGTAACGAACATAAACTATTAACTGTGCACAATTAACGATGTTGGTGGATTCTTCGCAACTAATGGCAAAAAATGGCGATAAATTTATTTTGTTAATTACTTGTGACTCTATGTCTGCTGCAATGTCATCAATTCTACGCTTGACTGTGTTATTCGAAAGAGAAATAGACTTCATTTTTTTGCTCTCATCTTCTCCTAAAATTATCTGCGTGGCTTTTAGGACACATGGTTTTATTAATTCTTCACCGATAGTATGAGGTTTCTTTTGCTTTTCTATCATAAAAGCTATTTCAAATGAAGCTTTGAGATGCTGCGATACACCTGTGTGATAACTTTCCGATTTATCCGGTCTCATCCGCTTGAGTGATTCTGCTTTAGAAGAAAAAAACTCTTTCTTCTTTAAAACCAGAGTAGGATGTTGTTGTTTCAAATGCCTTTCAAGGCGATTGGGCCTCATGCTATCATTAATTAAAACTTTCATACATATCACACACTGAGGCAATTGTAACTCGTCTTTTTCTATGAAGGTAAATCGAAACTTAACGTAATCTTCGGAAAACTTTCTTTTTTTTCTGCCATTTTGCACCTATAACAATAAAACAAATGAGTGATAAATAAATAAGCAAAATACCTACATGTAATTACTAATTATATGCCCATTATTTTATCTTAATAGCGTAATGTATTCAACAGTATATTGGACACCGGGAGATATTCTTGTAGGTTGGTTGACGATAGTAATTTTAAATACATTTGGAATCAATATTAGGGACTTAAAATTCGTCGTTTCAAAATTATTTCGCCAGGTTGGTTTGATTGTGACGGGGTAAAAAGTTCTTCTTTCTACAGATGATGTGGAATGCATTCATTTCAAAATGTATTTTCTGGGATAATATTAGAGGATGGGGAATGGTATATGAATTTCGTTATGTTAATATATTTATACGCTCTCAAACCCTGCAGTTCAAGCACCTATTAGTCATATTTCATATCTCATACATGTGCCTTTGAAGCTGGACTGGTAGGGAAATGTTTTCACTTGGGCGGTGCCGCGCAGATATGGAAAGGGACAATGTTGTCAGATGAACAGTAACTAGTAGGACACAGAGAAAATGTCTATGGACTAATTATTATTATTATTATTATTAAACAACAAATTTGAGTTGAGTACAAGTACTATAAACTCAAACACATAATAGATAATAGTGTACAGACAAAAGAAATATACTAAGTGACACATTAATCCGAACACCCAGATTAAATGGTTTTATTTTAATAAAAGTTGATGAATGTATTTATCTTACTGTAAATAACAAGTGAAAAAATTTTCAGCCTTATCAGTTGGAAATTCCGGTTTTTATACTGCTTTTTTTTAATTCACTAACGCTCTAAAAATGAATATTTCAGCCGCAGTAAAGAATCAACGTTGGCGGATTTTGGTTCTTGACATCCTTTACGATCGGTTACGATGCCTAGAGTACGGAGACCTTTCGTCAACTTAGTGAGTTTGATAGGGGCCGTATAGTGGGACTTCGGGAAGCTGCACTTTCTTTTCGGGCAATTGCAGTTAGAGTGCAAAGAAGTGTAGACACTGTGTCAGGCATGGCTTCGAGAAGGCCGTACGCAAAGAGCAAGGCGGCACTGGACGCCGCCGTAGAACAACAGACCGTGAAGATCGCCGCCTAAGATTATTGGCCTTAAGGGACCGTTTCTCCACTACCAGGTCCATTGCACATGAATGGTTTGCAGAACACGGAAGACCTATTGGCATGCGAAGTGTTTACCGACGAATGAGAAGTTTTGGCTTGTTTTCATACCGGCCACACTGGGTCCTCCCTTTAACTCGAGAACACCGACGTAATCGCCTTGAGTGGTGTAGACAACGGTCACTCTGGGATCAGGAATGGAACAGTATTGTCTTTAGTGACGAGTCTCGATCTTTTACCCTATCTTGACACCCTGGCAGATCCAACTTTCCAACAAGATAATGCCCGACCACATGTTGCAAGAGTCACAATAGACTTCTTTCAACATAATGATGTCACATTGTTATCATGGCCACCAAGATCTCCCGACTTATACCCAATTGAGCACGTATGCGATATAATGGGTAGGAGATTGCTCAATTTGCAACGTCCTCCTCAGACTCTAGAAGCACTTCGAGAGGAGTTGGTGGTTGCCTGGAATGAGATACCACAGGAGGACATTGACCACCTGATCAGAAGCATGCCTAGGCGCATTGGAGAATGCGTAGCACATCAGGGTGCATCCACACATTATTAAAGGTCAAAGGGCTTTAAAGTGCATTTTGAAATTTTTATCATTTACTTATTATGCTTCATTAAGTACTTATACAAAATTTTATTAAAATAAAACCATTTAAACTGGGTGTTCGGATTTATATGTCACTTAACGATTTGACAATCTTAGCACTGCGGTGTCTATCATAATTGTTTTTGAAACTGTTGAAGGATGCCGAGTTCACTACATAAGATGGAAGACTGTTCCATGCATCGAAGACACGGTTTGAGTTAAAGCGCTGACTAGTAGAGTTTCTAAAAGCTTCCTTCTGCAATTTGAAGTTATGGCCTCTGAGATTAATCGTTGCCATACGAAACAGATGCGACATGTCCACACCAAACAAATTATGCCGTGCTCTGAAAGTGATGATGAGATCTCCTCGCATTCTTCTATCAGCAAAGGCAGGCAGGTTATATAACTCGAGGCGGTCTTCATAACTCGGCTTACGTGTGCCATAAGGCATACGTGTAGCACGAGGCTGAACGGCCTCTAATAAGCTGCTATCGCAAACAAGGTTTGAATCCCATACCGGAGCAGCAAACTCCAGTAGGGGTCGTACGAAATTTGTGTACAAGAAGGAGGAGGTACTAACGGTGCAACCGCTAAATGATCTTTCCATCATATATAGCAACCGCTTTACCTTAGAGGTAATGTTCTGAATGTGCTCCGACCAGGTGAGCCGGTCATTAACTGTCAGACCAAGATCTGTGCGAAGAAAAACAGTCTCTAAGGTATGTTTGCTAATCATATATGTTAAATTAGGATTATTCTTTCCCAGGTGGAGAAAGTAGCATTTCGAAAGATTTAAAGGCAGGAGCCAAAGTTCTGACCAATTTCTGATCAGCTTGAGGTCTTCTTGAAGCACAGATCAATTCATGACAGTGTTATAGACTTTAGTATCATCTGCATATATGGAACACATAGAAGAAAGTCGGGTGGGAAGGTCGCTTGTAAAGGGTGTCCCAAAATTAACGCAAGATTTGAATTAAATAGAAAATGCCATTTTTAGTCTTTTAATAGTTATATTTTTATTGACTCATAAAGTACATAGGATAGGGTTATGTATGGAATAACACATCGGACAAATGGCCTCCACGGCTTTGCATGCACATGCGCACTCTTTTGTCGAAATTTTCCATGACCCTTCTGCATAAATGTGGCTGAATTTCGTTGATGCAGCGTTGAATCTCCTCCTTTAATGCACGGGTGGTTGTGGGCTTGTTGACATAGACTTGTGATTTCAAATAACCCCATAAAAAGAAGTCTAATGGTGTTAAATCACACGATCTAGGAGGCCAATTTTGATCACCGAAACGAGAGAGTACACGACCGGGAAATGTCTCGTGCAGTAATTGAATTGTTTCACGGGCTGTATGACATGTGGCACCGTCTTGTTGAAACCACATATTGGGTACATCAATATCATTCAATTTTGGCAGAAAGAACTGTGTAATCATGTCGCGATATCGAGCACCAGTAACAGTCACTGCTTGACCAGCATCATTTTCAAAAAAATATGGCCCAATTATGCCTCCAGCCCAAAATCCACACCAGACAGTCACGCGTTGTGGGTGCATTTCTTTTTCGACAATCACACGTGGGTTCTCCGAACCCCAAATGCGGCAATTTTGGCGATTGACAAAGCCATCAAGATGAAAATGTGCTTCATCGCTTAGGATGATTTTGCTTGAAAAATCAGGGTCCATTTGTTGATGTTCATTCAACAAACTCTCTTCTCTCTGCATGGTCATTAAGCTTCAATTGTTGTGTTAATTGAAGTTTGTAAGCATGAAGACACAGATCTTTGGTGAGTATACGCTGTAGAGAGGTTCTTGACATTTGCAATTCTTGTCCACGACGTCGAATTGAGGTTCCTGGATTGTCCGCAACACTCTCACGCACTGCTTCGATATTCACATTTGAACGGCTTGTTTTTGGACGACCAGTGTGTTTGGCGTCTCCAACGGATCCAGTCTCCATGAATTTTTCAATTAATCTCTTCACAGTTGACGAAGTTAAAACACTATTCCGGCCATATTTTGTATGAAATTTTCGAACTGCAGCCGCCAAGCTTTCACTATTTTTGAAATATTCTTTAATAATGAAGACACGTTGTTCTATCGTGTAACGCTCCATTTTTCATAACCCTATACTGTTAGCTGTCAAATTGCTTTTTTTCAGGGTTGCCAACACTTCACTGCACAAATGGCGGCAAATTCAAATCTTGCGTTAATTTTGGGACACCCTTTATAAAGAAGAAAAAGTGTTGGCCCTAGCACAGATCCTTGTTTAACTCCACTAGTCACACGATGGCTAGAAGAATAGGCGTCTCCAATACGGACGAAGAAAGATCTATCTAAGAAAAAAGCTTCAATCCATAACAACAAATTTCCCCTGATTCCGAGATGTTCAAGCTTGTGCAAGAGCCTTTTATGCGGAACTCGATCGAAAGCTCTGGAAAAATCCAGATAAACCACGTCGACCGGTTCACTTGCGTCTAAAGATCTGGTCCAATTGCCGATGCATTGTAACAGGTTGGTGATAATTGATCTACCAGGAATAAAACCTTGTTGGTTGCTAGGCAGCAGGTTGTTCTTGAACGATCTTTTCGGCTATTTTCGCAGCTATAGGCACAAGACTGATAGGACGGTAGTTTTTCGCAGATGTTTTATCTCCTTTTTTGTATATAGGTGTCACAGATGCAGTACCCCAACAGGAAGGAAGGATGTGATTTTGAAACGAGGAGTTGATTATAATGCGGGTATGCGAGAGCTGAAGCACAGTACCTACTTCATAACGGCAGAAGTAATCCCATCCTTTCCAGGGGATGAACAAGTTATCAGTTTAGTAAGGTGGCTCTCAATGTCCTGAGGTTATGTTACAGATGGTCGCTAGGCATCTATGAGGGCTGGATAAGTTCGGAAGAGTACCATCACCATCAGGTTCATTCACAAAATCTTCACTGAAAGCATCGGCAAGAAGATTGGTAGATTTTTCGGCATCAGTATGTAGGTGGCCATTGGGATCACGGATTTGTGGGGAAGAAACCTTAGAGTTCAGGGTGGATCTCAAGTATCTGAACAACTTCTTCTTATCTTTCGATGATACAAGATTTTGCTCATAAGTTCTTGGAAAGGATGTTAGAGAAAGATCGATGAGATACATATTCCTGTTGTAGTCTACTTCTATGGAATCTTTACCATAACGCTTTTTTATGCCTCAATATCTTTGAGAGGTTATGGTTAATCCAAGGCTTTCTTGGGTGACTGAATATCTTCGTTTGCTTAGTGACTGCCAGTTGGATTCGACGAGAGAACATATTCCACATACGAGTATCTTCAGTGCTACGTTGTGCAAGCAGGTTGGACCAGTTTATTTCAGACAATGCTCGATTGAGAGCACTGTAGTTTAATAGATTCACAGTTTTGAAGTGTCTACGTGATGGAGTTTTTACAGAGAATTGAAGTGAGGTCAATAAAGTTCAGTGATCCGACTTGCCAAAAGGAGGTAGGTAGTCTAGACTGGAAACAAAGTCAGGATCATTGACAAATATCAGGTCGAGAGTTCTGGGAGTTTGGCCTTCTCTGAATCTCGTCGGATGATCTACGAGTTGGAGGGTGTTCGACTTATGCATTAAATCAATATAAGGGACAGAAGGAGAGTTGCATTCTGATAATGTTGTCATGGGCCAGCTGATGTCACGTAAGTTGAAATCACCAGTTAACAGAATGTTTGAATACTTGGTTAGAAGTCCTTCAATGAATTTACACAAATAAACATCACCAGCACATGGAAGCGGTCTGTAGATACAGGCTAATACAAAACTGAAGTTTAGCCGTGTTAGTTCCAAAAAGAGACTGTCGATACCATCGAAGCTCTTGGAAGTAGTAGTTATTGTGAAATTGTCAGCAATTTCGGTACGTACATAAACACAGACCCCACAATACCCCGGCGTGCGAGGGAAATCTACCCTATAAAAACAGTAACCAGGCAAATTAACAACATAGTCAGGTGTATTTTTGCTGAGCCAGGTTTCTGTCAGGCAAAGAAACGAAGGTTTGGTTCCAACAACAAATGCTTGCACTTCGAGAAGTTTAGATACCAGTGATTGAATGTTTGTGTAGCACACCGACCACTCGGTTAGCAGTTTTTTGATACAGAAGATTGCTGAGCAACAATATTGACAATGGATGGTCTACCCTTGACATATTTAATCGTGATATTGCGTTCTCCAGCGGTTAGCCTTCGTTTCCGCTCCTCACGTAGTTGCTGCAGCTCATGCATTTGTGACGGAGTTTTGTCGTCCGAAATTTTAACGGAGTTATAGGTAGAGTGGCTTAAAATATCATTCTTCTTGCGTAGAATATTCTTAGCTATTATAGGCGATGCAAAGCCAACCTTTATTAACCGTTACGGAATCAGAATCATTGTTGCCTTCAGGAAGACCTTTCAGGATAATATTGTGAGATCGTCTAAGTATTTCCAAAGTTTCATTCGGAGATGATAATAATAATAATAATAATAATAATAATAATAGCGTTTATTGTCCAACAGTTACCCCATTTATAGGACAATTACATAGGCACAATTAAATAATATTCAGTGGTGTTAAAAAAAAAGAAGTTATTTCAAATATAAATAAGCCATTCTAACTACTGAGTTAAGCGAACAAGTAAATATATCACAATGACAGCTAATACGATTTAGATGTTTACACATAACATATATAGGAGATTTGACTAACAAGTTGGTCCTAGCTCTTGATAGCTTAAAAGTTACATAGTTGCGTGAAGAGAACGAAGGAACATTGAAATTAATCTGTGCCAAAATGACTGGGGAGTCAATAATGCTATTTAGCAGTTTAAAAAGGAATATGGCAGATGAAACTTTTCTTCTGCATTCTAAACTATGAATTTCAAAACGCTCACATAGTTCCATATTGCTGATGCCTTGCTCAGGGTAAACTCCTTCAGATTTGAAGTATAGAAACTTTAGAAATTTTCTTTGGACCCTCTCAATATCATTTATATAAGTCTGGTAATACGGATTCCATACAACACTCGCATATTCTAGTTTTGTACGTACATATGTAAAATATAAGACTTTTAAGGCCCTTAAGTTATCAAATCGCTTACAGTTCCTGATAATGAAACCGTAAGACTTAAAGGCTTCCGAAACTTTCCGCGAAATATGAGTAGTAAATGTTAATTTATGGTCATATATAACACCCAAATCTTTGACTATATCGCTTCTTTCCAGCACCACACCATCGATATTATAGTTGAATACACAAACATTTTTCTTTCTGCTATAGCTAACTACTCTGCACTTACTTATATTTAGATGTAATTTATTGAGATCGCACCAAATCCTAACACTACTTAACTTGATCTGTAAATCTAAGCAATCCTGCACGTCACTGATTGATGAATATATCTTCATATCATCTGCAAAGCATAACTGTTGACCATTCATACTTTCACAAAGATCATTTATGAATAATAAAAATAACAATGATGGGATATTATTAGCGTTGGTATTCAACGATCTAACATTTATCAGTGCATTGGTCAGTCTAGATTCAACGTTCGAAATGTTGGATAAGATAGATGCTTGCGCACTTTGGAGTTGCTGAATACTAGCGTTACAATTAGAGATCAGTTCGTCATGGCGAACAATAGAAGCCGAATGCTGTTGTAGCAATGACATACAATGGGAGACATCGTTGCTTAGTTGTGTTTGTGAGTTATTGATGTCTTTAATGTCATTGGCCATGTTCGACAATTAACACAAAATGAGTGCTAGAGGATCGGAAGCACTCGCTTCGTCAGACCAATGAGGGAAGTCCGCTGGTCGAGCACTAGTTGATGAGGACGACCAGTTGCTATGAGTAACTCTACCATGTCTACAGCATGCTGGAGAAACCCATTTGTTGTCACCGTTTTCGGCGAAATAGTCGATCTCTTTAGTGGTCAAGTCAACACAATTAGCGTGGTGACTTTTCAGCACTTGGAGCACTTGAGAGTGCCAATTAATTTGGAACATGTAGCACAAACTTGGTTCATTGTTAATTATTAACAAGTTGTAGGAAGGGAGAGGGTACAGGAAGACGTACTTCACTCTATTGGGGCAATAATAGAGACTCACACACAAAGAGGTAGACCACGGATAGGATAAGGAATAGAAATAATGAAGGGAATCGTCTCAGAGTCTCCGTGAGTAGACCACAGAACAACGAAAGAAATTTTACAGTCAGCCCACAATAGCTATCAGTCAGCTACTTTACTACTTCTTTATCAGGTGTTACACAAAAAAAGGGGGATTCTAGTTCAAGGTCAACAAAAATGTTGTACCAGAAATGGTCGCTCGGCAGAAGAAAATTGAATTGTTTTGAAGTATATGAGCGCAACATACGAAGCCAATGAATCTACTCACAAACTGTTCCTGACTCACAACAAAGATTCAAAATAATTATAACTATGAAATCGTAATCAAATCGAAAGAGAAGCAAAACACGACTGTACACTACGAAGGTTGTGCGAACATTTGTTGGTTGGGCTGAGGTTGGGTTGACTCGACCTGTTTAATTTCTCGGTTGTTCATGTCAGTTACTGACTTTTTTTCTCAGTGGATTTAAATTGCACTCTAACTTAATCCTTTAAGAACTGATAACATCGTTGCGTTGGAAGTGCAGTGTCAACCCACTTGACGCCATTTTCATGGTACCTATAAAGCATGAAAAATCATGGTAACGTAGGATGCAACGACGCAACGTCGGTAATTTTTTCAAAAATATCAAAGTGAGCTCGTAAAAGTCGGTGACTCCTAGGCGACCTATTGTTCTGAACATTTGGATATGATTTCACCCAATATACCTTAAGTTGGAATGGTCCAGATCTGCATTTTTTATATGTACCTTCTTCTGTAGCCCTTTATATGAGGTTGCAGAGTACGGTGGAAGAAATACTAGAGTGCGCGGTACGGTGGCTGATTAAAATTAATCATTTGAAAACGCAGGCTATTTATTGTACCAAATACGTCGCGCCCCCCAACCAAAGGTTCCTGTAGAAGGCAATCGTGTACCATGGACAAATTCTGCCATGTACCTCGGTGTCACCCTTGATAAAGGGATGACATGGCAGAAAAATACAGCAGCCTTGAAAACAAACTTCCAAATTGCACACATGCAAAGTCTTCAAGTACTACAAAGTAGAACTTTGCGAACAATTTGCAACGCTCCATGGTGTGTCTCAAACAAAGACACTACACAGAGACCTTGAGGTTGCTTACTTGAGGGATTATGTGAAGCTTGAGGCGCAGCGGCGCTATAGTCAAGCCGCTCGCACTGTAATCAAAAATTAGTAAATTTAAAATTACAGACTAACAAAACCGAATCAAAATTTGTTTAGTTCACCTCAAAATTAATCCCTGTACCAAGTCAAAAAGCCTAGGTGTTTCCTCTTAAACTAAACACTAGTGTTATTCTTTGCTCTTCTTTTTTTCTCTTTCCACTTTCTCTTTTTCCTTGACATTGTCTGGTTTCCTCAGACAACCGTGTTGAATTCATCGATACACCAAATCTTACGAACATTGTGCTTGAGAATATCGCTTTATACTTATTTTAACTCGTATATTTGCTGCTGACATTGGCATATTGGAAAAATTCGTCCAAAAGTGTTTTGATCATTATGGATTCTTCTGATGTAGATTATTTTATTTTTCCCTGCTTTCGACCGCATACATATCTGGACCGTGTTAATGATCGCTAATAGATAATAATGGTACAGCCTCATACACAGTGTTGGTTGTTCGTTCGAAAATAGTACGTATTTTTTATTTTGACCATGCTTTGACAATACCCTCGTACTGAGTTATTCTTCAAGAAAAATAGTTCTAAAACTAATCAACTAAGTGAAACTCATGTAGTGATGTTTCTGGATTCGACGATTAGGCCGTAAAGCGACCCAAAGCTTATTCTAATATACTCGAAAATACCAATTTTCAAAGCGATTCTTTCCTACGAAAAGATACCCAATTAAGTATATTTATCCCCGAAATAACCATTCGAAGGTATATTATTTTGTAGCACAACTCATCGTCCATTTTACAGAAAAATACCGCACTTCATCAAATATGTCCTCTAATAATTCAATTTGAATCAAGACGTTTTTCATAATGTAATGAAATGGAAGGAAATTTTTGTGCAATTACTGTGAAAATATGTTTTTCTGTTTATAGTAATGTTGGATGATATTGCGTCACACATGCATGTCTTACAAAATAACATAGGTTTTGGAAGTTCTATTTAATTTAGCGGATCATATAACTGATCTATTTGTCGATTATAGATATAGTTAAAAACTATTTTTGGGTACCATTTGATAATATGTGAGTGAGCTAAACAGGTATGTGGAAACGAAGTAAATTGTTCCACATAGAAATCTACCCCAGATAAATAACTGATAAATAAATGTTGATAGCGCAATTCCGAATGTATCGTTTAAAATGTTTCCTATATACAGAGAAAACAAACTACAAGTTCCACTACCTCATTTCTTACCTACAGTACATTTTCGACCCACATACATTGTATAGATACGACTATCCTTTCCAGAATTGAAAATGGCGCCGGATGTCGCAGGAGCTACGTTCATGGCAGCAGGAAGCTCCGCACCGGAACTGGCTACAGTTATAATTGGGGTTTTCTTCGCTAAGGACGATATAGGTATGTAGGGTAGGCGAGAACGGAGCTGGATGTTGTAGGCGCCTTGGAAATAATAATAATAATACTAATACGAGTGATAATAATATTTATTTGCAACATACAGTTCAGATTCAGTCCTCTCAGGGTTGTTTCAATAGAGAAAATGTGTGTCACGTACGGTTTTATTATGAGTAAAGTGAGTTGTTTTAATCCAGTATTTGTTGAAAATTGAAAATATATACTACTTGAGAGCTAATCTAATTACTATATTTTTAAAAAATCTATTTCCTGGCAATTTTGCTTTGTCCATAGGATGTGATTCATGACATCCGTAAATAGTCACAATCATTGTTAAGAGTTCTAATATACTGATTTTAAGTAACAACGCACGTAAACAAATCAATCTAACGCCTTTTCATTCGTCCTATAACTGCAAATATTTATAAGCTTCATAGGCCTGCCACAAAATATTTGTCATGCCCGTGGATCCAAAATATAAACTTAGAAATTCGGGCTCATACAAGACATTAATTAATTAAAACCAAACAGTTCGTTGAATGTATTTAAATTTTGGGCTTATGAAAAGAAATTTATTTTGTAGAGTTAGAATCTTTTTGGCCAACCTCTTGTAACGTTCGCAGATATTTAAAAAGTAAGTATAAGTTTATATTTTATACTTTACGAGCTTTGTATGAATGAAATACATGAAATCTAATCTATGCAATACGGCAAAATCGTCAATGGATATTGTAATTTGGTGGAAGCGCATGAAAATATTCACTGAAGGGCAATATGGGTCGTGCCAGGAAAAAAAATTCCGCTTTAGTTTTTTATTTGCGTAAAATAGGGATAGAAATCATTTTTAATTTCTTTCAACGAGTTATTTTATCACTAAAAAAAATGAACGTTGGTTCTTTTTATCCATAACAAACCTAAAGATTAAAGTTTCGATCGCCATAATCGGGTAAATTATTGAAATAAAACCTTGATCACTTCCATTTGCACTACACTGACCTCTAACCGTTTGATGAGAATGTACACGTTATAAAAGCACAATCAATTCCAAATCAAAATAAATTGTAGTTCTCGTTTTTGAATACTCCAGTAATAGACACAACGCTTGGCTTTTAATGTTAACAAAAAGAAACATCCCTACAATAGTCCCCTTGGACGGACCAGTCTAAACCGATTCGACTGCCTATTCCATTTTAATGAATTTGAATGTTCAGTTCGATATGAGGAAACTAGATATTTTTAGGTATTTGTATTAATGAGCTGAAAATGTCATGATCGTGATTTAGAATCGAATATTTTGTGATATTGAGTTTTATTGTTGTAAGAAATTCTATGCTTACTTCGTTTGAGAAGGTGCTTGCTCAGTAATAGCTCTCTCCTCAAACTAGGTATGAATTGTACTATTACCTTCACTGTATTTCTATTATAAATCAGTCATATAGTTCCTTTGCTGGTATATAGGGTGTCCAAAATACGAATCCTATGCATTGGGATCTCAATACCTGTTGGAGATACAGCTTAGGATAAATTAGGAAAAAGTTGCGCTCCTTGCGGCGTATTACATGTAAAAATTTCATGGCTGAGATATTTGGGAAAAACTAAAATTATACCAAATCAAATATATATATATATATATATATATATATATTTCTGACTTTATTTTGAGAAATATCAGAAAACTAATAAAATTGGCACTTTTTCGGCACTACAAGATCGTTTCTGAGGAACCATCATCAACATTATGTTTATAAATGGTCTGAAAAGAGGTTCATCTTGTATCTAATAGCATTTTCTTTAGACGAATTGTATGTATCACATGTTACATTTATTCTCTTTGTTATGAGGAAAAATGCGTTTTTACTGTTTTTTTTTTATTTTTTTTAAGTAGACTTTGCAAACAAATGCTTGACTTGACGTAAATACTTGTCACCCAGTATTGTTATTATTGTGTATCGATTTATATAATGTAATAATAATAATAATAGTTTAATATCGCTTTATTATCATCAAAGCTGCCAGGCGGTCATTTAAGTAATGAAGAAAAGTTCAACATGCTGATGTGCTACATTTTGTACTACAAAAATACTAAAAAATACTGCAGAAATATATCTTGACAAATTTCCAGAAAGAAGGCAGCCATGTAAGACCATTTTCTTAGGGTTGACTCGAAATTTAATTGAATATGGTTCGTTCAAAAAGCCTGTTACGTTTGGAAAAAACAAATCTTAACTCAGAATAGTGTTTTACAAGCAGCTGCTGAGAACTCTGAGATATGAACTAGGCAAATTGAGAAAAATGTAGGAGTAGCCAAATTAACAGCTCCATTCATATTGCGTAAGATTTTAATATGTGGTGTCAAACTCTAGGGACGAAAATGCTAGGTCCAGGTATTTACCACAACTCATCAACTGCAGAACGTTATCTTTAATTGTCTAGTGCCCTGAATAGTTTACCTTTGGCAACGGTTAATAGCTGTTGGTTTCAGCAAGACTGCTCCTGCCCATAACTTGTTACCTGCCAAAATCACTTTTTTTACTATTTTGATCACTTATCAGTAATTTGAATTTCTGTTTATTAATTGTAGAGTGCCTATTCCTAGGCCAAATTATTTTCAAATATTTTCTTTTGGCAAATTTCATAGTTTGTTGATTGTATAACTTCACATGTGTTATATCTTTCTTTCTCAATGATTCAGAATTGTGTTCACATCTTTTGGATACTCATAGTATTATTAACGACTATCTCAGAAATTTCCTCATAAAATATCGTTGGTCCCTCGTAGAGTTGGTTCCGCCCATTGGTAACCAGCGCCACCTTGTGATTTCTGAACGTACTAGCCGTATAGGAATATTTGCTTTCCTGTCAAGATACCTTCTTTTAAAAATATGTATGGAATATTTGATTTCCTACCAATTTATGTAACGCTTCCTTTCCGCAAAAAGTCCAGAAAAGATGGAATGCAATGAAGATTCCAACTTTTCTGCACAATCACAGAAAGGGGGTTACCATTAGCTTCCGGTAGCTCAGTCGGTGGCATGAAGACATCTACAGGCGTGTAGCTGTGTGTCGACCATGGCATGGCTAGAGGATAGAAGAACAAACAGAACACAAAAATTTAACAGATTTTATTTAACAAGAAAAAAGGCATTTTCATTACATTTTTAGGGGTTGCATGTGCAGTCGGGTCCAGCGCCATTTTTCTTATCTTTCTGCTGAGATATGGTGTGGGCGTTGTTTCGTTAACTTCCAGATTCTGGGATATAGGACTTCCAAACACCAGTTTATGGAAAAGTATCCTTTATTTTGTACCTTACGTTTAGTTGTGTTGGTTTGGGTGCTACCTCGTCCATTTTCTTATGGGATTTTAACATTCAGCGGTAAATTTGCACGCCACTTGACAGTTGTTTTTCATTGGCTTTCTTTTTAACTGGTCTGCAGCACATGAAAGAGTACCAGTCGATGACTACTAATATACATCTATATATATCATCATTCTCTTCACTGAAAGATTACATTTTCGCTCAATCAGCTTGCCACAAGTCGGCAAAATCCATTATCATAGTTCTGCGACGGTGGAAATTCCTTCGAGCAGTCGTATGTAGCTCCTTGGCTATGGCTCTGATGGAATAATCTTGTCTGGTCGATATCTAATTTATTTAGATGGAAGTGATGAGGTTTAAAATGGTGCTCAACTCGTTAAAATTTTTGTCAAAGTCACGTTTACTTTTCATCACTTTAACGTCGTAGTATTTCACTGAATCACTTAATACATTGGACACTGCTAGTCGCATCAATTTACCCATTTCGGTTACAAATTATGGTTTTTCTCACAGTCACAGCATCATTTTTGTCCACAGAATCACCAACATTTTTCAATAGTTTTCCTTCTATATCATAGTCACCGTTATTAGTTAGTTCGAACAGAAAGGCAGGTATTTCGCGTACGTTATAATGTTTTGACCCGCGACGTCCAAATTTGCAACGGCACCATACCTAACACCATGCCGCGTTGAAGGAGGCCTATTTATAAGTGGTGTGATATAATCTAGGTTGTCAAATATAAATACGCGAATCAACGTATAACACCCTCTTCACGCATATCTTCTATTATTGGCAACATTTCATTACCGTGGTTTGTATGCCCAGCCACTTTTGAGCTGTATAGTATAACCCCAATCGATCAATTAACTCATTTACATTATTACATTATACCAATATATGTATTCATGTTTGTTATTGTTGTAAATTTTATATTTGGGTCTTTTCAAATGTGTGCCTCGACCCACTGTTGATCTTAAGCGCCTGGGGGATGTTGATGATATAATACTCAGTAATTTAGCGAAATATTCAGCGCCCTAGTTATTGGAGCTATGCGTATAACAATATGATTTACGAAGCACGTCGGTTTCAATCATTATATCTTGGAAGGTGTTCAAGTTTCGGTAGTCTAAGGTCTTTTTATCTGGCATTTGTGTCAAAAATATTAAATCGAGTAATTCTGGATACATTTGAAATTTTATTCTCTCCTTCTTCTCAGCACCCAACAGCAGACAATGTCCACCATCATCCAAGTTTACTTGGAGTTTGCCCAATAATAACTTGCCTGACTGTGGATAGATTCTCACATTGTATCTGCAAACATATGAAAAGATTCTCAAACCGCGAACCAGACAAGAGAGTATTAGTAAGTGCTACTTCCGCTGCATTACCTGCTGTTCGGAAGCATATCGGATCCATTGGTGGAAAACTGCAGATTCAGCTTCCACGAGTTATACCTATTCCCAAGGTTGGAGCCATTCCTATTTTGATACCAATTTTTGCTAGTCTTTTTGCATTAGGTAGTCTGGCTGGGAGTATTGCCAACATAGCCGCTAAAGCAACTAGTTCATTGCGTGAGCAAATTCAAAATAAAACCAGTTCCACACCTTCTACTAGTGTGAATGGAATTGGAGGTGGTCTCTTTCTGAAAGTATCCCGTAAATGCTCATTCATTTAAGTTGAGAAATTCAAAAAATTATTTAAAGTCCTAGCCCCACGACCGCTAACAGATGTAGACCTTGTCTATTATGCTAGGAAGGTGAAACTACCATATTTTAAAGGATTATTTATGCAAGGTCCGCTGAAGAGTGAACCAGCTATCATTGATATGGGTAGCAAGAGTGAAGATGGGTCACAATGGGTTCCATGTATAAAACGTGGGATGGTAGTAAGGTACTATGGGGATTTCGGCAATCTACCGCCACTCAACGAACTAGTCGAATGTTTGACCAACAAGTCGAAAAAGATAAAAATCCTGTACAATTATAATCGATAACCACATTTGTGTCTGCGATTTTTATCTGAGGATCATCAGAGCGCTGAAGACAATGAATCGTGAAGTATTGGAAAAGACAAGAGGCTCTTTTAAAGCGTTGAATATGAAGCAGGAAGAATGTGCACACACCAAACAAGGGACTCATACGCTGCACACCAAACGAGATAGAGCATGTGTGGAACAAGAAAAATATTTGGTTGTTATTTTAACATGCAAGATATCAATGTTAAAAATACAACTGAATCAAACTAATACTATATATCTTAGTGGTAGGATACCCCTAAAACATATGATGGGATTTGCAAAAAAGGGATTCTAAATATATAGGACAAGAGCTTATGTTGGTTATTGGATGAGAGGACCTCTATCCGTTGTCACTGGATTGTAAGATCCTACAATTGAAAAATAAAGTTGATATTACGAAATATTAATGCCACCAACTCGATATGGTTGAAGTTGATCTACCAAGTATCCTCGTATAAAAGGTGGAAAAACACCGCAGCTTTTTATGCATTTGAGAACTTTCAAGAACAATCCTGAACGAATGATGAATAATATTAAGGAATTCAATGACAATTAGCTACTCGTTATTGATTGAAGTCATCAGCCTGATAATCTCCAACTGTGAACTGTGGACATGTGTTTGGAATTCGAGACTAGGAAATCTGCATTTCCATTTCACACTAAGGTGTAGGCATTGGTTATTCATAACACATGCATCAGTTACAATGCTCTTGATAGCTCCATTCAAAATGGACTCATTCATTCATATTAAATGTTTTGAAAGTGTACTGTGGCGGTGAAATAAAGCACATATTTTACTACATGTTGCTTTTATTTACTTAAATTTAATACTTACAATCTAAATTACCATTTTTAGGAGAAGCGCCTGCTGCAACGTCATTGATTGCACTTATATCATATTCTACATTTAACGAGGAGTCAATGTGATAAAATTCGATGTCGGAGTGTCCCCATGGTAATATTTTTGTGGTGTTGGGAATAATAAGTACTTTATCATCATCATGTGCTAGAGCAACTTTGTTTTTAACTCGGTGTACACATCATGTAGTTTGCTTTTAAAATTATGCAGCTTTCTAAATATCAGCCCACGTCCTTCGATTATTTCCTTAGAGTCTTTCCTAGACACCCTTCGCTTTTCTCACTTCTCTTTTAACTGACTAGCTTCTGCGCCCGTCTCATGAAAGCTAATTATTATTAGATCCGCTGGAAACTCATCTTTCATTTTGCCGAGAATCGAATAATTCGCTGGAATATTGAATTCATTGTTCTAGTTATAATTTGATGTGTCGAATTCCTTGACGTCATTCCTAATGAACTCATGGAAATCATCTGCATGTATACTTAGTATGTGCGAATCAGTGCCACACTAAAACATGGATATCTTCTCAGAGTAATTATTTTTGAGGAATCCTTAGAAGAATTCATACATTACTATATATGCTTAAAATAACGCACTTTTACTGTTCCTAAGTGAACAGCTGCTAAATTTTCGTGAAATATAGAAAAACTTCTGAAATTTGGACGCGCTATAAGGTCCCCACACCAACGCGGTTGCGTAAATTTGCCCATTGGGTTATCAGTTTTATTTTTTGTCTATTATCCGCATTTTCCATTGTCTTTCCAAGCGTCGCGTTATTGTGTAACTTATAAAAGTGCCTCTCAAATTTGTGTTTTGTTTTATTTCTCATTGCTGTACTAATGTCAATGTATTCTTTCAGCCTTAACGATTGCCTGGATTTAAGGATCCTGTGAATTTTGGTTACTTACAAACCGTACTTTTTGGCTCGTTGAAGCACGCTATAAAGCACAATATACCCTTCTTTATCATATAACGTTGGTTCGGAATTTTCTTTTTAGCATTAGGCGGAATCATACTTTCTACCAAAAATGGAAGGTCGCTATGGGAATCGTCTAAGCTTTCTGGATACCGCACATCAAATTCTAAAACATACCCGTCTTCGCCACGTGCTTCCATATTTTCTACTTCAAATGCAGAAGTTTTCGTTTCATTCATCCATTTAAAATTTTCTGTAGGAAGAAGCAATGACACAGCATAGCCATAAAGATTTGTGGCATCGAGATATGATACGAATGTGGGCTCCTTGGATGGATTGTAGCTTGGTAAATATTTATTATTTGCTTCATGTTTCTATCAATGCATTGTCTTATACTCCCGCAAATATCTGAACTTCAAAAACATTACATAACACTAGCACATCTGTCCGAAAATAAATATCTGAGTATTCACCTAGACTCTTACAGGCAAATGTTTTCCAAATAGCTTTTGCTCGTTGGTACTCTGCTGCAGATATATCGTTATCATTCAAATTAACTCACATTTGGAGGGAAGAAATTCCTGCTCCAACTTCTTTGCATTATCAACTTAACTGTATGGAAACACACCTTTCTGTCTCATCAAATTAATCACTCTTGGATCTGTGAAGTATTTTTTAGTCTCAGTCAAACCCACTAATAACGCTCCAGGCAGCAGCGGTGGCCGCAGTAGTAGACTCGTCAGTCTCCTGATCAGTCGTCGTGCGCTGTGCGGGTTCGAGTCCCGTCCCAGGAGAAATTTTTCTCTTGGCTATGGATGTTGTGATTGTCCGTAGGTGGTAGACGGTCTCTGACTGTCGAACGTGGAGGTACCACCCGGCGGATCTCGTAGGCGGAGCCAGAATGTGTGCATGTTGCATGCACACGTGTTCCCTCGCCAGAGTCTGTGTGGCGTTCCCCCTTTCCCCTGTATCCCCCTATAGCCCCACGGTACCCAATGGGTGTTTAGGCCTTAGGCCTTCGTGGTAGTTGGAGTATAAAAAAAAAAAAAAAAAAAAAAACGCTTGTAATAATCCCGGTAAAAAGCGACAACTGTCAATTAACCCATTTGTATGTTTCTTTGTACCACTTCTATCGACATGATCATGCATTTATAAGGTTTCTGAGAAAATAATATACTGTTCCTTATTTTGCGCTACATCTACGTTATCTCCATGGGAAGATAATTGTTTGATAAATAGATGGCTGTAATACCCACTCAGACACTTATATGACATTTGGAATGCGCAGCACCGAATCTTACTTTACCCATTATGTGACAATTATCGAGGAGTTTTACAACTCCGCCTAAAAATAGTTTCTCGCAAATATTGCAGATCGTAGCCATATCGAATTCACGATGCTCATCCGATGATAAAGGAATCATAGAAGTTATATCTTTCATATATTTAAAATAGAGAAATTTTAAATCTGCTTCTATTCCTGAAAGAATTCTTTAGAAGCGTCCTTACCCCGATACAAAGCAAACATTATCACTCCTGGATCAAACGATGATTTGATTCACATATGTGGGTTTCACTTGGGTTCTGGATTTGATTCACAACTATCGGTTGGTTTTAATAGAGATTTAAAATCGGCATATACAACAAAAGCTACTGGCGTTTTCTTTTCAAAATTTTGAAATTTGAGTATGTTTCCTGAAACCTCTTTACCATATTTATTAGTTCGTAGCTTCTCAGTAGGTGTTTTTGTGTAAACAATCGACTCTCTTCCACCTCAAAATGCCTTAAACCGCCGAAAAACTTGAGCTCTTGACAAAATACCATCTCCGCAGGCCTGTTGAAGATTAGCAAGTTTTCGTTGCATTGTGCCCAAAACTTGATAGCACACCGTTGATCGAAATTGGTGTCTCTCATTTTTAGAACACAAAAGAAATTAAAACTGTTTCACAATAAATGGCTACGGACAACCTAATGACTCGAGCAAGTTCAAACTTGTACTAAAAGCGGACCATATGCTCCCCTGTCCCCCCTCTAAGCTCCGTGCCTCCAGTGTTACCAGATCGAACGCAATGTTGCCATTCTCATCACTAAATTTACAGACCTCGTATATGTTTCTTGTCTTCTACCCCGCCTTGGTTGACGATAAAAAAAACTTGAATAAATATTTGAAGAACTTGTTCCATAAAAGCATCCACTTGATAATGATCATTTCCATAGCATGCGTAATTTCTCATTCTCTTTGATGTAGACAATAAGCGAAAATTCAATACATCTGAGAACAAGAACTACATTGTGTAGTCGTCATTTTATACCTTTTGTATTTGAGGGAATATTTTTTGCCTTTCGCTGAGGGTATTTCGCCCCTAGGTAAGTGGAACTTCTAAAATTTATATTGTAGTTGCCTCTCCGACCCATCTCAATTGTTCTAACCAATAAATGTAGCTTGAAACTTATCTCAAAAAATGGCGTAAAGTAGGTTGACTATGCACTTTCTCTACCTCGTACAACTCCCAACTCCCAAAACACTACACATTCACTTCTGAAAATTATCAGGTGCATCTGAAACGTTGAGAGGTACTGGAGTCTTTTTTGCTTTTATCTTTGCCGCTGCTGAATCGAATTTCGATAACCAAAATAGGTTTTTTCTTCTTAGCAAAGAGTGGTCAAAACTTAAACAAAATCCGACTGGTACTTTTAAGTTATAGCACAGCAAAGCCTAGAGGGCAGACAGACAGATTGTCGGAAATGAGTGACACGGTTTTCTTCGTAAAGTACACATTATATGTTATAAAGTCAAAAAAGCATACTGTCGTATTTTCGAAATGTTTCACAATACTTCCTCGACAGTTGACGTAGACCATGAAAATCAAACCACGCATATCCACCATTTTTACGCGTCACATTCGAAAGGTAACATATTCACCATTTTTTCAAAGTTAGTCTTCTAGCTATGCTTGCTCACTCACCATTATTTAAAATGTTAAACCGTTAGATTGTTCTTATATTCAGCAGTACTATCATGTTCAAATGTAAAGGTCATAAAAGTGTTTTATTAAGAAACTGTACTCCGTTTTCTGGGGGAAGAGTGAAAAATAAAGTTTAAATTCGAGTTATTGGTTTTTGTAGCTCCTACATCAAAAATAGTTCTTTTGATATTAACTGAGTTCTCTATGACAAATAATTATTTCAAAGCAGTCTAAAATCTGCTCAGATATATATTCTTTTTGTTTTACTTCTTTGACATAGATTCAAACAAACGCTTTTTGAAAATTTCAACATAATTAACGACAGTAACAGATGATTGAGCTGCTAGTGTATCATGAGAAATATTAATTGTAATCATAATGAATAACATTTATTTTCACCTGGCGGACAATCAGAAAATCAGTTTTTCCATGCCATCCGGGTTATCGCGTAGAAACGTATAAAACGTCAAAAAAACGACAAAACGTCAACTCGCTGCCTAGATAGTTCCTGGTGAGCAAATAGCACATTCCACGTTTACTCGCTATGAGCGCTGTTAGCGTCATCAAAAGCGTGGAGGGATGAGTCAACGACAGGACAATTTCAATGGCTATACTGCAAGTCAGTTCCCAACCATGCTTTGTTGGCTGTGGAATGCCGAGATTATAGAGTATACTCTGAGATTTATGGTTGAGTAGCAGAGTAGTACGTATATACATTAATGGACATAGCATTATTATTTTCAAACACAGATATGTCTTTAAGATTAACTAGAAAGTCATATCACCAACCTTCAGGATCCTAGAGAAGTGTGGGTAGGAAGATGGTTGTGATGCGTGAGTGTGAGCTGGTAGCAATGCAGATGTCATAGCCCAAACGAAGTAACTCTGGCATTGATTATGAAAGTTTTGCCCTCCTTTTTTATCGATAAGGTGTGGCAACTACCCAAGGTGAACCTCCTATTGGTGAAAACTTATTTATATTCACTTCAGCAAAAAGAATTGTTTCTATTGTCCATCCTGAAAATAACCAAAAAGCATGATTAGTCTCTTAAATTTA
Organism: Acanthoscelides obtectus; assembly: GCA_963669975.1. Taxonomy (NCBI): domain Eukaryota; kingdom Metazoa; phylum Arthropoda; class Insecta; order Coleoptera; family Chrysomelidae; genus Acanthoscelides; species Acanthoscelides obtectus. Next base: position 55,165,192 of record CAVLJG010000001.1, on the reverse strand, counting down.
ATAACAATGATAATAACTTACCAGAATCATTTTCTTCAAACTCGGGTGACTGAGGTATAATCTCGTCAGAGAGTACTCGTGAGTTTTCATTAACATTAGGTAAGTCTACTCCCTCATTTATTACTTTGTTGGCTGTATTGAAGGACTTGATGTCCACCACATCCTTGGTCTGTAACACGTATTTTCCAAACTCCTGCATATTCACTCTATACCCGAAGCTTCTCTCTATAACCTCAAGTACATTTTGCTGGATGTTGCGCAAAAACTTTTCAAAGTGGGTATATATGTGTATATCTGATGCACTGAATCTGTATCTGGCAATTCTGCATCTGAATGCGCTCTTGATAAGTCTTACACAATCACTGATTGGCACCAATGAGTTTGTTCTGTGTTGTAATGTTCTTGTATGGGTGGTCTTTCGATTTATGTTGCAGCATGGGCAAATCGTGTAGAGGAATGTCAATATTGAAGCGGGGTAAAAGCGCCACTGCGCGTTAGACTTCGCCCTGTCGACGAATTGTGGTGGGAGACGTGTGCCACTTAACTACGACCTCCGTCGACCCATTTCTATTAAACAACAAGCTTGTCAATAGGGGACTGATCTGCCAACAGGTTTTACATCTGGCACTGCCATTGAGAGGTCTCAGAACTGGTATCCCTCCCCCTCTTACCTCCTCTGGGCGATCTTACAATTGGCTTATATCCGCTACAGCAAACACATAATCTTACACCAAGCATTTGTTTGGAACGCCTACTTAGTAAAATAAAAAAGTAAAAAAAAAACAATTTCCTTTATAAATAAGAAAACAAATGTAAGATATAGTACATCATTTAATTCGTACAGGGTGTACTTTTTTCGGACCATATAAAGAAATAAAGTTGATGATGGTTTCTCAAAAATAAAACGACGGGCACAACATTTTAGAAACAACCATCATGTAGTGCCTAAAAAGTGTCAATGAAATAGTTAAAAAACGATTTGGCCAAATCTTAGTGCTTTACAAAATCCTCAGTAAGCCATGAAATGTATACAAGTTTCTCAAAAACATCTAAATACGCCCCAAATAAATGTGACTTTATATAAGACAGGGATGAATTTGTTGTTAGATCAATTAGATTCATTCAATATTCATTACTTTTGCTTGTATTACGATCCCTGTACGTTATATTAAGTTACAATTGACCCGAGCGAAACAAAGCCGAAATTTGATGGTGGCGCTATAATTATGCTCTCCAGTTTATTTGTAATTTGGAAAAATCTACTAATATTTCCATGAATAATATATAGAAAGTAAATTGCCTGAAAAACTTTACCTTCTAACTTTTGTGTAAATCTTATATCTAAATGGTCATACAGACAAGTTAGAAGGAGGTCAATTTATCATAGGATACCTTCATTCTCATCCGTAATGTATCCACGTAAACTAAATTTATTCCAGGTATATCTGGTGTAATAGGCTCGGCAGTGTTCAACATAATGTTCGTGATAGCATGTTGTGGTCTATGTTCAACAGCTGCAGTCTATTTGAACTGGTGGCCATTGGTCAGAGACTGTTTTTTCTATGCTATCTCTATTGTAGTCATGCTGATTGTCATAAATGACAAACAAGTCACTTGGTGAGTACTCAAACTATTCGTAGGTATGAATCTCAATATAGCAAAATGGCGTCAAGTAGTTGACTCTGTACTTCCAACGTAACGTTGTCATCATTTCCCAAGGGATTGTCTGACACAAATAACTCTTCTGAAAAAAGTTAGCTACGAACATGTATAACAAAAAATTAGATGACCTTCCTGCTCGCCCTGAGAGAAATTCCTGCAGGCGCACATGATCTTTGAGATAACTAGTCCCGCGTGAATGACGATATTGTCCTTCACCATGCACAGTCCACAGATGTACGGGAGCGATTGTCGACTGTGACGTACGACGCTCGTCCATCGGGGGACTACGTCGTACACATTGACACGCGAATGTTGATGAGGTATTTTTGTTTTAATGGTCAATGTATTTTTTTTTGAAAAGGGCCAGGGAAACGTCAAAAAACAAAGTTTAAGCAATTTTTTTTTTCGTTTTTTGCCTCTCGCTCCGTCGCCACTGGAGCGATTTTGACAAACTACAAAGCTTTTTAGTCCTTGGCATAGTAGTAACATTGCGTGAAGGTTTCGTACAAAATCCGAGCGGTACTTTCCAAATTATAGAGGGGTCAAAGATCAACGGACAGACCTTTCCCCCTTTCTCATGTATCCCCCTATAGCCCCACGGTACCCAAAGGATGCTTAGGCCTTAGGCCTTCGTGGTAGTTGGAGTATAAAAAAAACAACGGAAATGAGTGACATGGTTTTTGGTCATAACACCCAAAAACATAACATCTCAATATCGAATTTTTCGCGATAACAATACTTCTTCGCAGTAGGCGTGAGAAGTAAAAAACATTCAAGCTGAAAATCATAATAGAGTATCAGGATGTTTCAATAGAACAAAAAGTTATTTTCTGCCAGAAAGTCTCAAATAAACAACAACTTTCGCGTTAATCAGAACTTTCTAGGTCGATTCACGGTTTTTGGTGGGTCACAGTAAAACTATCAGTATTACTTTCATACATCCATCTCCCTCACACATCCATATGCAATCTGCTTCTATGCACGGACGATTCTGTAAGCTCATAAGGATACGTTTTTCAGTTTTGTCATGCTGCCTTGAAAATATTCTCGTCAACGTCTTCCAGATTTAAACTTCAGTCAGTACGACAAGCTGTTTGTCATGGGCATGCGGTTTGGATTTACCCTTTGTTGATCTTCAATATAACCCATAGCAATGCCTAAAGTTGCAATAATGTCGACTATTTTCTATTCGTCATTGTCCGTCAGAGCGGTCCGTGGGACCTTCGCTCTTTGTTAGAGTGTCGTAGGTCTGTCAGGTCTGGTTGCCCAGATACCAGACGAAGTCAGGGACAAAGTGAGAAGAAAAAAGGAAGGAAGAGGGAAGAGCAAAGAAGGTGGTGAAGTGCGCCGGTTATTTTAAATTAATCCAAAAAATAATTTAGGAAATTGTGTGCGGCAAAAATCGCAATTTTGGTTGGACCTAGAAGTTGCACGATTTGATTTTGATAACAGTGCGAGCCATGGTTTTGCGTGCATGCGAACTTGCTCGACTGTGTAGTCTACTGACACACGCAACAGAGGGTTGCGATTCCGCTTGACTATAACGTAACTGCGCCTGATGTTTGATGTAGTCCCTTAGGTAAGGGATGTCAAGGTCTCTGTGAAGGGTATCGTTGGAAACATACCGTGGTGCGTTAGTGATGGGTCGCAAGGTTCTATTCTTTAAAACCTGCAGATTACGCGTATGCGTTTAGGCAAGAAAACACCATGCTGCACATGCGTAAGTGATTGCTGGTCTGATAACCATTTTGTATAGCCGAACTTTTGAGATCCAAGATAGCATAGGGTAGAGTTCATAATTTGGAATTTAGTTTTTAACGCTTCAGTGTGATTCTGCCAGGCCATCCCCCTGTCAAGAGTGATACCGAGATACTTGGCAGAATTTACCCATGGTATGCGAGCTCCATTCTCTGAAACCTCAAGCGGGGCACCGCTACGTTTTTTAGTACAATAAATAGCCTGCGTTTTCGAGTAATTAATTTTGATTACCCACCGATCTGCCCATTCCAATATCTCATCCACCGCACTTCGTAACCAGTCGTGAACAAGATTCCCGGAACGCGACTGGACCACCAGAGCAGTGTCATCACCATATAGATAGACTTCACAGTCGCTAGGGAAAGGGACATGATGCGTGAAAAGTGAGTTAAGGATTGTCCCTAGAACCGAACCCTGAGGGACGCCGGCTCTGATGGGTCGTACTGTCGACAAGACATTATTAATTTTTATCCGAAATTTTCTACCTTCAAGGAAGGATTTCAAAAGTTTTAGGAGCCAAAATGGAAAGCCCTTTTGAATTAGTTTATAGAGAAGGCCACACCTTGTCAAATGCCTTCGAGACATCCAGAAGCAGGATGCCAGTACTTTCGTTGAGGGTGGAGCTCCTGGTTACTTTCTCCACAAGCCTAACCGCCTGTAACTCCGTACTATGCTCAGATCGAAATCCAAATTGCACGTCAGAAATCACATGGTGATCTGACGAGAAATTCGCAAGGTGACGTAGAATCACCTTTTCAGCGAGCTTAGACGCAGCAGACAGTAGGCTAATGGGACGATAGTCCTGGGGAAATATCTAACCCACCATCTTTGAAATCATTATAACTAATATGACCTTGAAGCTCTGCTGGTATTCAATGCACAATCTCGGGAGAAGCCGCTGATGTGCTGTGCAACTCTTCAGCCGAAGAATCTTCTGAAAAAGAATCTTCTGAGGCAGAATCACTAATGGCGGAGCCGGGATCACTGATGCCGTTAGCCCTCAAATATCTCATGACGGATCTTACAATTTGTTGCTCCTCGTCGAGGTCATGATCAAGATCATAGTTGGGAGAGAACTGTGGTTCCATAGCATCAGCAAAAACCTCGACCTTGTCCTCTGTTCTGAAGACTATGCCCCCAGGACCGTGGATGTACGGGAGTTGTTCTCGCTTTCCGCTTCTGAGCGACTACTCCACTTTCCAGAGAGGAGTACTTGAGTCAAGCATCCCCCCGTTCCATTGCTCATTGCGGAATTCATGGAGAGCATTTTTTACTTCATGAACAAGATTCGTCGCTCTGCGAATGTCATCAGGATGACAAGACCTTTTCGCTTGCTTAATTGCAGCCCTTTTGTCAGAAATTTTCTGACGAATGACTTCAGGGAGAAAAGGTATGCCGTGTTGTTGTACAGGAAGTACAGCTGCAAGTTCTCTCTTCCAAGGTTTGCTCATTACTCACATCCAGTACGACAGGAAGATGATCGCTAGAAATGTCATACATGATTCGAGAAGTGATACTGTATCTACAGTTTCTAGATATTGCAAATTCGATGACATCTGGTGCCTGAAGGTCATATTGACCTCCACGGAAGCCGCCTCAATGCTCTGCATTTCGGTATTTATGCTTCTATGGTAGTCAATACCACGTTTCACTAGGACTGCCAAGCCGCCACCCCGTCCAGTTAATGTGTCAGCTCGGATAACATCATAATTCGGGAAAGTTAGACGATCTCCCGGATTAAGCATGTTTGCTGCAACAGAGCCACATCTATACTGTCATCCAAAAGTACTTGAAATTCCCGTTTTTTTGGGAATATCCCTAAGACCCAAATAATTCCAGAAAAGAATTTTGATGAATGCAGGCTGTCTACTATTCTGCCCTCATAAGCTAAACCCCCGTATTCGGAAATATTGGAAAGTGGCGCAATATCAATTTAAAGTTTCTTTTTGTTTGTAGCTTTAACGGACGTCCATGGTATTAATAATTGATGTCCATATTGAGTAATAAGGGCTCTAAAATTATGTGGTCTACATAAACAACCTTGTTTGATTGTTTTTACAAGTATAAATTGCCATACGAGGATTTTTTTTAGTTCTGTTACACCAATTTCCTATGCAATAACCCCGTATTTGGCGAATACGGGCATTTGTTCTAGGACATTATCAAATTTATATTTGTCATAATAATCGTATTTTTGATATCAGTCGTTGGGAATTGAGGTACTTGGTAGATGAAAATGAATTTAGTAACACACCAGCTTTTAATTACTTTATTTTATGGTGAACACATTAAATATAATAAAAGAACACTTACTAGATAACTTTTTCTGGAAGTTTCTCCCAAAATTCTTTCCTGTTACCTGGCATAATGGAACCAACCGCTTTAAGCAGGTTTTCAACTTTTTGACGCTCAAAGCCATTTGGTGCCGTTTTTATTGGGGCTGTTGGCATTTCACCAATATGTTTTTTTAGCAAAAAAACTAGTTTCTTCCATTCTTCCTCAAAATTGCGTTTGTAGTACATCACAAATTCAGTCCTCTTTACCATTAATTCCGTTATTTTACTCATAGTAAAACTGGGATCCTGTTTCTTAATTTTACTAACTGAATGGAGACTTTTCCACAATTGAAAATCATTCAGTTGCATGGATTTGATTTGTACCTTTCCCTTATTGCTGGACTGTACTGCCTTCTCAAAGTCTGCAAAATCATATGTTTTGACTTGACGCTTTAGTGATTCTTCTACTTGGTGGTGGAACGAATCCACCGACATAAAGGTATGACCTGGTTCAAAATAGTTCAAGTGAATGGTCTCAGCGGATATACTTGTTGAGTTCACAATATAAACAAGAAAGGAGAATAATGCCCAGTTTTTATTCTGGCTAGAACAATTGTCCAACCATAGAGTGATATTGCGGACATCCCTGTGGTGAAGAAGAAATGCGTTGAAGGCACTAATAATATCTTCTTGGTGTCGTCCGCTGATGCCTTCATGCCACAATACGGCAAATGGAGGAAAATCTCTAATTTTACCAACTGGCACAAAACTTTCATTGTAAACTATTAGGCGAGAAGCAAAGATCGCTTTTTTAAACATTTCAAGTCTAGGCAACATTATTACTTTTTGAAGATCAACAGAAAAGCACAAATTTCCTTTGTCTTTGTTGCAGTTTTCCTTATTTAGTGAGTATCTCTCACGAGATTCTTTTGCTTTCATAATGTGATCCTTCCAGCTGCAGCATACCTCGCAATCATCACTTAAGGACTCAGCTTTATGTTCGGAATTATGCATATGGTACGACTCACAGAGTTCACATTCCTCATTTCCTAATTTTGCGAACGATATATTTTTCGCCTTGAGGATTTTTCTATATTTTTCATAGGAGCAAATGTAATCGGGATATCTTTTTTTAAAGTCTTCAAACATAAGGGTGACATTCAAGTCACTCGGCAAATATAGACGATTAGGAGCATGGACTCTTCTATAGTGAGATACAGATGGATTAAATGAGTCAATATGGCTTTCTATAATCTTATTAGACAACTTGTTTGGAGGAGGATGCCTACCTCGGCGGTCTAAATCATTTTGTAACTGATTTTTGCTATTAGCATTTGCCCACACCGAATGGATTATCCAGTCATTCGTTTTTTTATATCCCAATGTTGTTAGGAAAAATATTTTACAGACACGTCTTGTTGTACCACTAGAATCCTTCAGAAAATATGTGAATGTCTTGTTTTTCTTTGAACCTTCTACTTTTCTCTTTGGTGTTCTATTCTCTGTCGAGTTCATCACAAATGTTCGTTTTCCCTTCCAGTCCAACTTCCAAAATTCGTGGTTTGTGGTGTTTCTCTCCTCCTCGGTAAAGAATGTCCGACATTTGAGCTTACAGTTTATACAGCCTTCTCTGACCTTATGAAGCGAGATTACCTTGTTTTTCTTAGTTTCAGCTCTCACTTCCTTGGACAGTTTGTATTTTTTTCTTTTTCTTTCTTCGCCTTCTTTTGTGTGGCCTTCAACTGTTTCATATGGATCTGAAATTATACCTTACAGGTGCAATAATGCTTGCTGTAGTAGTAGATAGTACACGCTTACCTGCTTCCTCATACCCTTTAGTTTCATTCTCCTCTTCTACAATCTCTGTTTCTTCTATTATTTGATTTGCATCATTTTTCATAGGTTCCCTTCTATTCTCATCCCCACGACTATCGTCTTCCATATTTTGAATATTTTTTTCTTCCACTTCCACATTTGCCTGACCATCCACTAAAAAGTAGAAAAAAAGCTATCACTCTCAAAAGGACGGTCTATCGAACAGTAGTTGCTGGTATTTTTAATAACTAGTATGCTGTGCTCACCGTAACTTAAAATATCTCTGAGATTCCAAGATTCCTTGTCAATCACATTGTTAGATATATCTTGCAAGCAGTATCCTTTATTTGTGGAATGATGTTCTGGATCTGAAAATGAGCTATTTTGAATCAGGTCCTATCTTTATGTCGGTGGATTCGTTCTATCACCAAAGTATAACAATTACTATAACATCAGATCAAAACATATGGTTTTGCCGATTTTGAAAAGGCAATTGCCCAGTAACAAGGTAAAAGTACAGATTACATCTATGCATGGTAGTTATTTTCAATTATGGAAGGATTTCTATTCGGTCAGTGGAATTAAAATATGCACTAGCGTAGCCAAATTTTAGTTTTACTCACCAACAGTATCAGCTGAATCCATGTATCGAATAGTCATCGATCCATTATCAATTACGCAACTCTTAGTAATAGGTATGAATTCTTCCATCTGTACATCTTCATCACAATAATAATTCTGAGCGCTTAAGCAAGGCTCTTCCTCTGAATTCACTGTATTAACTTTAGAAATAGTAGCCAGGGAAACTAACTTTTTTCCTCTGCTTCCGCTACTCCATGAGCACATTGTTCTAGATTTTATAAAATCGTTGTGGTCGAAATTGAGATCCTAGGGTAAAGCCACGCCACGTGCCACTTGGAGGTTACCAGCAAACTGATATTAATCAAACCGCCTGCGCCTGCACGCGTTGCGTACGACAGGTGGCGACAGGTCGACTTGCTAGGCTTAAACCACGTATTTGGAAGTTCCTAGACAAAAACCCCGTATCCAGTTAAAAATACGAGGAAAGCTCTTAGTAAACCACAAATACGGGGTTCGGCATTAGTATTTTTTAATTTTTTTGCGAATACGGGCTTAGCATTACTTGATTTCATACATTTCCGCTTCAGATACGGTTTTTTAACATAGAAAAAACGAAAATTCACGACATTTTAGTACAGTAGAGCCAAAAATCTCGTTTTCGATTTTTTTTCAAATACGGGGGTTTGGATTAGGAGGGCAGTATTCTACCTAGCCATTTATCGGAAAGATCGCCTGCAAGGCCTGTGTAGCGCTTATCAGGGGAATAATTATTATCTGCTGTAAGGACCTGAGTACTGTTGTCAGATCCACGTTTTGAGCAGTCGAAGGTGAGCTCGGGACAGCAGGGGCAGCTGGAATGTCAACCTTTGCCGCGCCTCAGTATGATTTTACTCACCTTTGTGCGATGACCTGTAGATTTCTCCTAGGAGTTAATCTACAGGTAAAACTGGCGGCCGGATGGTCCTCTCCACAGTTCGCACATTTGCGCGCCTCTTGTCCTGCTTGAGGGCACAGATGTCTCATGTGGTCTTGAGCACATTTGAGACACTTTGGAGGTGCAGTGCAATACGATTGCACGTGTCCATACTTCTAGCAGCGTCGGTACTGCCCAATGAGTCGTGAGTTCTTTTGTACCATCAACTCTGATAGAGAGTCCCAGCAGTTCATGTTCGTTTGAACACTTGCTGCGACTTCTGTCTTAGGCAGGATCACCACCACCAAAGGCATGGGTACTCCGTCGTTGCGCTTCAAGCGAATTACGTGGAGAGGAGTATACCCCTTTTGTTCGAGCTGCTCTTTGATTTCCTGCTCAGTTGTTGACGCTGGGATTCCTTTAATAACAGCGTGAATGTTACGCTCTGAGGGCAGGGGAGATGTATGGTGAGGAACATTTTCCTCTGTAAAAAGACGAAGTATCTTCCGATAATCGTCTTCGTTTCTGGGTACGATGCGTATCTCAGCATCAACAGCTTCTGCCCGATCAATGTTAATACCAAGACTGATAAAAGAATAATTGACAGTACTCCACTATGCTGCATCCCGCAGTACAACAGGTGTAACACGCCCCTGACGGGGTGATTGTGCCTGCGTGCCAAGGGTAGCGTTAGATGACGGAGATGTAGTGTTGCTGCCAGCCAAGGAAGCAGCTTGTAAAACTGAAATAGAGTTACGACTTTTGTTTCTTAGTTGGAAGGGAAGGATATTCGTTAATTTTACGAATCTGTCGTTTTTTACGTCTCTGGACAACGGTAAAATCACTACCCTGTACGTCATCTTCTGTCTCTGTAGGTGAGGTAGGGTTGTTGTGTCTACTCTTAGGAATCTTAATAGCACTGTCATCACGGGACCTGAATTTATTTAAAGAAGTACTAATACTAAAAATCTGGGCATTGAGATTATCCACGCAGTCCGTCAGTCTCTTAATTTGAGCTGCCTGGTCTCGGTGTCTCTTTCAATATCTGCAGCTGTCAAAGCCTCACTAGGGTTCGTCGCCTGGTGACCCCTCGGACGTGCGATCCATCTTATATTCGCCTTTTCTCTCAGCAAATTCTCAAACTTTTTATATAATAATGTTCGACATTGTGTGTTAAAATTGTGAGTATTTTCAAGAAGTGAATGAAAACAATGGTGCTCTATAACGCAATTCACGTGAGTGAGCAAGAGGGAGTAGCAGTTGCGTTAAGAATCGGCTTGCGTCCTTTAGGGAAGTTAAGGTTCGCAAATGGAATGGCTAATCAAACTGTTTACTTATTTCGTATGACACAAAAGACCAATAGAATCCTATGAGGAATAGCATTTGGTTATTTTTTTCAAGAAGTTTTTCCACGAGCAGTTTCCAAGATCCAGGGCGTTCAAGTTAGGCAGTCCGTGCCATAAAATAGCGCAGCGTGAGTTCGGTACATGATATATAATAGTTTGATATTAATTTTACCTCCTATGCCAAAACTGGCGAGGAAGTATTGTAATCGCGAAAAATGTTTAAATTGAGATATTATGTTTTTTGATGTTATATGACATCACGACATCAATAAAAATCATATCTCTCATTGCCGTCGGTTTGTCTGTCGGTCTGTCCACTAATTCTATAACCGTCTATAACTTAAGAAGTACTCTTCGCATTTTGATGAAATTTTCACACCAGGTTACTACTATGCCAAGGATGAAAAATCTTTATACTTTTTGAAAATTGGTCCAGTGGTGGCGGAGCTAGGGGCAAAAACACGAAGAAAATAAAAAGCGCCTAAATTTCGTTTTTTGACGTTTCAAAGGCTCCTGATCATTTTCCGAAAACTTTCTTGTGGGGTTAGGGCTTGTAGGAGGTAGACGTCCTATCATTAAGAAGCTTGTGATTCCAGTATCAACGGAATTTTAAATGGTTAAAGTGATTGTGCAATTGGTGACAACTGACCTGCGGTGGTGTCGTCACTGACACATCGCTATAGGAGACATGTTTATATATTTAGATATTGGGAGTACGTACCACTTTAGCGTACTGCGACGCCTTTGTAAGTGATGACTTAACTGTTTTCATATTTACACATATATTTTTCTGAACGTTACGATCCTTAAATGTACCACCCATTTCGTCTAACATTTAATTTGATTGACTCAGTACTTATAATGCATATATATATATATATATATATAACAGACATCGACTGACAAACCGACATAAATGAGAAACACGGACTTGTGTGATGCAGATATCTTTAAGCAACAAAAAGCTTGGGAACCGAAGTTCAAATATTATCGCGAGTTTAATACTTCCATCATTTAGGTAGTCATAGATTTTGAAAAAAGATTCAGAGGCGGCGGAAATAAAATCGCTGGAACATAGTATTTCAACGTTTCCGATATTCCTGCTCATTTTCAGACATTGTTTGGCGGGTTTCGAAATTATAGTTTGGTAGCTGTATACGGTTAACGGTTGTAAATTGTTACATATTTGGTGTCAGTGAAAGACCTATCATTAATAAGCTGTAGATTTGAGTGATACTATGCACCTGTTAGTGATAATGAGTCACACATATTTTCCCTACAACATCATGGAAATAGAAATATGATAGATTTGCTTTATACAGTTTGATATGCAGGTGTCGAAGATTCATCGTACCTAAGGTGAACCTACCTAATCACGATTCGATTTCGCCTTTTGACACGATTTGACTCATTCCTTAAATCTACTTGATGCCTTCTCATCATCCGTACCAGCTAGTTCACCAATATGCAGTTGTAACACATATGCAGGGTGGCCGAAACATTAATGGATGGGGTATTGCTCCAGGACAAAAACCTTTCCAAATACTGCTCAAGATTATTCTGCACCATCCCTGCGGGAATACATATCAAAAATGTTCAGGATTATACATGGTGTCCCTCTACTGAGCTCGACAGCTAAGTTATTTTTCTGAGATATCCATATATTTTATTACACATGTGGATGAATCTAAATACTTTTTAATTTTTCGTATAGAAAACATGAACGAGTATCATTACCACTTTAATAGATAGAGTGAAAAAATGCATTTTTAAACGGATATCCCTTATTTATTCACATAAACACACTTGACTAGGTACGTAAAGGCAATAAGAAGAAGTGGGATTTGAAAATGTGAAAATACACATACATTTGAATGTTTTAATAAACAATAAATTGTATGTTTTTGAGAACTACTGCACTATTAATGTTCTGAAGAATTAATTGACTCGAGCAATGTCAGGGATAGGTAAAATGGGTAACAACTAAAGACTATAAGGTATCTTTTTACAGAAAATCAGTTCCCTGTCTTTTAAAGAGATCGAGATATTGGTTGACATACTTTCATTTTTTAGACAAAATACATAATTATTATAGAAACAACTAATCGGCAAAACTTATAAGTATGTCTATATAGCCAAGTATGTAATAAATATATATATGCCCACGCAACGCCCTTACCAATACATCACAAAATAGACCCTCTGAGAAAAGATCAGTCAAACAGATCCATACAATTAGTCCATAGACATTCTTTTCCTGCCCTACCGGAAGTACATCTGGAAATGTTGCCTCTTCGCGATAGAGCATACAAACCACTATGCTGTTGCGGGGCAGAAATACGTGTGATTCCATACCATAACACATCACGGTCGGCGCACTACGCAACAGCCACCGCCGATAGGAATATTTTTATAAGTTTTACGGATAATGAAGAATTACCAATGCCGAGATAGTATTAACATACCAGCATCAAGACATTGAGATGAACCCTCCCCATCGCCTTACAACCCACACCCCCAAGTTTTTTATCTCTAGGAATTCGTTCAAAAACAATCAGGATCCTCTTAACCGTCAAAAAGTGAGGTTTGAGCGATTTTTAAAAACTACAAAGCTTTTGCGTCCTTGGGATAGTAGTAACATTATGTAAAAATTTCATAGAAATTCGAGCGGTACTTCTCAAGTTATAGTTGGTTATAAGATTAGCTGACAGATCGATAGAAAACCTCACTTCATTACAACATAAATTGAATAATATTTTTTCTATTCCAAATTTTATTTAGGATTGAGTGACTACTTAGAGAAAAAAATATCTCTAAGATTCATGTTCCAATTAAAATAACTACATCAAGGTGCTCTCCCTGTATAAGGTCCCCTGGAGGTTACCAGATATATTAAAATTAAAAGATAAGTATAATGACTTGCTACAATATTTAAAAAATTGATTAATCGGTTAAAAGTACATTAAAAAACAAGTCGTTACATGGATAACACGAAAACTACTTTTTCACTCAAATGGTAACCAATAATAGAATCCAGTCTGAGAAGAGAAGGAAATGTGGTCTGGAAAACAACTTCAAACCACATTATTCAGATATCACATATCGTTAGCGATCTCGGACAAGAAGTATTAGGACGAAATATACAGAAGGCTTTCAACACTGTTCGTACTACGCCAGGTGTATTCCAGAATATTTGTGGCGTAGAGCACGGGCTTGTGTTAAATCCTGAGGTAGTAACTTTCAACGCCTCCTTTAAGTTGGATGTTATAGCATTTATTCAGCATTATTTTCTGTTTCCAATTTTATGTTCTCATAATTTGAGAAATAATCCACACAGCACATTAGTTTTCAGAGATATGGAAAGTAATAGGACTGAGTCGATTTAAAAAATTTATTGAGCCAATCGTTACAACTCTTTAAAAAATTTCAAAATAGACTTCTTCTGCGTCGATGCAGCGCTGCCAGCGCGATTTCCAAGCATTGAAGGCGTCCCGGAAGGCATTCTCCGGAATAGCCTTGAGAGCCGCGGTGCATGCTGCTTGGATCCCCTCTGTCGTCTCAAAATGCTTGCCTTTCATCAGCCTTTTCAGGCGAGGAAAGAAAAAAAAGTCCGGCGGCACATCTGGGCTGTAGGGCGGCTGTGGAAGCGTTGGGATGCCGGCCTTGGTCAGGTAGCTGTTCACAAGAAAGGCGGTGTGAGCCGGGGCGTTGTCGTGGTGCAACTTCCAGTCGGCTACGATGTCTTGTCGGACCCGACTGACCCTTCGTTTGAGTCTCCTGAGCATTTTCACGTAAAACTTGTCGTTGATGGTTTGTCCAGGAGGAACACATTCATGGTGGACGTTGCCTTTGATGAAAGAAAAAAGACAATGAGCATCTTTTTCACTTTGGATTTGCTCATTCTTCCCTTTTTTAGGCGAGGAGACGCCGTCGTGTGCCACTCGGAAGATTGCCTCTTTGTCTCGGGATCATACTCAAAGGTCCACGACTCGTCACTTGTGATTACGTTATTCAAAAATTGGGGATCACTTTCAGATATGTTCAAATTTTCTTGGCACACTTCCACTCGCCGCAATTTCTGGTCGTCAGTGAGCACTTTTGGGACCATCTTCGCGCACACCTTGCGCATGTTCAAATGCTATGTCACAATGTCATGAACCACAGATTTTGGCAATTAAACGAATACTTAGTCGACGGTCTGAGTTCAAAACTTTGCGCACACGATTCACATTATCGGTGTTTGTCGAAGTCGAAGGTCTTCCAGCACGGAGCGACCTCTTCCCGGCCCTCCAAAAAGGCCTGGTGCCACCGAAACACACCACTTCTTGCTAAAGCAACACCTGGGTAAGCCTGCTTGATCATATCAAAGGTCTCTGTCGCAGATTTACCGAGTTTCACACAGAATTTAATCGCGTACCTCTGCTCTAACCAACGCTGCATTTTCGGCTTGCACCACTCACAGAAACACGTCGCGAAAATGCCTGTCCTGACCCTCCAAGAGCTCGGAGACAACTGACCAGCCGCTCATTCGTTAGCTAGGAACGCCCTCGGTAGAGAAAATGAGTCCTATTACTTCCGGACAAACCCTGTATTTCTGGTATATTACATATCTTTTCCAATATTACATTTCAAAATTGGTATTTCGTACATCTTTCACAAATATTGAAACCGGCTGTGAAAGACGTCCGACGTTGCCAACTAAGTGGATTTTCCGCTAAATCTAGCGGATGTCAATTTGCGAAAGCAGATTTTTTAACGGAAAACCTAGGTCTTCTCAGCGGAAAAGATCGGTTTTGGAGAAATTGTTTTGCCGAATAGCAATGCTTCTCAACAACACCTATACCTTTTTTTGCCTGTTTTAGTCGTGGGAAGGATTTGTGGCCGTTACCGAAGGTCAGAGCACATATTAGCTAACATATCGTATATACGTGTGACTTTAGAGGAGATACTTCCCATTTAGCGGGTTTTCAGCATACATCCAGCGAATTTATGAATTAAGAGTGCGCGCGTCAAGCCGACGGCATTGGCCATAATGGACTGGCGTCTTCCTGTTTTGTCAAGCTTGGTCTCCTCCGGCTACATTCAAGTCAAGTGCTTGAGTTTTCGTTTGCGAATTTACCAGTGGATTACACAATGCATGTTTGGAATTATGTATCAATATTTACCAAAGTAGCTTGAAACAAATAATGACCAATTAATAATAATAAAATTGATTTTTATTTAAACCGGTAAAAGTAAACTTCAAGTTCCTGATTTTGAATTTCCACACATATCCTATCGATGGAAACTCAGTTTATTATATATATAAAATGGAACTGAAGTAATTCAAGGCAATGATACATAACAATCATTACTGACCTTTAAAAAAATATACTTTGATAAGTCTTCGTGGGCAACTGAAGCATTAGTAATGATTGTTTTCCTACATTCGATTTTGAAACTTTACCTATCAGTTCCACAATAAGTTACATTAATGTAATGTCTTGTAGTGATAGGACAACTGTCACAGATGAGACCGATGGATAGATAGATTAATAAATGACACAACTGCCACAGATGAGATGGGTGAATAGATGGGTGGATAGATGACTCAAGTATTATAGATATGGTTTACATGTGGCGGACATTTTCATATAAATATATACCAAAAAGTAGGAAAATAATGGGAAAAATCCGCAAAAAGGAGGAATGTGGATTCGAGCAGAAAATAGGATAGGTAACCCGAGCGATACGTATTTCTGCTGGTTGGCTTCATCAGGTCCGAAATGAATGCACATATGAAACTACACGTTGTAGTATAAAATGGCAAGGAGACCTCGAATTTTCAAGGAGACATCTAACCACAACCACGCGGCCGATTATAGCCACTTGCTGTGGTACTTCAAGCCCAAAGGATCTACAAATAGAAAATGATCACGTGGAGAATTTATATAACAAAAAGTAGGGCATGTATATCTACTTTTGTAGTTTGAAGTACCACAGCAAGCGGATATAACCGGCCGCGTGGTTGTGCTTAGATGTCTCGAGGTCATCCAGCCATTTTATACTACAATGTGTAGGTTGGCTCTTGTTATGGACTTCGTGTGTCGTTTCTTCCCTCTCCATCTAACCTTTATGGTTGCATATGTGCATTCATTTCGGGCCTGCATTATTTATTGACCTTGTTCATAGTAATTGTCACCACATTCAATACACTTCTCCATCATCCATCAAAACCAGTCCTTAAACCAGCGCTGCCAAGATTCACCCGGGAGTGCGGCACACTCGTTGTCCCAAGCCCTCAGAAGGTCCTCATCGCTAGAAAACCTTTTTTCTTTTAGCTTCATTTTTACATGCGGAAACATTACAAAGTCGGAGGGAGAAAGATCTGGAGTGTAAGGAGGGTCCTCAATAAGTTTCAGTCCAGTAGTGGAGCTGGAACGTTGTCATGGTGGAGATACCATGTGCGCGTTCTTGACTTTAGTTTGGACCGAGAAACTCAGTATGTTTATTCCTTGTGATATGCTCACTGAACGTCTGTTGTCTGTTTACCCGCTCTGTAGATAATATTCTTTAAAATTCGTAAATAAAGCTTCATCTCGGTATTTTTTGTTATTTTTGGCTGTACCTTCCACTCTAGAAATATTGGCGCGTCTTTTTAAGACACCCAAGGGGCCATCGGCAATTAAGCTCTCTTGTAACGTTATGTCAACAGGCTTTGCTCCATGACGCCACCGCACGATGTGCCTGCCAGACAGACCCGCCTAACTCCGGCCTCTCATCTTAACCGTGTCGAAGTTTGTACATCTAGAACAGGCTTATATGATCGCTCCTTTGTCCCTAGGGTATCGAAATTGTTGATCAATCTACCTGAGGAAGCTATTCCCAGACTTATTAACCTTAGGTAGTACAAAAATCGGATGAGCATAGTTTCTTTAACCTCATCATAGCAGCCGCGGTGCCCTGGTATTTGAGCTTCTGCGGCTGCGGTTGCTTCAGTATAAAAAGGATTCCATTAATTAGCCTTACATTTTATATTTAAACGGATTTTACCTCAACTGTTCAAGCCGATTTTTCAGGGTAAGAAATGGATGTTTTGGGTCTAGCCGAGGCTTGAACCGGGTTGATTACTTTCCGTCTCGGATTAGCACTGATTAACGCTGCTAGCAGCCGGCCACCGGCCGAAGTCGCGCGCACGCCAGACGGGCCCCGGAGCGCACATATCGTCGTGCGGCTGGGCTAGAATACCGAGAAAAGTAAGATGCAATCTGCGAGGCTCCATCCTCGGCTTGACCTAAAATATCCGTTTTTTGCCCTTCGGGGAAAACGGTTCTAATCCCACAATTTCGTACAGTCCAAATGATTACGTCATTAAGATGTACAAATAATATCAGTAACGCTGTATCACTGAATTAAGGCTTGCAAGCTCTCTTGCCACTTGAACGGCTAACAAAGGACCCCACAATACGCCTATGGGAAAAGTTGTTTCGGTTAATTTCGCTGAGTATTTTATATGTTATGCGTGTTGACATCACGAACAAATGTTTCAATGGGCACAGACCCCTCAATCTCAACGGGTCCCAAGATATACGCCGTCCAAGATGTATAATGGGATATCGGTGATACTTAAATGGAAGAGTATAATAATGTGGTATAGGATTTACTCGAGTATCTGCTTCAAGACGCAGAGTGGTTCCGGTCAATTTCGCTGAATTTTCCATATGCTATGTGTCTCGGCGACCAGAACAATTTTTTTATTCTTTAATGGGCATAGGCCGCGTAACTCAACGGCTCCCAAGATATAGGCCGTCCAAGTTAGTATTAATGGGGTATCGGCCCTACTCGAATATCTGCTTTAAGTGGAAGAGTGGTTCAGGTTAATTTTTCATACGTTGTGTGTCCCGGCATTCTGAATAAATTCTTAAATGGACACAGTCCCCAAAACATAGGCCGCCCAAATCAGTATAATCGGGTTACGGTTCTACTAGAATATCTGTTTTAGGTGGAAGAGGGGTTTCAGTCAATTTCGCTGAATTTTCCATATGTTATGCGTCTCGAAGTCTTGAACAAATGCCTCGATGGGCATAAGCCCCAAAAACTCAACGGGCCCCAAGATATAGGCCGTCCAGTTTAGGTTAATTTCGCTAAATTTTTCATATGTTGTGTCTCGCATTCTATATACATCCCTTGATAGGCACATGCCTCAAAACTCAACGTGTCTCAAGATGTAGGCCGCCTAAGACAGTGTTTTCAGTCGCTGTATTAATACGCACCTGCTGGATATAATAATCACATGTTTTTCATACATTCGCTGATAAAATAGAAATCGACGATATTTTTCGTATTTACGCTTTAGCAGCTACTACAACTACTCCACGGTATATTACACAAAAAGTCATGGAAAGTCTGTTAGAAATCTCCGGTCGATTTTTGTTCATAGTTCATATGGCGTTGGTTTGGTAATAAACTGAAGATAATCCAATTAAGGATAGAATTTTATGTGGAGTACAGAGTCAGTCTACTTGCCGCAATTTTTTTATGGCTAACATGAAGACAGAATATGCTAAAAAAATTGAGAGCCCTCTATAATTCGTATTGTATTTTTTTAAGGCTGGAATCCCTCTTCATGCTCATAGTGTACCTAATCTACTGTGTAGTACTCCACTTCAATTCGTTTCTGGAGAAATGGGCCCAAACATTACCGGTTCCATTTAAAAAGGTGGTGCCTAACGAACAATCTGGCCTGGTGAGCTACAAGACATTAGAAGACGATGGAAACAAGTATCCTAATTATGGCATTGAAAAGACTCCTGAGGTGCAAGATGCTACCAGTGTAGATCAGGGTAAGTAAGACTAATTTCAAGACAAAGAAATATGCATTAGGGCAGTAATCATATCTCATCATAGCGTTATTTGAACAATATTTATGTTTTGTCTTTATTGGGACTTTTTTTTGTTATTCTTGGATGTAAGTACTTTCTATCCTGAAAATTTGCCATCGCTTTTTCATTCACCCAATATACATGAATCAAGTAGAAAGTAGAAACATGTATAATTTGCGATTTTTATCATACCATGGATGTCCCACCAAATATAAATTAGTACGTTTTACAATTATTATATAATCCATGTCACCTAAGTAGTGCAAGACGCACACTTGTCATTTGTACGCTTCATACGAACTACAGCACTGCTATCTCTATGCTGTCTGAAGCTTCACTGAATGGAGCTCGGGTAGCATGGGTAAGTTCTGCTAAGTATCTCGGTACCACTCTTGACAGGGGGATGATCTGGCAGAAGCACACTGAAGCGTTACAAACCAAATTGTAAATCTCGTTTCGGGAACTCTACCCTATGCTATGAAGAACCGGAAAATTAAGTTTGAACAACAAAGTTCGGCTATACAAGATGATTATTAGACCAGAGATCACTTACGCACGTGCGGCTCAGTATTTGCGTAGTCTGCAGGTTTTGCAGAACAGAGCCTTGCGTACAATCACTAACGCCACATGGTATGTCTCCAATGAGGCCCTTCACAGAGACCTTGACAACCCTTACCTAAGCGACTAAATCAAACAGCAAGCGCAGCTATGTTATAGTCAAGCGGAATCGCATAGCGATCTTTGTTGCGCGAGTCAGTAGACTACACAGTCGAGCAAGTTCGCAAGCAGACAAGGTCGCGGCTCGTATTGTGAACAAAATTAAATCGTACGACTTTATGTCCAACCAAAATTATAATTTTTCTTCAACAGCCAATCTCTAAATGTATGCTAGGATCAATTGAAAATTGCCGAGTGCTAGTTAGCAATGCCGAGACACCCCTCAAATTGGCGCAGTTCTTTCTTCTTTGCTGTCCCTCGTTCCTTCCTTTCTTTCTTCTTCCCTTCTTTCTCCCCGACTTTGTTTGGTATCTGGGTAACCATACCTGAAGGACCCACTCACTTACGAGACTTTAACCAAGAGCAAAGATCCTACGGACCGCTCTGACAGACAATGACCAATAGAGGCACTGCTATGATGATAAAATATATAGAAGTTATAAATAGGAGATACTTGTAAAATAATGTGACCAGTACTCATTCGTCTTCTGTTAAATAAAGTCATCCGTTGTTTGCATAATCATAATTTGCACTGCGAGCAGGATCAACGTACCGAATCGATAACCGTCAGTATTGATTCATGAGTATCGCCCAATCGTGACAGAGAAAATTGTATGTGAAAAGCGACAATTTCAATCGTTTTGACGTCGATCACAAAGAACTTTGAGGGCTGTACAGCGTAGGGCCGTCACCATCGAAGTACCGGGCCGAAATACTTGCTAAGTATTTTGGGAGCTGGCAACGACACATGAGAAAACAACAGGAGTGGACAGGAGCGAGATGCTGGATCCACAGCAGGCAAGCTGTATTGGCCCAAGAAGGTATCTCAGATCTCTCCAAATGGAGCTGCTAGTGCCCAGTGTAGCGTAAACTTTTTACCCCAATTTTCACTATTTTTATACTATCCTTCTACTGATTTACATTTACATATAAACATTATCTATGTGAATTTTTATTGTCCAATTCTGAATTTGATTCTATAATCGAAAATACACCTGTTAGACAAGTTATTTTGACACCCCCACTTCTTAATTTTAATCAGCCAACCATGCTTCTTCAAGATTTACAAATTAAATTTAATGTAGCTAAGAATATGGTACCAGAATATCATGAAGGTCAAAGCGATCTAATTTATGTTTTGGATCATTCAAAAAAGTTTATTGCAGAATTGGTTTCATATGCTTTCCAATATGTCATTTCTCAGCTAAAAAGTGAAGTAAGAGATTTAGTGCATCTAACTAGTCCGAGAACTTGGCCAGATTTAAAATCTGAGTGAAAAGATCATACAAACGAAGAAACACTTCTTACTGCTTTATACACTTCAGTTCAGAAACCTAACCAAAAATACGGAGACTTACCAAGAAACAAGAAATTAAATTCAAGATACAGAGTCTGAAAGAATTTTCAAATTTGGAATAATATGATAATCCTGATCATATTGCTTTTAAATTGAGACACTACGATAGATAGCATTTAGCGCATTTATCTCTGGTTTGAATCAACCATATAGGTCCTATGTAAGACAGCAAAATCCTACGATTGGTTCCTATGCTCAATATTGTCATGATAGTGACAATTTGCAAACACAAGTTGATTACAAAAATTTCTTAAGAATGACTCCATATAAACGACAACAGCCTCAGTCGCAGAATAAAACACAAGTTCCAAATCAAAATTTACAATGGTCTAATTTTAATTATTCTCCAAAGCTCAATCAGTTTAGAGCCCAAAGTTGGTTAGAGCCATAACAAACATTACCAACAGGCCCTATGCAATTACCACCACCAAGAAAAAATTTTAAACCTCATTACCCTGCAAACATTCAAGCTTTCGACGAGTCAGTCCCAAAATTTGACTAATATCAGAAGACTCATCATCAGTATATTTTTAGTTTTCAATTTAATCTTATAATCTTAATCGATACTGGTACATCATCCTCCCTGGGAAATCCAGAAATTGCTTCTAAATATTTTTCAGATCGTGCTTATGATCATCCTTTTGAAATCAATTCATATACGTCCAATTTTAGAGGTCAATATGTTTGTAAAGTTTCCTTATTTTCTGAAAGGAAGAATAAAGCTGAAATTGATTTTTTAATTCTTCCTTGACACTCTCGTTATGATTGCTTGTTAGGATTCTACGATTTACAAAAGCTTAATTGCTCTATTGATTTGACTAAACATCAGATTATTACTGATAAATTTAAGATTACTTATAATACTTCTTATAAGCCAATCCGTTAGGACTTGACAGTCGTACAACTCCTGTGGGCAACTCTGCACATCAACGATAGCTATTCCGTCGACGAAATGGCGGGTTGCAATGTATTCTTCCTTATCGACCGGACTGTTTGAGAAATCACCTTTCCCAAGACTTGATGTCTTTGCTCAGGTCCATCTAAGAAAAGTTTTCTAAAATACCTGCAGCAGAATCTCGAAGCACGGAGGTTACAACACAACCCTGTTCTTCGTTTGTCCAATTGTCGAACTTCGTGGTATTTTCAAACTGGATATGGTATACGTCCCAGGATTGTTTGCCAACGTATGGAAATGGTACTACGCTTCTATGTATGTCGACTGGGATAAGTTTCAGAGATGTCAGATCATTTACACCTTCACTATCATTTCGTAGTCTCTTGTCGATGATTTCTCCTACGTGCCCCTATACCTGCTGTAGCCTCTCTTCAACGTGTTCTTCTACTGAGTTTATTCGCTGCTTGCGCTGCCCTTAGGCTTGCTACTTCAGCTCCTTGACACCTCAGGTCCTCTTTAAACCCTGCTACTGCTTCTTTCTAGCTGTGTTTTGATTCTGCAACTACTTCTTGGCTACGTTTCAGGTTGGAAACTGCTTGCTGATGGGATGTCAATTTCGCAATGGCTTGTTGTTGGCTGGCTTGGAGGTTGGCTATGACTTGTTCCTAGCTGCCTTGCAGGTCAGATTTCAAACTCGCTAGGAATAGTTCTTGCTTCTTCTTGAGTGGTTATCAAAGATGCAATTCTTGGATGGATTTGATGGCTGCACTCACTTATTGGAGCGTCTCTGCATCATAGCGCTCATGTCGGAAATTTTCCGTCTAATTTCTCACTACAAGTCCGTGGATGTACCGATAATCTCACTAATTGTTACGAATGGCCTCATATCGTCACAATTCAAATGATACACACTTCGACTTTTCATGTTTTATTTGTTGGAAGGCTTACAACTCTTTCTAAACCCTAACTTACCCCTACAGACCGCCTTATATATTCTAGTAACAAACATGTAAAGATTAATTCCTAGAAGAATCTAGAGCTGTGCAAACTTCGCGAAACATCTCTATTCGTCATTATATGTCAGAGCGGTCCGTAGGTCCTTTGCACAAAGTTAGAGAATTCGATCGAAAGATCTAGAAATAAACAAAACTGCCAGCTATCTGACAACTAACTGATTGCTAACCTACAATTTGACAACTCATGACCGAGCTTAAACTATAGCCTAACGTACTGTACACAATATGTACCGACCAAAACCACAAAACTATAGTTGCGCTTACATAGCATAGCAATTTTATGTTGCCTAACAATTTCAAGTGTTTGTGTGGCACCCAATTGCACATAAAATTATCTCTCCATGTAGTTTCTTATTCAAGAATATCTATGCATTTACTACAACTAGTTCTATGTCTTCTAGGCATGAAGAATTGGGGTATGGAATGGTCACCAGAGAAGCACCAAGAAAGTAAGTCTAATTGGGCCCGAAGCTCTGTTCATAATCATAACTAAATAGCATATTTATCTTCTAATAGATTTTGCCAATGAACTGAGTGGACCTGATTTGAATCAAGCTACAATCGATGCTTCCCCTAATCCACCTCCACCACCAAAACCTCAACAAGACTACTATAGGCCCAAAGAGTATGACCCTGCTGCTCATAAGGATCCTCTGGTCAAACCAGGTTAGTTCGATTGAATATTAGTGTCAATTTGGCGTTCTTGAAACACTTTTTTAGATATTCTCAGTGACATTAGGAGTGTTACACCCAGAAAAAATAATTTCTTCAACTTGATTTTTTGGCAATGAGGTAGTCTTACATCAAGAATGAAACGGTAACATTCTCACGAAATTTCATTGACAAGTATATGTAATAAGAAACAAATAAATTAATGTGTGGTGCAACCTCGCAGCTGAATACACTTCTGTATACGCCTAGGCATCGACAAAATGAGGTTGTGGCACCTCATTCCAAGCAACTCAAACTTAGTGGATTAGCTGTGCCAGAGTCTGTGGCGGATGGTGCAAAGTGGATAGTATCCTCCCCATCATATCCCACACATGTTCGATGGGATTTAAATCCGCGAAACCGCAAAACCTTAAAGCCTGCTTCTTGGAGAAAGTCCGTAGTACGACGAGCAATATGGGGACGTGCGTTGTCTTGCTGAAAAAGGACGTGTGGACGGCCATCTAGACACGGCAGTAAAGTTGGTTGTAGGACATCGTCAACATAACGCGCAGCAGTCATATTGCCTTGAACAAAGAAAAGGGATGATCGGCTACGATAGGAAATAGCCCCCCAAACCATTTCTCTAACAGTCTTGTGTACATGCCCCTTACCCTTCTACGACCATCGTGCTTACCTAAAATCGCGATTCGTCGCTGAAGATGACACTACGAGTATTCGTGGACGGTATGAAAAAAGTCCTAAGGCTCGAATGCGGCGATAGAGTGTGCGCATAGTAACAGGTCTACCTTCTTCTCCAAACCATTGGTCAACGATATGACGCGTAGTAGCAAAACAGTCTCGTTGTCTGAAGCGCCTTGACGCTCTGTGGTACGCATCGGTGGACCAGTTGGCCTTCTTCGTGTTCCTCTACATTTTTCTATCCACACACGGCACAGACGCATTACCGTCACTGCAGTACAATTAATACGGCGGCCAATTTCGCGGTAGGAAAAACCAACCTCTCGATAGGCAACAATTCTACCCATGTCAAAGTCGCTAACATGGTAATAATTTGGACGTCTTCAAACTCGAGGCATTTTGTTATGCTTGACACTAGTAAATTGAAGGGCAATGACTAAAAATATCTGTACCACTCAGCTCCCAGAAACTGCTTTCTTCACAAAAACCAGAAAATAACATTTTAACAAAGGTAAACAAAAACAAAGTTAAAACTTTGACATTGTCGCTTCAAATAGTCATTATGTTGCCAAAAAACAAGTTGAAGAAACTTTAGGGTTATAAGTTACTGATAATTATCTTCAAAATAGGTTATAAAGTGACCCATTCATTTAAAAAAGTGTTATGGGTTGATCCATTCAAAAACTAAGTAGGAGTGGAACCCTTTGAAAGTTACTACGTATAGTTAAAAAATAATAAGAATCTATGCATATTATAAGAATATCTGGCTTTCGTCGATTCGCACGGCTATTATGTGAAAAACCTAAAAATTGTCAAAAAACCCGACGAAATGTCATCTTGCAGACTAGGTAGTTTTTGGTGTGCAAATAGTTGATTCCATGTTTGCTTGCTATGATCGCTGTTCGCTGATGTTTAAGCAACACGTGCTACAAAACGAAACCACAACAAGTGTACAACAGCTTGTGCTAAGTTATTGTACACTGTTGTAAAAAAAACGACAAAAGTAAAAATCGTACGAAATGTCAAAAAAACCGACGAAATGTCACTTTTTAAGATACGTGACACCCGCGTCGGTCGCAAGCAACAGCAAGCATTTTTGCTAGACTTTCGCTGTAGAGTACCAAGTTGTCGTTTGTGAATAGTACGCCTTTTTCTGACGAATACTGTCTGTTTATGTTCTACGAAAAGCTGAACGAAATATTATGTCCAAAGATACCGGCGACCAAGAACCTTTAGCTAAGAATTCTTCTGCCCTTCTATCGAACTTTTTCCAGAATATTTTTCTTAAATGATAAGTCTGATATTCATACTTTGTAATCTCATACCACACCATAAAACTGTGCTTTTCTCTTCTTCATCGTGTACGGTAATTCTTTCTGATTTTGCATTCAGTTTCATACACGTATCTTTGTTATTTTTCCATACACGTAAGTACATCTTAGAGTTTCCATGCCCACTAATACTTTTTTCTGTCTGTACAATTCTCGATCGTATTTCAGCTTTTATGTTTTCGGGAAAGGTTAACACTGAATGCTAGACTTCAAAAAATCGGCTGGTTATGTGAAAAATGACATCGCCTCATTTTATCATTTCATTTCTTTATTGGTTCAGTCAGATCATCACAGGATGACATAGTACACGTCGATTGAGTAGACTTCATCAGCTTTACTTTATTACTTCCCATGGACTTGCGTGACATAACATGCTCATATTCATAACATAACATTAGTTAGTACCCACAATTATTTGATATATCACCATTCCGCTCGTTCGTAGAAAAACTACACTTTTACGTCTCACGACAATTGGCAAGGAAGTATAAATCGTGAAAAATTTCGAAAATGATATATAGTTTTTGAATGTTACATGACACATTTTCCGTTTTCCTCGGTGTGATCATTCGGTTCCTCCATTATGGCCTGATTACACATAAAGGGTACCGTGGCGAGACAGCTGCATGCTACTTGACAGGGGGTGACTTGGGCGAGTAAGGGTTCACTGAAGCAATTTGAGGTTCATATAGTTTGACCTGTTTGTATGTATATGTGGGACAAATCCTGAATTTTGAACCAGTTAACCCTAACCATTTGGGTTGAAATTTTATACACACGTTTGGTTCACGTTAATACAAAATAAATTGACTTAAGCCATTTGGAATCCAATATAGCGGATGCTACAAGATGGCGATTCATCATTTCCATATTAACCCCTATGATATGGTATTAAATAAAAGGGTTTGGCGAGACACACACAATGGGCAAAGTGACATTATTCTAAATCCAATATCACGGCTGCCGCCATCACAGTCACCCCTACGATAGGGGTATCAAAGATTGCGTTTATATTTGCCATAGTCACCCCTGTATGTTCAAATTAAAAGGACGTATGAGAGATGCATCACAAGTAACGCCATACTAAATCCAATGTGGCAAACTGGCGATTTATAATTTCCGGTGACCCTTATACTATAGTAAAGCGGCGTTATTCTGAATCTAATATGGCAGCCGCCGCTAAATGGCGATTTATAATTTTCATGGTTACCGCTATAATATGGGTATCAAGTAAAAGGGCTTAATGAGAGTACAATAAGCAAATGACTTCATTAAAAATTCCATATGGTGATCGCTGTAAAATATCGATTTATCATATATCGAAATTTTATAATACAAATAAAGAAGTTTTATGGAGTCCTATTAATAAACTGTATAGAAATTACCATACTAGTTATTTGACATCAGAAATACTAAAAAGGATTAATCAATGGTAAAAAAATAAAAAATATCTTTTCAAAAACCAGCTTTTATTTAGCTGTTAATAAATTGAACTATAAATTCGAAAATAATTCCTCCGATTGGAAATATTTAAACGATAATGACTGCTTTCAAACAAAAACGTGTAAGCATTTCGACAACAGGCTTTTATTTGAAAACTTGAGATGCAGGAACTTCATTATCGGTCAAATATTTCCCTTCGAAAAAATTTGTTTTAAATATTTAATTCATCTTATTAACTGCGAAATAAAAGTTTTGTCACAAACATTTATTGTTATACTCAATTTTAACTCAATGAATCGTTTTTTTCAGTTGTATGAATGTCCAATATAGATTGGTTAAAAGCGCAAAACAGATTAAAAAAGAAATAAATAGAACGCCACACATTTTTAGATTCCACTTTCTACAAGCTCTTCCCTGATACAATGTGTCACTCGTTTTTCAGTTATAAGTAATTGTTTGTTAAATACGCTTGACAATCATAGATATAAAAATATTTTGTCAACCATGGAAACAGAAGGCAGGTAGTGGAGCACTATCATACAAAATGTAGGGAAGAGAACATGTAGTATTTTTGGATATAAAGGAGCACACTCTAGAAAATATTAAAGCATTTTTCATTTAAATACTTTAATTTTAAGTTTAATATCAAAGGTATACCTTAGAACTTTCGAGCATATCCATTAATGCAATTGAAATTTAAAATGTATTTTTATGTTTTGATTTAGGCTACTGGCGTCACACTTAATACAATTTTTAGTCAAATTTGTTATCTTAAATTTTTCAGACACGTATTAATTGTTAAACTAATTTAATAACAAATAAAATAAATAAAGTGGATATGAGCAGACAATAGGATAGTTAACCCGAGCAATACGTATTTCTGCTTGTTGGATTTATTAGGCCCGAAATGAATGCACATATACAACTACAAAAGTAGACACACATACCCATACTGATACGGGTGTAAGCTGAGGAAACGCAGACGGAGATTGAACAAAACGACACATGAAGTCTCCAACAAGAGCCAACCTACACATTGTACAGTATATTCAGATAAGAGATAGGCCGGATGTAAACAAAAGGTTCGGGTGATTTTCACGCTAACGCCGCCGTCTCGACGTAAAACAGGAGCCCTCATTGGTCAATTCACAATTAAATGCCTATGCCGAGCGGCAGAGCAGTCGTATCAAGGCAGAGTCACATTCAGGTTCAGACGTGTTACGTATGTCGTGTGCATCATTGCAATTTGATATTTCTTTGGACGTTTTCGTTTGTTATCTTATTAAGTTTTTGAGTTTGTCGTTGTTATTGTTATACCTTGTTATTGATTGTTATTGTTATCAACTGCTTGCGCAAAATGCCCAGTAGTACAGATACTGCCGATGAAGTTGTAAACTTCTGTAGTCCACCTAGGAAACGCTCTAAAAAAAGACACCTGAGTGCAGAAATGAAAGAGGTCATTTTGAATATATATAAGATCGAGCGCGAGGAGAACGAGGCATCAACCATCAAAGAAATTGTTGTGAAGGTTTCTCACAAAGTTGGGGTGTGTCGCGCATCAGTGTTTAATGTGTTAAGACAATACAAAAAAAATCACACCTTTTCTGAGCCAATGACCAGTAAACATCGCAAAAGTATTGTTAAATCATTGGATGAAGCTGATAAGCATGCGATTAGGAGGAAAGTGCATGAATTCTTCTTTAGGAATGAAATACCTACTATAGATAAAGTACTGCAGGAGGTAAATGGAGATACAACGTTGCCAAATTTCAAACGATCAACTTTCCATGCGTTACTGAAGCATTTAAATTTCAAATGGAAAAAACGGGGTCGTAATAGTTTACTACTGGATAGAGAAGAAATTGTGCTATGGAGGAGGGATTATTTAACAAAAATTGGGAAATATAGAAATCAAAACAGGAAGATTTATTACCTTGATGAAACGTGGGTAAACGCAGGACACACTACAAGTAAAGTATGGGTTGATGATTCTGTAACTTCATCCAGGAGGGCCTTTCTAGATGGACTGTCCACCGGATTAAAAAATCCAGCAGGTAAATACGAGTAATAGACAACAATCGGATGTTTTTCAAACCTTGGGAACAAGGTTCTAAACATTAATTCCAGGGGGCAGATAAAACATATTACAAGTAACAAAACTTTTATAACTTTCGATAAAATGCGTGGATGTTTTATTGTCATTTTCATTTGTTAGAACTTTTTTAAGCCATGTTTTGTGTTTTCGATATTTCAATAATTTTTTAATACAATCTTAAAATATGTCGAATATTATAAACTTAAAAAAAGTTACTAAGTTTTATATTGTGTACCGTTCCTAATATTTCTAATCATTTTAATTCATACTTTAAGCTTTATAAAGTTATAATTTGTTAATATTAATATTTGCGCGTATTTCAGGTTCCTGATCATTCATTTTTTAAAGGTTTATAACTTTAAATTAAATTGTGAAGCGCTGAGTAATCATACGACGTTCAATATTCTTTCTTTCAATATGACTAAATAATCCCAGTTATAGCAATCTGATACTCATGTCTCAATGTTTTTTCGCTGAATGTGATGAAAACATTTGAAAAAGGTTCGCTTATTGAAATAAATCTACACCAGTTAGTACTTCGATTTCCAGGTAAAGGGAAAAGGCTCATTATCTGCCATATTGGCAGTGAGGATGGATTTGTTGTTGACGGTCTGTGGTGCTTTGAGTCTAAGAAAACTGGAGATTACCACGAGGAAATGACTGGCGAATCGTTTGAACAGTGGTTTTCAAAAATTTTACCGAACTTAGAGGAAAACGCAGTAATTGTGTTGATATGCCTCGAAGAATGGAGAAGGTCCCAACAACGGCTTCAAGGAAAGTTGATGTTCAAAATTGTCTCCGCTCGAAAAATATCAACTTTGAAGAAGCAATGCTGAAAGTACAATTATTAAGAATAATTGTCAAGCATCACAAGGCGGAATATCAAAAATACGCCATTGACGAAATGGCAGCAAGTCAAAATAAAACTGTGCTCCGTTTACCTCCATACCATTGCGAGCTCAATCCCATTGAGCTCATATGGGCAGAGGTTAAAAATTATATAGCTAAGCACAATACAACTTTTAAATTTTGTGACCTCAAAGGACTTTTCAAAGAAGCACTAGAATTAATAACAGCGCAAAAATGGGAAAACTGTATTAAGCACGTGAAAGACAAAGTTGAAAAGAGAATGTGGGAACTGGACAATATTTTAGAGGAACAAGTCGAGCCATTCATTATTGACGTTGGTGCTTCAGGCAGTAGCGATGATGAAAGCTCATCAAGCTCATATTTCCAATAAAAGATGTCGTTCATCAAATTCGGTAAGTTATAAGTAATTATAAAGCTACTGTATTTTTTAATTAACTATTGACATTTTTGAACCCATTTTGGCAAAACCTATTCAAGAATCTACTTTCTGACAATGTTCAACCATGCACATTTTTTTACGTTTTGAACGTTTTAATTTGGTTACATATTTACCTAGAAATCAAAAAATATACTAATCAATATTCTAAAAGCAATTTTAAGAGATATACGATTATTTTTAATTTAGGCTAATTTAAACGCCATTTTGAGATTATATTCGACTGTATTTCACCAAACATCAAGCGGCATCCGAAGCTGGAAATCGAAGCGAAAATTTTGAAACCCTTATGTATATTTACATCATTATATATTTCTTACCCCACCCCCACATGATCCTATATCCATCACCAAGCAACATCTACTATCTAAAATATGTACTGCGTGACTCTTAATACGTCCCTGCCGAATGTTACAGCGTTCGATGATCACGTGGTGTTGTTTATGTCCGGTCTATCTCTTATCTGAATATACTGTAGTATAATGGCTAGAAGACCTCGAGTACAATGTGTAGATTGGCTCTTGTTGGTGACTTCGTGTGTCGGTTTGTTCCCTCTCCATCTTCGTTTCCTCAGGCATTCATGTCGGGCGTGATGAAGCCAACAAGCAGAAATACGTATTGCTCGGGTTTCCTATCCTATTTTCTGCCCAAATCCTCTTTCCTTTATTGCGGATTTTGTCCATTATTCTTATTTCTATTTTTTATATACTTTTCACCGCATGGTCCTTAATTTTTTGTGAACTAATTTAATCGTTGTTTTGGTTTTAATCCCCACTAGTATTATAAATTAGAAAGTTTGGATGTTTGTTGCTCAATTTCGTCAAAATGGCCGAGCGGATCTGGATAAAATTTGGTACAGAGATAGAATATAGTCTGGAATAGCACATAGGCTATTTTTTATCCTGGGAATAATATACATTTCACGGACCACTGGCCAAACGGCTTAATGGAGTCTGACATGTAGTGTACAAATAGGGCATTTGCATGTTGCAATTACTGCATTTCATTATTCTCGTAAATGTGAAAGTGTGTATGTTCTGTTTTTTATGCCAAAACTTCTGAACTGATTTTGATAAATTTTAGCATAGCTTCCATTTCGAAAATTAAGGGGTTGAAATAGGGGGTGGCAGTTAATATGGAGAAACTATTATTGTTGATGGTAGAGTTACAAATAAGGGTTTTGTGTATTTGGTTCTTTGCTATAATGTAAACTTGCAAAGAAATTTGAAAATTCCAGCCCTTAAGGGGTAAAGTGAGAGTTAACACTCTTGAGGCTGACGAACTTAGACTATTTTAAATTGGGCCAGCCTACAAGTAGGAGTATATTTTGTCTAAGATAAAAATATTAATAAAGAATTCCAGAAACTATATCCTTAAATGAGGTAGGAGGGGGTTGAGTATTTCTATGGGGAACCTTATCACTTTTGAACAAGTTGAACTTGTACTAAATCTCGGACACTGATCTATGAACAAAAAAAACAAAACATGGAAAATGGCTCCCAGTCGATTTGTTTAGAAACTCTATTTCTCGCCTTCCTGAACAAAAGCTCTCATGGGACCAATGCAATCCTCTGATAACACAACGCACAAAGCATATGTCCATGGTTAACTGTCTGTGGTCGGATGGACAAAACCAGTATGCTTTGTGCCAATCAAAAGCAAGTCCTTGTTCAGTCGACTGAAAGTTGCTGTCAGCTCGACCAGTGTCCAACTTCATGGCCACAATGATCATAATGATATTTTAACACGCTAAGAACAAGGTGCAAATACTGAGAACAGTTAGCGATACCCCAGAAAGAGCAGTCAAGTTAATGGAAGACTTACATGGCTTAATCACTGCTGATGAGGAACAAAAACAATTTTTACTACGATGCGTATAAGAACTCGGGCAGATATAAATATGCTGACTGTAAAAAAAAACATGAAAATAACATTTAGAAAATAATTTTCTTTTAATGATAAATATCTAAGAAATATAAGATACAAATAAAGCAGTGTTTTAGTTGTCGAATAAGAATTAGGTTTTGAAATCCATACATACTTTCCCTATTAACTTTGAAATTCAAAGTTTGACTGAAAGTTCCCCGATCGCAATAATATTAATTTTTTATGTTGTTAGAGTCAAATGGAGAAAAATTAGAGGGTATGAATATCTCAATTCGAACAAAAATTTGTTTGCCCTCACCCTAGTGAAGAGTCTGCCTGTCCGATTTTAATGATGTGATATTCTACATATTATGACATAGATTGATACAATGAAACTTCAAATGTCTGAAATAGTAATCTTCATATCGGTTGCTCTTAACTCATAGTAAGAAAAATAACATAATGGTGACACTCTTAAAAACATAGTATTTAAGGGTAGTATTGAAAAAATTATTATTCCTTGTAACTTTTACAATATTTGACAGTAGATAAAAGCCTCGATCATGTTGTATCTTCCTAAACACATTTCATATCCGTCATATCTAAACCGAAATACACACCTTGCATTCAAATAATATTAACGTACGGCTGAGATGTTATGTAGTGCGCTTCCATCGTGCTAAAATAACGCTTTTTATAGTCGATAAATGGACCAACTTATCTGAATGTTCTTTAAGCATACGAGCCCCTTCCCACGTAAGTTGGCCCAACTATTGAAATCTTAGTTTTTTCTTATCAAACACAAATAATAAATATGTAGCAGGGTGTTATAGGTTTAAAATATTAACAATGAATATTTTGATAATACATGTATATAGTAGAAAACACCAACATTATCAGTCCCTAATCAAATGTTCAGCATAAAAATAACACGTTGCAATTACAGCATATCAACATATTTTCACTTCAATGCAAAATAAGTCTATAACGCATAGGTGGCTGTGAAAAATAAAAGCCATGACAATTGTTTTGCCCACACAGCCCGAGCGTCCATGGACGTTATTCGCCCTCTATTCCCTGGTCGCCTTATTCCCAGATTGGCGATGTTCATTGGCCACCTCGGTCCCCAGATTTATTCATATGCGATTTTTTCTTATGGGGTAACCTCAAGGCTAGAGTATACGCGAACAAGCCCCGAACTCTGGACGAATTGAAGGGCGAAATTCACGTGGAAGTCGCCCAAGTTGAGAGAGCGATGTTGGAGAGAGTCTACGAGAACTTCCAAGAACGCCTCCAGCACTGCATCAACGATTTCGGCCACCACATGCCTGATGTAATTTTCCACACTTGACTGCCTCAAATGCTATTTCCTTGTGAACCTGATTCCATCAATAAATTTGTTTTCGACTAAAAATTAAATATTTTATGATTTTTTAAAACCGTCCATCCTCTCTGCCGCACCCTGTATATATATATATATATATATATATAAAACAGAAGATATCTTCACGCGTTAATCAAGAAATCGCGAAAACTATCTGACCTATGAACGTAAGTTTTGGCAGAAAAATAGCTTATGGACAGAACATACCATCTAAGAACGAATTTTGCGACAGGGACGGATGAAGGAGCGATATAAGCATTTACAAGTCTGTGCGAAAGTTATTTGTGTTCTTCTGAAGATACTTTGCCTGTGAGATAGTTTATGGGCAGTAGTTGTCAGTTAAGAACAGATTTTGCAATTAGGCTGTATTGTGGGGATTAATCAAAACGTAGTTATGTCAATATTCTTCCTTCAAAAGGTTCCATGCGAATATGTAAAAAAGTAGGCAATTCTATTTAAAAAAAGCAACTCAGATATGTGGTTTAAAATTAAGACCCCACATATAATTCTGAATATTTTAGAGACATACCTCCCTCCATATATCATATATAGTATAATAATCGATAAAATAGTTGCGTGAGAGGTCAGAGTCAACCTACTTGTTCACTACAAGTTCTTTCTATATTTATGAAGACATTTTTCATAAATACATATTTCTTTTTTCAGAAGCTGGAGGTTTATACGAACAATTTTCTTGGGGTCTAGTATATCCAATACATTGGCTGTGTAGGAAAACTATGCCTGACTGCAGAAGTGAAAAATACAAGAACTGGTACCCATTTACTTTCTTCATTTCAATGGTTTGGATCTCATTTTATTCATACTTCATGGTGTGGATGATTACTATAATAGGTAAGTATAAAATTCGGTTACCATAAAAATAGATTCGAGCGTAATGGTTGATTTTTTTGTGCATTTACAAAACATTATTTATTTTCTTGCATTTCCATGCCCATCGCTCTAAAGCTCATCAAAAACAGAATACTTTCCTTATATCCTGAAAAATTATAATCAGGTAATCGTTTTTCATACTGCATCAGCTTCTAGAATTTTTTTCCGCATTTTTGTAAATTGCTATTGAGTACAAGTCTGTCGTCTAATTTGTGACGAAATAGAATAATACACAACTTAAATCAAAAATATCTAATATAAAATTTGTAATCAAATAATTTTACCTCAGGATTTTACAATATTTTGTTCTATAGCACTCACAATTACTTATTTTGCTTCAAGTGTCTGACAAAATTTATTCAAGTCATTGGCATTTGATGGTTTTTATAAATGTGGCTTAAACAAATGCTTATCACAGGCTCTCTCCCTTGCGTCTCTTTAACGACTTGACATAATCTAAACTAAGCAGTAACCTTAGATATATAAAAAATTATCATTCATATTACCTCATCATACGAGTAGGCAAAGGTGTCGGTAACATCGGTCATGCTTTGAAAATATTGAGATTGCCCCCAATCACGGGCAGTGGCGCTCCCAGGATTTCTGGGAGGGGTAAAATGGAAAGTAAAT
Organism: Acanthoscelides obtectus; assembly: GCA_963669975.1. Taxonomy (NCBI): domain Eukaryota; kingdom Metazoa; phylum Arthropoda; class Insecta; order Coleoptera; family Chrysomelidae; genus Acanthoscelides; species Acanthoscelides obtectus. The sequence goes on along the minus strand of CAVLJG010000001.1, from coordinate 55,129,698 downwards.
TCTCAGTGTGACGTACTGAAGTGTTATAATGATTTAACATTAAAAGCAAAGACATATGCAATCATATGAATTTGTTACAGTAATTTCTGTAGAAAATACATACAATTTTTTTTTAATTTTGAGACATACGAAATCAAAGAGTAAATAAAGCAAACCAAGCTCGAGCAATCTTCATATATTAAAAGAAAAATGCAAAATAATATAATCAATCACAGACTTTTCTACATAAGTACGTCAGACAAAACAACAAAAAATACATCTTCATGAAAAAAATAACAATAATATAATAATATGTTACGACTTCTATAAAGTATAAAACTGAATGTAAGTCAAAATAAAATTATTAATCATGAGAAAAACAAAAAATATTCATTGCACAACTACATTCTCTTAGCCAGTCTCGAAAAACAAAAGCATAAACTATGAAACTGCATCAGTTCACAGTCTCAAAATAAAACAATCATTACATTAGCTTAGAAAGTGATTTGAACAGACTTTTATATCAATTGGCTGGTCAATAAATAAAACCACATATCTTGATTGAATACTTTGGAAAAGATCACCGTGGTGATTTAAACGTAAGTAAACCCTTAACTACATATGCTTTTTTATTTATTGGCCAACAGAATGGAGATGGATTTGAGAGACAACCTTAGGCAAAGTTCAGGTGTTATCATATTACAAAATCAAGGCGCCTATTCTTTTTGCTGGCGAACCGATCTATGACTGTATTCACGTCTATTTTAATATCCCTATGCATATACAAAAGAGCTAAACCCACTAATCGCTCGTGTAACATAGTGGAGCGCAGCCAAGTTTTTATAAGACGTTTACTTTATACCACCTTTTCAAAGACTGCTCGAGTCGTCTGGGTGGGTAATAACCCCCCTTTACCCCCCCCCCCCGTGGGAGCGCCAGTGATCACAAGAAACGGGAGTTGTTGCAGTTCGTTGAAATGAGCAAATCAATGAAATTTTGCAAGCATTTTATCAGCTACGAATTTCAGGTAGGCTGAACCTTGTTGCTCTAAAAGGGATCGATAACCGATTGGAAAAAATACTTTATCCACGATTTTAAAGCAATGAGCCGAAAATAGATCATACATACGCCCCATACACTTATAAGATATATAAGTATGAAATTGCGGTAGCAGGAATAAAATGTGTGATTTAGATTATATATGTATAGATATAATACAGGGTATAAACGTTATGATAGTCATTATTTAAATGGGTGATAGAGGGGGTTAAAAGAAGCATTTTTTCAGAGAAAAGCGACTTTTAAGTAAAATAAATCTGACAACGCCGCAAAACTATGCAAAAGGATAACTAACCACTGTTACCGTTTGCGAACGATTGCCGGTTCAATAAGAGTGATGATGACCGACGCGCTGTTGTCATGTGTGTTTTAAATATTCAATTTAATGAAACTTACTTTCTTACTGACTACAAATTTTGGCTTAACTTAGAAAAACTTAATGCCATTTAATTGTTAATTACCCAATTTGAAAACGTTTTAGATTAGATTATAAAAATTAGGAAGATTGTGGTGATTGTGGTCGATATAAAACACTAAAAGTTGTAAACTATAAAATCATTTAGACAAAAATCTATTGACTTTTGGACCATAGGTCATATGAACTTTTTGACTTGTTTTGACCCCCCTATTACCTATTTCAATAATAACTACCATAACGTTTACACCCTGTGTATGTATTGACATACTGATAAAAGTAAAAATACAAAATGGAAATAGTAATTATCAGTGATCCCCATGTTTGTATGGCTAATAAAACCACCTTACATTTACCCTAGTCAACGTTTCAATCACAAAGGTGACCTCCTTCATATTGTCATTGTGCCACCATTGTGATTGAAACGGTTTTACCGTAAAGAAGACATGTCAAAGGATGGTGGTGGTGATGGTTTTATTGGCTAGACAAGCATGGGGATCGACAAACCACAGGATAAGTTTCAAATGTTGTAAATACCAAATATGTAAAAATATAGATAATAGCTACAACCGCAACTGCAGTTTGCGAATATACATTAATTTATTGGCCCGGGCTAGTTGCAAGTCACATGCCACTATCCTCTTAGCCATGGACCTGCTAGTTGTATGCCACATACCAACTAGCATGCTAGTTGCAATAATTACATTGCTTGTACGCGTATATCCCGTGCTGTAGAACCAGTCAATTGCAGAATACAAGGACTTCCGTTTTATTCTCGTTTTTACTTCTTCATCTTTCGTAGGTGGTAGACGGTCTCTGACTGTCAAACTCGGAGGTACCAGCCGGTGGATCTCGTAGGCGGGGCCAGAATGAGTGCATGTTGCATGCACACGTGTTCCCTCGCCAGAGTCCGGGCAGCGATCCCCCGTTCCCCTGTGTCTCCCCCTATAGCACCATGGTACCCTATAGGTGTTTAGGCATTCGTCGTAGTTGGAGTATGAAAAAATCCAGAATTAAAGCAAAAATTGCAAGTTCATCCTCTGAAAATTTTGCCATCTCGACCTCACGTGAACACAACTGCACCGCCAGAGTACGGAGAAAAATACTGACCGGTGTGAATTGAAAACACTGTTATCTCACGTCAGCGAGAATCACTGGCACGTCACGGTTGAGTGTGAATAGACCTTAACGCAAGCGGATTCATTTGATTCATTAAAAATTATCATCAATATTTATTACCTCATCGGAGGTGTCAGTAAAAATACTGCACCTAAATTCGCCGTCCTCTGAATTTTGTAGCCTGCTGCAAATGTTAAACGCACTTTTGCCGATTTGAGCAATTTGCCTGGAAGTGTGCTTTAGACGTTTACCAGCGCATTCCTTAACTTATATCTGGTTTCCAAGAGGACCGACGTACGATCGCGACTCATGTTGTTTTCATATTCTGCATATCGTGTAACATGAACAAACTGTTTGAAAATTGTTTAAAATTGTTAAAAACACTTGAATGCCATAAATGTAGATCTCTTAAAAACTGACAAAACTTCTATTTTTTCCAAACCATTTCCGCAAGGGCTGACATGAAAGTAACTAGACTGGCTTAGATGATGCTTTCTCACCGTGTCTGTGCTTGCAAAGCTAACCCCACAGTCAACTTGCCGAATTGTATGTGTAAGAACATAATAAAACGATAAACGTGAAGACAACAAACCCGCTTTAGAAGATTTCGAAGTACGACCTAGGATTATGTTGATTATCCGCAGTGGTATCAATTCATCATACAGATGATTTATTTATGATATATAATATACTCGTGCGCAGAGCGTAGGAACTGGGGCACATAGCCCCCTGGGGCATACAGTCCTTCTCCGAATCAATATCCGGACAAATTAGGGCTTAAGCACACAAGCCTAAGTGACATAGGATTTAAGCACGCACTGGCCTATGTTGATACCCAGGTGTATGGACAGATATGCCGAGATTAATGATTGTTATGAAAGGTAATCCAGAATCTAGGATGTCACGTTACCGTGTCAATATCCAAAAGCTCCCCACGTTACCTCTGATCCAGAGATAACCGAGCAACATAACAACTTTAAAGTAAGAATCCCTACACACACTCCGCCTTCAGATCCATTAAGACTCTACCGATTGCCAAGAGTTGAGGTTAAGCGGTCACACAGACCTGGAAGGTCACGTCGACAAAAAGCCGTCCTGTCAACATCCAAAACGCTCGGACATCACTCCTGTTAAAGGAAACCGAGCAATGAACATAATCACCTGAACCCGGCAACCAGACTCTAAAAAGTCCCATAACAACCCCCAAAGATTGGAGGCGCCACAGCTGTATTAGCTATTTAATAACCCTATCCTTATGGGCAATTATTGTGGCTGTGCGCCATTAATAGAAATATATATATATATAGGTGAAAAATTAAAGCTTCCGCCTTTTGTTGGGTACTTCGACAAAATCTAAGCAAAGAGGACTCTTTATACTTTTTTAATTCTCTCTAGCTTTCAATGGACTTTGCCATCATCATCAGGAGCTGCAATTACAATGATAACAGTAGCAACAACAGTGTAAAATGAATTTAAATTGACTCAACTTACAGTAGTATGTGAGGATGTTGCTAATTTGTTTACGTATAGGATGAGGGAAACGTCCAGTAACATGGAGAGAGCTGGATAGATGGTACAATGGTCAAAATTATATAAAATATGACAAGAACAAGTTAAAAACAGATTAAAAATTATTTAAAAACATTATAGCATTACATCGTGAAGCCACTTGATGATTGCACAAAATGGTGGTCATGGAATAATGAGTGAGATGAACCCTTTGACAGAAGGCCGAAGGTTGTCAATGTCTGTGTTGAAAGATGGAACGAATTGTGGGCGTGTGCCAAACGTTGCCAAATCACTTCAGATGATGTGATTTTCAGAATGTTATGTAAGAAATTGTTAAACCGACCAGAGGCAGTTGAATAAACTATATTTTAATTAATGGGAATTTAAATTAACAATTATTAATAAATCGTGAGAAGAGAATTATTAGATTTTGAGTGGAATGAAATTTACTGGTGGAATCGGCCAAAACACAGATTCTATTTATGGTTGTGAACAGTCGAAATTTGGGGAGATATGTAAGTTCTCCAATTTTTCGTAGTTTAGCAAATATGAGTAAATGACACTCAGTTGTTTAACATCTGTCTTTTTGTTGATACAGTTGTTATTCATGAAAATGTGGGACATTTCCAGGAATAAACGTTTGGAAAGGTGTTTTTCTTTATCAAGAACTTTGATACTTGTGTAATTCATAGAATGCCCTGTTGTGTTAACATGAGATGCTAGAGCGCATCTTTCAGGATGAAGCCTAGCATCACTTTTGTGTGATGTAATCCTTCCTTTAAGAGATCTGGAGGTCTGACCTAAGTATATTTGGTTGCAGTTGTTGCAATTGATGGAGTAGACTGTGTTGGTTAAGCCAAGCAGCGGGACTTTGTCTTTCATTTTTGAAAAAATGCAGTTTATAGTGAGGACGGATTTGCAAGCAATTCGAAAGTTCAAACGACTGCACAATCTGATCAGCTTAGGGGTCAGTTCGTTGGTATAGGGCAGGACAGCAAAACCAGATCTGGAGTCCGGGTTGGTGCTTGTACTGTTTGGATTGATGCTATTATTGGGAATTACATCAGTTCCGTTATTATTAGGGGTTGTGCGACTATTACCTGCATCACCAGAGTTCGGCAAAATATTGGAAGGTGAACTAAATCAGATCTTGTTAATCAGACACTTCGGATAACCATTATTGATGAACAGTTTTGATGGTTTACGTAAATTTGAGGTGATGCAGGTAATAGTCGCACAACTCCTACTAATAACGGAACTAATGTAATTCTCAATAATAGCATCAATCCAAACAGTACAAGCACCAACCCGGACTCCAGACCTGGTTTTGCTGTCCTGCCCTATATCAAGGAACTGACCCCTAAGCTGATCAGATTGTGCAGTCCTTTGAACTTTCGAATTGCTTGCAAATCCGTCCTCACTATAAACTGCATTTTTTCAAAAATGAAAGACAAAGTCCCGCTGCTTGGCTTAACCAACACAGTCTACTCCATCAATTGCAACAACTGCAACCAAATATACATAGGTCAGACCTCCAGATCTCTTAAAGGAAGGATTACATCACACAAAAGTGATGCTAGGCTTCATCCTGAAAGATGCGCTCTAGCATCTCATGTTAACACAACAGGGCATTCTATGAATTACACAAGTATCAAAGTTCTTGATAAAGAAAAACACCTTTCCAAACGTTTATTCCTAGAAATGTCCCACATTTTCATGAATAACAACTGTATCAACAAAAAGACAGATGTTAAACAACTGAGTGTCATTTACTCATATTTGCTAAACTGCGAAAAATTGGAGAACTTACATATCTCCCGAAATTTCGACTCTTCACAACCATAAATAGAATCTGTGTTTTGGCCGATTCCACCAGTAAATTTCATTCCACTCAAAATCTAATAATTCTCTTCTCACGATTTATTAATAATTGTTATTTAAATTCCCATTAATTAAAATATAGTTTATTCAACTGCCTCTGGTCGGTTTAACAATTTCTTACATAACATTCTGAAAATCACATCATCTGAAGTGATTTGGCAACGTTTGGCACACGCCCACAATTCGTTCCATCTTTCAACACAGACATTGACAACCTTCGGCCTTCTGTCAAAGGGTTCATCTCACTCATTATTCCATGACCACCATTTTGTGCAATCATCAAGTGGCTTTACGATGTAATGCTCTAATGTTTTTAAATAATTTTTAATTTGTTTTTAACTTGTTCTTGTCATATATTATTTTATATAATTACGACCATTGTACCATCTATCCAGCTCTTACCATGTTACTGGACGTTTCCCTCATCCTATACGTAAACAACAATTAGCAACATCCTCACATACTACTGTAAGTTGAGTCAATTTAAATTCATTTTACACTTTTGTTGCTACTGTTATCATTGTAATTGCAGCTCCTGATGATGATGGCAAAGTCCATTGAAAGCTAGAGAGAATTAAAAAAGTATAAAGAGCTTTAATTTTTCACCTAACTGGTCCAGACGACAATGATCAAGTTATATATATATATATACAGGGTGGCGCATCGAAAACGAAACAGTCGCATTTACTGGCAGCTCAGTTTTTTTTTTGGAAAAACGCTCAGACCTGTCGATTTTGTTTTCGAGGGGGACACAATTTTGGCAAAAAATCACGTTAACACGTACAGCCCCCTGGGCGGGGGTGACACCAACCCTAAAATCTTAAATGGAAAGGGGGGTCGAGTGATACCTTATTTTAAAGGTCTTTCAATTCCCTTTATAATGATGTAAAATACATGAGCTTCAGTTCAGTAGTTTTGAAGATTTATTGATTTAAAGCTTAAAGTAGACTTTAATAGATACATCAGATTAGTTTGTACTACTTTCAGAAGAAATTTGACTAAAAGAATTTACTTAATAAGTAAATACTTTTCTTCACTACGCTCATGGTTTGTTTATCAATTTGTTGTTGAAAATAGCTATTGGAACGTTTTTTTGTGGCAAAGTTATTTCTTGATGAAAGATAAGGAAATACCTCGTACTTATTTTAAATAGGAATTTAGTGCATAGTTTGCGATTGATTTGACCAAACTTTGTTGTTAAAATAACTTGTAACGCTTTATTACATAAATTAACCATGGTGTATTACACAGCAGAAAGAGTTGAAATTATCGAAATATTTTTCGAAAATAATCAGTGCGCTAATAGAACAGCAGAAATATTTAATGAGCGACATGAGAACAGTAACTGGGTCAGTCGCCAATAAAAAACGCAACATTGAAAATCCTATAAGGAACGAAGCAATAGAAGTGGGGGTTTTTGGGCAAGTTTATGTAGATCCTACGTTAAGTACCCGCAAATTGGAGACTGTGGGTGGTGTTAGTCGACGTACTGTCCAACGGATTCTAAAGGCCCATAGTTTTCATCCGAATAAAATTCACCTGGTACAAGAACTTAATGAAGACGATTTTGATCGGCGATTACAATTTTGTGAACATATGAGTGACCGAATTATAAACGATGGACATTTTCTATTCAACACTTGCTTTTCCGTCGAATGTTCCTTTTTCTTAAATGGCGTAGTAAATCGTCATAACTGCCAATATTGGTCCGATTCTAATCCCAGAATTTATCATGAGGTTCATACACAGCAGCCATAAAAATTAGATGTTTGGGCTGGTATTTTTGGCGATCATTTAGTTGGTCCGTTTTTCTTACCTGGAAATTTGACCGGTGAAATGTATTTGGAATTACTGGAAAACGGCATAGATCCTGCATTAACAGCCATAATTAAAAATCAGAATGATCGGCGGTACATTGCGAATAGGTTGATGTTCCAACAGGATGGTGCCCCACCACATTACGCATTACGTGTTCGACAATATTTAGATTTATTAGACGTTTCCAGATCGATGGATTGGTAGAGGAGGTGCTATTGAATGGCCCCCAAGATCGCCAGATTTATCACCTTTGGATTTCTTTATGTGGGGTCATTTAAAAAGCAAAATCTATGCTACTCAGCCAACATCATTAGAGGACCTGCGACAAAGAATTGTGAATGAGCAAAATCTTTATTATTGCATGGAGAGTCATGGTGGCCATTTTCAACATTTACTTGCCTAAATATATATATATAATTTTTAAATTACTTTACTGCCAAATGTATTGATCTCCACTAATGATGATGTATTGGTTTTATTTAAGCTTTAAATCAATAAATCTTCAAAACTACTGAACTGAACTACATTAATTTTATATCATTATAAAGGGAATGAAATACGTTTAAAATAGGATATCACTCGACCCCCCATTCCATTTCATATTTTGGGGATGGTGTCACCCCCGCTTAGGGAGCTGCACGTGCTAACGTGATTTTTGCCAAACTTGTGTCGCCCTCGAAAACAAAATCGACGGGTCTGAGCGTTTTTCCAAAAAAAAACTGAGCCGCTAGTAAATGCGTCTGTTTCGTTTTCGATGCGCCACCCTGTATATATATATGATCGAATCATCTTTATAAACATATGCCTTACGACATACATGATCATGAATATAAAAGGTTTATGACTAGAGATCCATGCAGTCCAGTAGAACAAAGGAAATAGACTTACCTTTCAGGTAACCAAAACATTACAACCAATAGCACAGTAACACTGTAGTTAGGTACACAACGCGCACAACTTGATTTTAGAAGCGATTGTTATACCCATTTGCGTGTAAATGATGCCAGCGGATTCTTACCTGGGATCAAGTTCCCAGAGGAATGGAATGTATAACATAAACAGGCCTACGGGCGGTTGTGTTGAGTTTTGAACTTTCTACAAAGTTGAGCGCGCATGCAAAAATGGGTTTTCGTTTGCGTACATATGGAGTGTCCTCTCAGCTGTCACCCACGAAATAGATCCTTAACAACGGAATTTTTACAAATGACGCGAAGGAATCCATCCTAGAATTTTTAGAAAGATTACAGATACCGTCCAAACAAAAACTAGCTCGATTTAACTAAAAGGAACTCAACGCATTAGATATTCTCATGTACACGCAGACGACCAGCTTAGACTCTTGCTCGATATAAGATAACCAACGAATATTAATACAGCATCAAATATTTTCAAAACCAAAATTCACAACCAACCTCCGCAACAAAGATTTAAAATAATTTTGTACCACATAATCAAAATTTTGTAAATAACCACAACAATCACTTTAATTCCACACTCCCAATGCGATTTGAAGCCCCATTTCCATCGCAACCAATTAACGTACAACCAAGGCCCAGAAATTATAGCGCAGAACCGATAGAAACTGCTTCATCAAGAGTAACTCTAAATAGAAGAAATGATGCTTCAAATAATTTCAGACAAAATGGTCGAACAAACTTTAATTCATAATAACTACATATTACAGAGGTTCCCACTTAGGAAGAACAAATTCCACTGTTATTATGACACAAGTTCAAACAGCCAAAATTACAAAAATGAAGAATATTATGACCACTCTCAAAATTTTAGAGAAACAGAAAGTTTTCAAGACGTCGCCTTCCAAACACCACAAGGATTGATTTAAACAACATCAATTTAGCAAATTATCTACCTTATATTCATTCATTGTAGAAACCTAAAATTTAGGTTTCATTGTAGAAGCCTAAAGATTGCATATTATGTATAATATATAGACATCCCTTTAATTATAGAACCCATTTAAACATTCAGAAACTAGATTTCACCCGAGGCAACAATAATTAAGAAAATAAAAACTTGTTTACCGGAAATATTGAATTAAATCACGTACCTTGATGCAGCTGAATAACGCAAGTGAAAGACCAAGTAGCAACTACAGAGATTCAGAATCCAACCAAACAAACCCAAATATGAATTTTTAGAGCCAGTAGTAATGCCTGAACGAATCAAAACTAGTCCAAAACAAAATAAATTAGAAGCCATTCAGAAATTCTGCATTCTGAAAGCTGGGAAAGAACGATTTCTTTTGTTACGTTGGATATTATAGAAAATTCATAAATGATGTTGCTCACCTCACACGTCCTGGTCCTGAATGTCTAAAGAAAAATAAACAGTTTATCCATACTCCTGTAAGAACATCTTAATGAATGATCCTATTTTGCAATATCCAGATTGTTCTAAACCTTTCAATATCACAGCCGACGCTTCTTACATCGCTACTGGCAAAGACTGGCCTATAGCTTACGCTAGTCGTACTTTGAATCCGGCGAGAACGACTTATTTAACGACTCAAAAAGGACTTCTTGCCATAGTATGGGCAATGCTATATTTCAGACCCTACGTTTTTGACACAAAATTCAATATTATTACTATCACAAACTCTTTCAATAGCTTTTCTCTATTAAGGAGCCTAGCTCAATGTTAGTTCGCTGGCAGCTTAAACTCGAACAGGGCGAGGGCACTATTACTATTGATGACGCTCTTAACGACGTCACTATTGTGAATGGTGAGAACCCTAGCACCGAATTACCTGATCTAGACAACATTCGCAATGATTTTAACAAGTTGCTAAAAATGACCAAGCGACAACAATGATAACGACAATGGCACGAAACCACCAATTTCAGAAGTATCTAAAATTAAAATTTTGCAAGATGTTGTTATAAATCAAGGGAATTATATAAAACAAGAAGGCGAAACGGTCCACAGATGTTCTGAAAATCTTTGAAATTCCTTTTACTGAAAAAGCATTAAACCTTTACCAAAATCAGATTATCTTAGGAATTTCCTTAAGCAAAGTGTATCTAGCACGCCTAACAAAAAGCAATACTCATGGCTTATTCGAACGGACATATTAAATAATTTAGATAAGTTAGAGGAAATATTTGCGAAGCTAGTTAAAGAATATATTCGTCCTCAACAATACCATTGCATGTATTTTACGTGCATAAATTACGAGCTTCTCGACTACCTCGAACGTCACGGCTTGATTAGGGACAGGCACTATAGTTTCCGGCACTAGCTATCCACCGGGGACCTCATAGCTTACGTCAAGCAGTTGTGGAGTCAACTCATCCAGTCTTATGGTCTGGCTTATGTCGTTGCCCTTGATATCACGAAAGCGTTCGATCAGCAGTGGCACGCTGCCTTCTTATGCAAACTTCCATTCTATGGCCTCGCAGAGAAGTTTTGCAGATGTGAGGCTGACTCTCCATGGCCGCAGTTCCTCTTACATATCAACGACCTCCTGTACGATCTACCCAATATACGGCTTTGTTAATGATAGCACTCTGCATGCAGGAATTCAGAGCGGCAAGCCGATATCTGCCGGTAAGATGGAAAATAGAAGACCCGCAGCGACTTCCTCTCTGACGAGAGATCTGGAGGTTATCACTGCTTGGGTACCCAACAATCTTGTATAGTTTAATGCTTCCAAAACACAGTACTGTACCTTGACGAGCAAAAAGCGTCCTAGCGCTCATCCGATTTCAATAGATGGCCGAGTTCAGGAAAAGGGCCGTTCATTTCGGCTGGTCGGAGTCCAGATCACCGAGGACTTGACCTGGCACAAACACATGTCGTCAATAGCGGCAGCAGCTGGGACAAATCTAGACTACTTGTTTAGGGCTAAGTACTTTTCTCCGCAACCTCCTTTCTCTTTATAATAAGATCTAGCGTCGAGTATTGATCACACGTTTGGGGTACTGCCGCTCCGACTATATTATTTATGCTCGATGCTGTCCATAGGAGGGCTGTCCGGCTGATCGATTACTCTCCTCTAATAGAGTCTAGGGGCCTTTCGCACCGGCGGGCCGTCAGCGATCTAGCTCTCTTCTACCGCTACACCAACGGGCTTTGCTCCTCAGAGGTCTCCTCCATGACGTGCCTGCCAGACAGATCTGCCTGACTTCGGACTCCCATCGTAACCATGTCGAACTGCGTACGTCCAGAACTGGCCGATACGGCCACTCCTTGGTCCCTAGGGTGTCGAGATTGTGGAAGAATTTACTAGAGGAGGCTTTTCCCATTTCTACTAACTTTAGGATGTTCAAGAATCGAGTTAACAAAGTTTCTTTGGAATCTTCGTAGCAGCCGCGGTATCCTGGTATTTCAAAAAATGGAACGAAAATTATCTAACATGTGGGGTGAATGTATTTATCTTGCTAACTTACAGAGAATACACATAGAATTCCCTTCGGGACATAAATAATAAAAATCCAGGTAATGTACATTATGTGGTCGGGATACATTCTTGCTCATGTTTAATAAAAAAAGAGTTGTTTATTCTTTAGTAGTATGATTGCCTGAATGTATTCGTCTACCTAAAATATTAGGAAATGAATGACATTAGGTTTATTTATAAATTGATTCAAGAACTTGATCATGATACCCTTTAACTAACTATACATACTCGCATATATCCGTTTCGCACTCACTAGTGTTCGTCAATTTAATTCACTTGGTACTGATCATATCACATGCAAAATCGGACATGTAGACATCATATAAATTTGAACCGCCTCATTATTGCAGAAACATCGTAATATTTCACATTTCTAATAGCAATAATTTATGTAATCATAACAAGAATATAAAATGCATGACTGTTAACTAAATAAAAATATATTTTGAGAACATCATGAATTATTTCATTTTTGGTTATTTAAGATGCGTTACCTCTGTCATGTCTATTAAAGGAAAATGAACTTAATACAAAGGATCACCGTTCAGTGTAAAATTATTATTATCAATGATGATTGCAAAATTACTTCTAGACTCTTTTGAAAAATGGGTATCTTGGAAATTTTCTGCGACCATATCTTGGTGTCGAAGGTACTTTTGATCTGAAAGACCTCACATTATTTCTTGCAAAGTTTCTGTGAGATGTTTATGAGCATGCTTTTTAGGATATACGCTTGGCATTCCTGATACAGTGATGGGGCTTACGTTTGTTGCTGCAGGCGTTTCGGTACCAGATGCTCTCTCAAGTATAGCTGTTGTAAAAGAAGGGTGAGTATAAATATTGATGCTATATAATGAAATTTTAATCGACTGAAGTATAATGGTACTTCTACATCGTGGCTCCTGAAATGACTCCCTAACAAGATAGGTGTTGTAGTTGCATTTGTGAAACCGGAAAAATATATCGTTAGAATGGATGAAAATATCGACTTAATTGTTCACAGGTATTATGAAGATCATGAATGGCACGCCACAAAACGTATAACGCCACAGTTTCTTTGGCAACTTCTATTACATTTTTAAAAAGACTCAGATAGTCATATCACTTTTTAAAGAATTGTTGAGTCGAATATTTCAGGTTACAATCCTATCAGTATAGTTTGGCTTTCAGCATTATATAAAATCTATTACGAAAGTAATTCCACATCATCGCAATTTTATCTGCAGTATATTATATATCTTAGACAGACCTATATTTGTACCGACTTTTGTTGTTCTTTTTTATTGTACCTTCTGCTTTAGAATTTGAGACACTGTTTTTTAAATCACCCTATCTGCTATATTCCGTGAGATTTTGTTTGCAGAATGGGTATTAAAAGAACATGATCACTAATTCAATGATGACAACAATTGCGCTCTATGAACCTCATGTTGCTTTATGTAAATTTCAGCTGTTTTATATGTTTATGTATGATGAATAAATTATATTAATTTCAGTTTGTACAGAAGTAGATAGGGTTCATATGTTCGGGAAAGTGTCAATGACATTGAAATCGTGTGACCTTGATGTGATGCTACCTTGGAATTGTGAATGGTCTTCACCTTGTAGTGATGTGACCTTGAAATTGTAAATGGTCTTGACCTTGAAGCTCTGTGACCTTCAAAAGGTGACTGACCTTGACCTTGAATTCTGAAAACCTTGATGATGTGAACGACCTTGACGTAAAGAGGGGATAACATTGGATTTATGCCTTTGAACATGTGAAGAGATGTAACATGATTCAGTTGTTAGCTAGCAGGCGAATGTATCGGAGTACACAAGCAAGTGACAATAAGTGATACACGTCGGGAAATTTTAGTACTGAACCATAGTTCAAATATGGATCAATCCTGCGGAAGAAGAAAACGTTATGGCGACCAATGAGTGTTCCATCAAGAAGAATACGTTCATTAAGAGTGACCAGATCAGATGGAACTAGGACGGTAGAGTGGTATGACAGAATCGTAAATGGTGAGGCACGACTCTCAAATTGAGAGAAAGTGAGATGCAGAAAACAGTGACATTCAATGAGGCAAACCACAAAGTGCTTACAACGTATGCATGGCAATACACGTGCAGAAAAGCAAGACAAAGTACCTGGGAGATGGATGTTGCAGATCGATGCACATTTCACCGAGTGCAGCTAGTTGGAGAATGAATGTTGAAAAGCTACTCGACAGTGGAATATAGACAAAAAGTGTTCAAGGAACGGTTCGAAGTGTGAACCAGGAAAGTGTGTATCTGTTGTATTTTCAAACAAAATGCAACTTTGTAAAATTAAGCTTGATTAGATTGTAAAAATTTAGTAAGAAAACAACGGTAAAGTTACGCCATAGTTGAGTTTTCATTGCACAATTCTATATTTTGCTTCAAACCTTAAAATTTGTGAATGGATTGTATTAGAAAATATTTGTGAAATGAAATAAAATACGTTCATTTTTTTCACCTTAATCTTTTATTGAAACTTAGAAATTATGTCTGAAAAATAATCTCAGACAAATGTCCGTCTCTAGAAGTCGCGCAAACCTGAGCCCTCTTATTACATTTTCCATCACTTGGGTAGGTTGCGAGAGGAATATTTTCAATCGCTTCCGTAATATTCAGCTGCTCTACAGTATTTGGTTTGTTGGTATAAGCCCCATTTTTCAAAAATCCCTCAAAAAAGTCAGAAGCCGTTAAATCCGGTGACCTTGATGGGCAGTTGTCATGGCCAAATCGATGAATTAAACGTCCAGGAAATATTTTTCGCAAAAGATTCATTGTTTCCCTAGCTGTCTGACAAGTTGCTCCGTCCTGCTGGAACCACATGTTTTGCAGGTTAAATTGTTGTATTTGAGGAGGCAGAAAGTTTTGCACCATATTACGGTAGCGCTCGCCAGTGACAGTAAGAGAATTACCTGCAGCGTCTTCAAAGAAGTAAGGTCCAATGACACCTCCATACCAAACACCGCACCAAACTGTGACTTGACGAGGATGTAGTGGTCGTTGATGGATGAAACGAGGGTTCTCTAATGCCCAGATCCGACAATTCTGCTCATTAACAAATCCGTCCATATCGAAGTCGGTTTCATCGCTCATTATCAGTTGTCGCTAAAAATCGTTATTTTGAGTATTAAGCTGCAATATTGCATGACTGTATTGTCGGCGTCTTCATGGTCACTAGGCTGTAGTTCCTGGGTTAACTGAATTTTGTATTACCGCAAAAGTAAGTCTTTTTTTTTAAATAGTGCATAATGACGTTCGACGAATACCCAGTTCTTGAAAACGATGTCTGGAAGACATCTCAAAGCGCTTCACTACAATTTCACGAACTCTATCGATATTTTCTGGAGTACGACCAGTTCGAACACGGCTCGACCTTGGCAAGCCTTTAACTTCACCTGTTTGTTCAAATTTCCGCACCAACTGACGAATGGTGTTGACACTGGGCACATTATTCCGACAGAAATCTTGTCGTAGCCTCCGAATCGTTGCAACAATCGACTCAATATTTAAGAAAAACATTTTAACAATACGGACGCGTTGTGAGATCGTGTAGCGCTCCATGATGAATTGGACACATGTGCTTTAAACGGCGCGGCGTCACCTACTGGAATGTAAGTGAGTCAGTTATATATTGGCCACCCTGTATATATGAGGATGCACTGAATTAGTCTCTAAAACATGTATTATATACCATAGTGGGAAAATGCTAAAGTAACCAAACAGGATTTCAGTGCACAATTCTGTATCATTTTCAAGGATGATACAGCACTATTGTATATTTGAGAACGCACTGAATTATTTTATAAAGCATGTGATATATGCAAAATAATACTACCTACTTAAATCTATAGATTAGCTGCTTGCACCATTGTCCGCTAACAATTCAAGAAATAAAAATACAACTCAATCCCGATAATTGTTTTATTTAAAAAGAATTATGATATTACAAAGTTGTCATATAGACTATGACAATTAGATAGTGCACAGATAGATATAGTCTTTGATTGATAAAAACATGTTGTGGTAGCGGGTTCTAAACGAGGATGCTCTGCAAGTTCGATGACTGGTTTTGAGGAAAAGTTTTTTAAATAATTCTCTTTTCCTCTCACAAAAATGCGGTCTGCATGCGTAGTTTAGTCGGACATGATTTTCTGGAAGGTGTGTAATGGGGTGAACCCTGAGTTCCAATCAATGCAGTGATGATTCTCCATCAATCATATAGCCTGCTTCTATAGATCACAGGGAAGTAGATCCAATGAAAAAGGAGGTTTGAATATATAGTGACAAATTTTTTCACATCTAAAACTATACTGCTACTACTACTATAAACTAACTCATTCTTTGTAAGCAGTAAACTAGGACAACACACGATGTTTTAAACAATAGGCCTTAATGACTCTACGTAACTTTTTAAGGTTACACAAGTGTTTCCTGAGAGACTTGAGGTAGATGATCCTCATTACCAAACTGAACGTTGGATTGGGATGCGAGCATTTTTATAGTCAGTCTGCGGTTAACGCTGTTTAACAATATTTGTCAAAGGGTTATAATACGAGTGAAAGAGACGATTGTGAAAGATGAGGCAATATGCGGAGGGGTTTGAGGGCACATTTTCACTGCTTTCAATTTTCAATAGATTACTAGCTACTAACCTTGGTGTATACTGATTTTTAAAGCTCTCCGTTTTTTTTACATAGATAAATCAATTAAAAGACCTCACAGTAACTGATAAGTAACTGTATCTCAGTGAACGTTGCTGTAGCAGCACGCCTTGGAAAAACAGTTCTCTCCCAACTATGATCGTGATAATGACCTCGACGAGGAACAACACATTGTAAGATCTGTCAGGAGATATTTTAGGGCCAACCACGTTAGCGGAGGCACTGAATCCTCTTCAGATGACTCGTCTAGAGAAGATTAGTCTGAGGCTTCGCATAGTACATTAGAGGAACCCTCCGAGGTTCCACATTGCACTCCAACGGCGCTCCTAGGTCTTGTTAAAGACCTCAAGGTACGTAAAGCACCTAGGGAGGATCAAATCACCAACAAGGGGCTGAAGCTGCTCTCGCCGAAAGCTCTAACATATTTGGTGACAATAACCAATGCGATGCTCAGAACCCAGCACTTCCCTGCAGGGTGGAAGACTGCTGAGGTCATCATGATTCCAAAGAAGGTAGGTTCGATATTTCCTCAGGATTACCGTCCCGTTAGTTTGCTGTCAGCTCCTTCTAAGCGACCCAAAAATGTCATTTATCGCCACCTTGAGCATTTTTCGTCAAATCACCATGTGATTCCTGACGTTCAATTCAGTTTTCGGTCCGAGCATAGCACTGAGCTACAGGCAGTCAGGCTGGTGAAATATGTAACCAGGGGCTTCACCCTCACCATGGTGTAGCACGCGGGCCTCCTTTATAAACTAATCCTAAAGGGTTTTCCTTTTTGTCTTCTAAAATTACTGAAATCCTTTCTCGAAGGAAGGCAGTTTCTGCAACTGTGAAGTCTACCTCTATGCTGACGACACCACACTTATCGCTCAGTCGTGTACATTCAAAAAACGCAGACGGCAATCGTGTACCATGGATAAATTCTCGGTGTCACCCTTGATATAGGCATGACCTAGCAGAAACATACAGCAGCCTTGAAAACAAAATTCCAAACTGCGTTTCGGCAACTATATCCTTTGTTATCTAGATCCTCCAAATTGAGTTTGATAAACAAAGTTCGACTATATAAAATGATTATTAGACCAGCCATTACTTATGCATGTGCGGCTTGGTGTTTTCTTGCCAAGACACACATGCAAAGTCTTCAAGTACTGCAAAGCAGAATTTTGCGGTCAATTTGCAACGCTCCGTGGTATGTCTCAAATGAGACACTACACAGAGACCTTGACGTTCCTTACTTGAGGGATTATGTTAAGCTTCAGGCGCAGCGACTTTATAATTAAGCGGAATCGCACAGCAACCCTCTGTTGCGTGATTCAGTGGACTACACAGTGGAGCAAGTTCGTAAACATTTAAGGTCGCGGCTCGCACTGTAACCAAAAAATTAGCGCGAACTTTTAATAAACCCAAAATCACACTCTAACAAAACCGAATCAAAATTTGGTTAGTTCACCTCAAAGTTAATCCGTGTATCAAGTCAAAAAGCCTAGGTGTTTCCTCTTGAACTAGCACTTCTGTTTTTATTTTCTTTGCTGTTCTCTCTTTTTTTCCTTGGCATTGTCTGGTTTCTGGACAACCAGGACGGACAGATTCGACTAACGTACATTAGACAGTGACTAATGGACAAAGGTCCTACGGACCGCCCAGACAAGCAAATTACGGATAGACGGCTGTAGCAGCTTCTACCGTGCTAGTTGGTTTTGCCCATATTGAATTTGTTAACTGCTGTCACAAAATTTCTGACAAGAAGGTCATTCTCTGTCAATGGATTTTATCTATTTAGCGATGATACTTTCCATGCCGTTCCTCTAGCAGAGGTTGCCGATAATATAAATATACCTAACAAAGTAAAGGCGTCTATTGATACAAACCCTGTACTAGTTGGTCCAACCCTAAAGAAAGGCGATACTCTGAAGTTATATACTACCCACAGTCCTACACCCAAGGTTGAGGGAAATGTTGTGTTGCGCTGTCCATTGACACAGCAATGATAGACTATAAAAAGCAAGTCATCGAGGAGCTGCATAGACCAGCTCTTAGAAACTATAGACGCCGAAGAGATATTGTAAAGGGCCTTAACGGTCTTCTGCAAGCTGAGTTGGTGGAAATGCTTCCATATTTGAGGGTAAACAAACGATTCCAATACATTTTAGTTGTCATTAACTTTTTTAGTAAATTTGTATCTGCACAACAGGCATACGAAAAACGGGAAAACACGTTACAGCTGCAACGAACGCTATTTTATCACGGTAGAAAGCACCTTCGGATGGCAGCTGTCAGCATTGGCAGTCTAATCGAAGACTTCCTTAGGCATTGTGATTTCATTCAGCAGCAAGGTGAACACTGGGAAGTCTCGTTTTGATGGACTAACAAACCGTCGAAGCTATTTTTTAGCGCCTCTTCAAATACGTGACACAACTGCATAAACAGTAGATAGTTCTTCTTGGCACTCATATTTGCAACACCACATTACCAATTTAGGTTTGGTATCTGATGGTTGCCATTTAACCCACTGACTTCATTCAGTAAGCTCAGTAGAATATCCAATCTTGCATCCCCAGACATGAAATTCTACGTCTCTGTGACCCCAAGCTAAGGTCTTTGTGGACCCTGATATTAAGAAACGTATATCATCCATGCTGGTTAATGCTACTTGCCTTATATAATTTGTATACATATGGTGTGATTCAGATCAAAATACATAAATTGTGCAAGATACGGATGATCGTTTCTCCTCTACAACATATTTGTAATGTAATAAATTCAACTGATTTTTTACACTTGCTTCATGCATACCTTTAACTTTTTTAGAAACCATGTCCACAGCATCTATACAGTATGCTTTAGCACCTGTTCCATAAAACGCAGACAGTACCTTACTATCATATTCGTCCTGACACCGTTTGAGATATATTGTGTGGGTTGGACGCATTATGATTAAATCCAACCAAACACACTCTTTTTCGTACATATATTTTTCTTATCCTATCATTGATTACCAATATATCTGTATTAACGCGATGCTTGCAGATACTGAAGACTAAACATATTTAAAGGTATATTTCCAACGTTATCCCCTCCAGACTCCAAGGTGGCTTACAATCCCAAGATCGTTCATAATTTCAAGGTCATATACAACGTCAAGGTCGAGCAAACTCAAGGTCATTATACCTGCAAGGTCACCGCTATTCAAGGCCTTTTAGAGTTTCAAGGTCAAGGTCATTTACAGTTTCAAGGTCGCATCGCTTCAATGACAAGGTCAATTAAAAATTAAAGGTCACGTAGCTTCAAGGTAATTCGCGTTTCAAGGTCACACGATTTCAAGGTTATTGACACTTCATGGTCGCGTGACGTCGAGGTCGACACCCGAGGCCGTTCCAGAACACATAAACCCTATCTACTTACAGAATACAGCAACAAAAATAATTTCTTTCCAGCTACGGTGACATGGCAGTTTCCAACGCTGTAGGCTCTAACGTCTTCGATATACTCGTATGCCTTGGTCTTCCTTGGTTCCTCAAGACTGCGTTAAGTGGTGGAACGGTTGTCAAGGTCATTAGTAAAGGTAATGGTGAGAGTTATAAAATTAGCATATAAAGCGTGTATGAGATTTTAGGATAGGTATATGCAGCATACTGTAACTGATCAGAGTGCTGTTATTATATATGTTTCTTCTCAGGACTAGCATACTCGACATTGTCCCTGCTGTCAACAGTGGTATTCCTGGTTGTTGCCACGCACTACAATGGCTGGAAGTTAGACAGGAGGTTTGGTATCATCTTGATGGTCTGGTATCTCATCTTCATCACATTCGCCAGCATGTACGAGCTAAATGTGTTCGGCAAGCTGAACCCTCCCGAATGCACCACCGATTGGTAAAATGTTAGTTAAGATTTTGTTAATTTTGGTGCTTGTGACGAGACTAATATTCAAAGCAATAGCACTAGCTGAATATTTTATCAATCTTGTGTACTTGTTATATTTAATAACTCTTATACAGAGTGCAAAAAATGGTGACAGGTACGTTGACTTCACTTCAGGCGCAACGCTATACTGAGTTCATAAAAAATCAGAATAATTTAGCTCCTTTCCAGGCGACTTTTTTCTAAAACAGGTAGCATTATTTTTTTATGTTGTATAAGCATCCGTTAGGTTGACTCCTTCTAAAACATCCTATAGTACTATTACTGGTTTTTCTCTAAGCTACAATCATGACTACTTACAATTACTTGAATTAATCCGTAACTTTGTTATATAATATCCCAAAGTGTTTGATAATTTGCGATTATGTTCCATAACAGTCTCGTCCATACACCGAAGTTGAAGTATTGTTTAATGAACAAATCCAAAGGACACACAAACAAAAAGCAGGTGTTATATCTGTTGTAAATATACTCGTATGTACAGCCAAATAGCGAAGAATTGCATAATCATGTATGTCTTTTGGATATTTCTAGAAATATTATAGGAAATCTGAAGATGCAAAGCAGTGTTGATGTTATACGTTTTTTGGAAGATACTTATTGAATGTTATTGTAGATTTCATATTGTTGATAAATAATATCATTGACTTCCTCTTACTATAGTTACGGTGTACAGTGTGTTGCGTGAAAACATCACTACCATTGCCTCACCAATGTTTATGGTAAAACATATTGATTCCACATCATCGATACAATTTAAAACTAATATTATTCGTTGATTGTGTTATCGTTATATATTCTTAAATTGCTCCAAAAGGTCCTGCGTTTGGATTGAGGAGTAGTTAACAAAATTGGAATAAAAGGGGTTGAAGGACAGCTGTCAAAAAATGTTTGACATAATTCGAACATTATTCTTTTTGAGGGTAGAAATTAATAACCTAAGAAAATATACATTATAGACATGCTTCTAAGCTGAGAACCAAATTTGTCCGACGGCTTGAGTTCAATGAGTACAAGAGAAAACTGTGTATATAGACACTTGTGACAGGTACATTATCGTAGGCCGAAACATGGACAACCAATCTAACAGACATGGTGATATCAATGTTCTTCTTTTGCAAACCACTATTTTATGAATGTTTTATGTACCTACAGCTCTGTTTCTATTATTTCTACGTAGGCTATAAGATATTGTAGTTAGAAATAATATGCTATATCTCCTTTCCAGTATTTACTGATTGAGTTATCGATATTGTACAGTAAACTGTATCAGGATTCCACATGGTGATCCTTCCCTTGCCCTGGTCACAGGCATGAAACTAGTAAATCTGAAACAAAACAAAAATAAGTAGCACATACGTAACTCGCCCTGTTGTACTCAAATCACTTGTTTCCTTTTATAAATTAGCAACCCTGAAGTAAACTAGTAATCATCATTTTATAACATTTGTAACAATCAAGTTTGTGGACAAGTGTCAAGTTAGTTGTCACTGTCAAAAGTGAAAACTTTAACATATCAACTGGCGTGGAAATAGTTTTATTTTGAGAGTACACATCTTTGAATTGTGAATTGCGTCGAATCTGTTTCCGGATCAGTCATTATGGCGCTCCATTTTAGGTCAGGATCACCAGAACTTCTGCAACATTGCATCATTGGGGCGCTTGGCAACACCGCATCTCGTACATTCCAAAGCAAAGTTTCCACCTCCATGATCATAGATGAGCTATTTTAGTCAGTACCCATCTAGCGCTCATTGGGGAGTATTGTCCTGCTTCAAAATGTATCGCGTAATGATATTTGTTACATTTTCCGACCGTTCGCTGTCGCAAAATGTAACAATAACTCAGCATGTGTTGATCTTATCGCCATCGTTGGAAATCAAAGATAATTCTAAAATAAATTAAAACACTAAGTCGCATCAAAATTGAAATAATCTAATCAAAATGAAAACAAAATATTAAATTAAATATTCGAACAGACTTCCTTCTTAGCTTTGACAGTAATCTAACCTATTGTAGAAGCCTGTGCGAACATTTTCTGGTGTAACACATTGGCAACGCGGCAGATTGCACGACCTTCTGCGTCACCGCCGTCGCTAGGCAATGTGGTGATGACTTTCGCTCTTCAGATGGCTTCTGTATCTTTCTAACACGTGTTGATACACACTTCTCGCGCTTCTCTCCCGTACATTGAACTCAAGCCGTCAGACAAATTTGGATTTCCCTGTAAATGTTTTTTACATTATCATTGTGGGGTTCACGAGATAAATTTATAAAATTAGTTTATTTTGTATAATAAGACTACGACAACATGAAAGGTGTTAATTATTAAAAATTATATACATTCGTTGCATATTTTCGAAACACGCCAAAAGATGAGATTGAAGTGTATAGCTGTTTCGTAGCATCTCTTTATGTAGAGGAAGCTCCAACATACAGACTGCATCTTGCTTGACATTAGTACCTTATGGGGTAATATTAAAAAATAATATTCAGTCACCTCTCTTTAAAGACTATAAAAAAGCTTACCTAGCAGTTTAACACAAATTACCAATAATATGCTGTACTCATTAAAGCACTTACCAGAAACGAGTCTGTTAGAAACCTAGAGACTTCAGAGTTAGTGTTAATGAAAAGTTAAACTAACCCTATATTATATTTTTTTAACAAAGGATACAACACAAATCAGACGAGAAAGATGGTACAATGAGATTAGTTCAGTTTGTAATGTCGTATACTCCTGATTGAAAGTCCCCAAGGGCACAAAGTTCGACAATGCGTTTATGTGTCAGCGCCATACGAAATAAGTGAACAGATCAACTAATGGTGTCATGGGTAAAGCGTATTTTTCCTAACTGTTCTCTTCCCTCTGGAAAGAAAAACAACATTGTGCCACGCTTCCGATCTCTCGTGACTGTTGGCTTGAATGGGAAGTGCGAACCAGTGAGGGTCGTCCACTATTAACTCGGTCAAGATTCTTTGAAGCCGATCATGGAAGAACCTCTGGTTGGAAACTGTGCAGTTTTGACTTCAGTTTTTAGTGTTATGCTAGCGGAAAGGTTGAGGTTATCATTTAAAAAATGCCACCTGGTGGAATGTCTCTCTCCTGAACCCACGCTTGAAAGTCAAACTTGTTTGATACCAAGCGTGAGATGTCGTGGATTTGCCTCTCTCGCAGTGACTTCAGAGGCGAACTTTGGACACTTCGTTCAGATGAAAACAATGCACGAATGCCAGGACCACGCTAGCGTGCCACGCTTTATGAGAACATAGGTTAAGAGACAAGGCACCCTATGCAACCGATCTTCAACACAGCTGCTACTCGTTATTGAACACGTTAGGAGGGTAATTAATACAGGTTGTCTCTTTCATTCATTTTTGGTAATACTCCAATTTTAAAACAAAATTGCCACACTATTCACTAATTGCAAAACTACCGATATGACTTTCATACATCAATCTCCCACACATTCATATGGAATTTACATACATTGGTGCGAGAACGTTTGTATAAGATTAAAGTCAACTAGTAAACAAAACCGACACTTTTATCGAAACATATTGGGTTATTTTCGGAAAGTTTATGCGATTCATGCGATGAAGATGAACAACAATAGAAATCGACAGGTACATCTTGTTTGGCCTAACAAACAAGGTTAAAAATTGCTTTAAAATAAACCAATCTCAAAAAATTCTTCGATGTACTCTCGAAGAAGGTTTTAACTTAAATCTAGCTACTTGGCATTATTAAAAATTACAATCTTTAATTAAATTTGTTTGCATTGAAATACTGATTTTTAAGTTTTTTTCACATTAAATCACTTATAACTCGAAAATGATCAGCTTGTGAAAAAAGCTGCTAAAGACCTTTTGGCTTAGAACGATCCAAAAAAACTAAAAAAAGAGCAAAAAATATTTTTGTGTGATTGAAAAAAAAGTGTTTTTAGTTCAATAATTACGTCGTTGAGTGTTGCAACAATTTGTCTCAACATGCCGTTCAGCGCGGCGCGGCGACAGCGACAGGAGTTAGCAACCACGGCAAAGCCTGATATCGAATCGTGACACTATTGGCAAAACACTGATAAGAAAATCTATCACTATCAATGTGACAAACTGAAATTCAAATTTAAAAAATTATGCAATTTAAATATTTCACAGTGGAAGTGTAATGGTGGTAGATTTTATGCAAAAGTGTGGTTATAGTCTGGTACTGAAAAGGAAGGGAGCGACAAAACACATCGCACTCTATTGCTGACGCGCCGTGTGCCTTTGAATTTAGAAAGTCATCCAAGGCCTCTAATGACGAATTTAGAATTGAGTTTCCACAAATCAAAATGGCGAATCCAACATGATGGACATGTTTTTATAAGAAATGTTTGGATTGCGCTCAGATTCAAGTTTTTTATGTTTGCAAGATAATAATAGCCTTTATTTAACCTGTCAGCAGCAGCCAAAATTGACACTGTCGAAATAGAACGGACGTTTTTTTCTAAACTATGAATTTCGGAAAATCTCATCTACATACACATATAGACATTCAATTATACGCTTTTGATGCGACGTTCACTCCACTATAATGTCGCATACAGAGCCATATAAGTGGAACTAATGATCGGGGACGGCGTCAGATTTGTGTAAATGATAAAATATATGCTCTCCCTCACTCAAAGACAAAGAGCTATATTTATATAAAAGCAAAGTAGTAAATATATATTAGGATGTACGGCAGAGTTATTCGCCATATATAAATATAAAAAATTCTATTAAACTGATTTAAGAGTGCTGGGGGATTATCACAACATTCTTGATGTAATTATTTATTTTAATTAATTAATAATGTTCAAGACATATAATTCATCAAATAGCTGAGAATTGTCGAAATATTTTGCCTTTCCATCAGCTAAAACGTGGGCAAGATCTTCACAGGAATTTAGTCAGTTTTTTTTACACAGAAACATAAAATGTTGGCTTAACTGTTTGAATCTCCAGGTACACTCATAACTGTAACAAGCATTACACAGGCTTCTATGTGCATCAACAGGTTCACAGCATAATAATACAATAATTCAACAGCAGCTTTGGTTCCAGAAAAACATATTACCTGTATCTCGTCTAAAGTATTAGTATCATGATTCAAGGAAATGCTAACACCAACCCGTAATATTATTGTAAGTCAATACTATTTCTATTTCCTAGACATTGCCCAGAAAGGCAGACATACTATCGCAGAATTAAATTTGTAGCTTCGCTATGCAGTGCAATTCTAAATGAACTGAGACTAAACGTATTCCTACAAGAAACAAGCTTATAGCCATGAGCATTTAATACTTTCATTTCATTAAGCATAATATTGCTGTTACCCTTTAGAGTAATTACTTATACTGTTTCGAAGCTGAGAACTGTCAACGCAGCAGCAGTCCCAATAAATTCAACTCCTACCATGTTCATTTTTGAGTTCTGTCGCAATTAGTCATATTTGTGTGTGTAGCCGACCCTCCGAATGATATCAAAAGATGAATTATGCATCCCTGTAATTGTGAATCACATCTAGAGGCGAGATGTTTTATTTTTATTTTTGGCTGGGTTTTTTGGTTCTCGACCCATTGTGCGCCGCCGATAGCCGGTGGGACAAGGGACAATCGACGATTATTGATTCAGCAGTCTTCATGTTTATTTTTAGATTATTTCAAGTGATCATACGCACTCTCAATCAAAATGATGCAAATATCTGTAGAAACAAGGTATTTGTTTCTCAGCTTCCATAACTAATTCCGATCCATCCGATTAATAACTTCCATGATATCCAGTGGTTTTTAAATATAAGCATGTCTTTTTCGCTCCAGTCAGTTTTATTCAGATTTTTGTTCTATAGTAACTTTACTCTAAAGTTGAACGTTTTGAGTTATAAGCGATTTAATGTCTGAAAAACTCTAAAAATCGGTATTTTCAATGCTTGAAAATTCGGTTCAGAATTGTAATTTTTAAAGTTGCTAACTATCAAAGCTTAATTTAAAACCTTCCCTCATAAGACACAAAGAGTTTTTTACGATTAGTTGATAAAAGCAGATCTTAATCTTGTCTGGTAGCCCAAAATTGGCGAATTTTTTATTTTGGTACATACATTCATACATGCGATCTCTCTTGAAACATATGCGGGGGTTTCTAAGATACACTTACCAAATACGTACAAGTTTTTGGCGCTTTATATATATATATATATATATATATATATATATAAATGTAAAGATCTGTTTCAATGTGAAGACCTATTAAAATTAAAACTCATTTCGGCATATGATGGTATTCAGCTCAGATATCTAATCTTTTTTTCTTTGTTGGAACCTCCATACTTCAAAAACTGGAAATTATCGAACTTTGTGCCCATGGAAAAGATCATATTGTACTACATGAAAGAATCAGTGCATAAGTAATATTAGAGATATATTTCACCTATTGCTGGCTCGGGGCCTACAAACCTGGCCATACCATTTCTTGTTCCCCAGCGTATTCCGGAACCCACATTAAGGTCGCCAGATGCCTCGCTGCTAAACCATCCAGAGCCTTTCTACAATGTGACACAAGGCTCGGAGTTTCCTTGCAGACACTTAATGCATTGATTGCGGCCTGACAGTTGGAGCAGATTGCATAGATTTCCGCTTGTAAAATTGTGGTGTACCTGGCAAAAGTCAGTGAGACCCTTTTGTACTAGGCCCAAAGACTCCTTCGCTGGAGCCGTCTTCAGAAACCGAGTTTACCATACTTGCGTACTTTCCTCAGAGACCTTCTCCGACTCCTGGCACCCCATTTGTTCTTTGGATACTCCACATTGAATTTGCGGTTTAAGCGATACTTAGGAGTGATCAGGTCATCTCTATTTAGCGGGACGGGAGCCTCTCGTTGCAAATCAACTAAGATGGCAGGGTTCATAAAGGCCCAGTAGCCCTGAGTCCACAACTGATATGCATACAATATACTGCGAACTCAAATGATTCAACTGTACCCCCTTTCCTGTATATTTTGTGCCGTACTTTTTGTGTGCTGACATTGAGAAAAGCAAATCAATATCATCACACTTTTGAAATCAATTATATGTGCACACCACCGCCACCTTAAAGAAATATTTAAAAAAATGCGCCCATTAAATATCTGTTCATAAATATGCGATTTTTTTCGATGAGAATGAATATGCAATCTGTAATGGTAGCGACATCATCAAATTGGAAATATTAGTCAATTACATAAACGTATTCTTTAACCTAAGATTACATCAAATAATAATTATCGAAATGTCTCGCAAGGTTTGAATTTTCGTGATTTATCTAATAGTTAAGAAACTTTGAGTATGAACAAAATAATATTGAAATATGTTGTATGTAAAGTATGTAACTTATGATTATTCACTGCTTAACATGCGAGGGAAGTGGTGTTTGCTCTCATTTGAGTACTGAATACATAAGCTATATGTCAACCTTTATCATTGCTTGCTCTATCTTACACTTATTATGTTTTATTAAATGTCACAGAAAAACATATGTATATAATTGTAATGTTACGCTGTAACTGCATGCCTGAAAATCGAATCGAAATCAAACAAGTACATGTATTTTTTAGTTAAAAGATTGCGCTAATCAAAAATGTAATTTACTATTCAGGGTGTAAAAAATTAGCAATATGGAGATAGGATTAATCCATTCCTGGTATCTAGATTGTTTTGCATGGTCACCAGCGTATGAGGCACCAACTGATAACTCTGATGTCATACAATGTTGCTCAATAGATTGATTACCTGTTCTTGGATAAATTCCAAAACATAAGTTGTACAAATTGTTGCAGAGAAATTCTATCATCAAATATACATATTTTTGTTCATGCTCAACGTGATAGACTAGCAATAAAAGTCCAACAAAACAAGACACATCGATAACTGTTGACAAAAATGTGATCATTCAAAGCGATACCTCTATAATTTCAAAAAATGTTTTCGATTTAGATTATATGTATAGTGGAACATATGACAATAATACCACCGCCTTACAAGTGATGTAGGCTTTTAGATATTGATTTTGAGTTCTCCATTGGTATGCTAAACCTAAATGGTAGTCACCCACCGTTGCTATGAGCAACTAAGTAAAATAAATGGATAAATTCCATACTCTGCATGACTCTCGTCTAAATGAAGAAATTACAACTTTTACCTTGCATTGCACCCAAATCTTTGTCTTTTGCATACTTTTATTCCAGAAGTTTATAATAAAGTCTGATTTTAACATTTGTATCCTCCAATTAATAATAAAAAAATATCAGAGACTGGATCTAGGGTTATTTTATTTGTACTTTGACAAATTTTAAATATCGTATCGTTTCGAGGATACTATAGTAATATTTGAATATTTTCTATTGACGAATCTAATTAATCTAGCAAGTGCCTTAGTATTGTTACTTGTGAGATTTTAACAAAAACACACGGTTATTGAGACCACCTAAAGTTGTTTCTTCCACACTCAACGAATAATGACCCGGGTGTACTTGATAGAGGGTCCGTCACTCTATAAAAGGAGGATCGGAGATCTAAATTCTATCCGGAGGCAGTTATTCTCAATAGTTTCTGTGGATCCCCCTTCCTAATTAAAGCATGCTATTTTACGGAATCTTTGCTCGTCCCTTGTTTCCAGAATGAAGCGCACGGGTATTATGTATCTTGAAAAGTGAAATTATGTCGGGTTTTCTTGACATTACGTATAGGTTTTTTTTATACAACGTAGGTTTTTCTACAAGATGTTAACTTAGCACTAGCTGATGGACACTTGTTGTGAACTCATTTTGTAGTTGTACAACAAGTTTCTGCAACACGCCAAAACTTCATGATTCAGTTATCAATGTTTATCTCTGATGTGATGTAACATCTGCTTCAGAGATGACATTATTGGAGGTCTAAGCTGTAAGTTGTATACTATACCTGGAAGGAAACGGCACGGGTATT
Source organism: Acanthoscelides obtectus (assembly GCA_963669975.1). Classification (NCBI taxonomy): domain Eukaryota; kingdom Metazoa; phylum Arthropoda; class Insecta; order Coleoptera; family Chrysomelidae; genus Acanthoscelides; species Acanthoscelides obtectus. Next base: position 55,099,907 of record CAVLJG010000001.1, on the reverse strand, counting down.
ATGTAAAAAACCTATAAAACGTCAAAAAAACCTATGTCATCTTGCAGACTAGGTAGTCTTTAGGGCGCAAACAGTCATTCCACGTTTGCTCACCAGGATCGTTCTGAGTGTCCATCTATGGAGGAATAGGTTAACTACACGCATTGTTAGCTGCATATGTTTTGTGAAGCCGAGAAATCTGTAGATATCATCTCTGAGAAGCAAAATGGTTGAATAGCAAGATCGCATCTGGATGATTATGTGTATTGGTCTACATGTATATGTATATAAAATCAGTGATATTTGCTGTGTGAGGAGAATTACCATGTCCGCGTTGTGTAATTACTGTTAGCATGTATGTGGCTTGTAATTGGATAGTGTACAGTGAATATAATTATTTCTTATCTCTTTCATTTTTTAAATTCAGTAAATTTGCATATGACATTTCCAGAATGGATAAGAAAAAGCGGATGCGCAACTAATTTTTAGCTTTGAATCTCAAGTAAGTGTATTTGAGTCAGTGTCTAATGGAATTTTCATCAACACATCATACAACTTACAGTTTAGACCTCCAGTAAAGCCATCTCTGAAGCAGATTTTACATCACATCAGAACCAAACATTGATATCTGAAGCCTCATGACGTTTAGGCAATACGTAAGTTAATATCTTGTAGAAAAACCTACATAATATCACAAAAGACCAAGCAATGTAAAAAAAATCATTATAATGTCACTTTTCAAGATACGTAATATCCGTGATAACAGAAGCCTCATGACGTTTAGGCAATACGTAAGTTAATATCTTGTAGAAAAACCTACATAATATCACAAAAGACCAAACAATGTCAAAAAAATCATTATAATGTCACTTTTCAAGATACGTAATATCCGTGCGGCAGTGCATAGGCACATAGTGAGTATTTGTGTGTTGATGATTATTTCATTGGTTCCTTGTATCAAATATACTTACTTGAGATTCAAAGCTAGAAATCCACTTCATATTTATTCTTTGAATTACACACGCAAATTTGCTCAATTTGAAAAATGAGAGTGATAAGACAAGAAAATCTCTGGTTGGTAAAGTAACAGGTGAGAAAATGTGCTACAGACAGGAATATTTATGAAAGTGAATTTAAACGTTATAGTAAAACCCAAACAACGGGAAAAATCGTAATTTTTAACATCAAACATTACCTGTCTTCAGAAAGGACAACCTACGTATAGATGACCCGTCAGGCATAGCTAATAGATATACTTCATTGGCAGCATATTCAGTAATAATTTTCTCACATAGCAAATATCACCGATTTTATACACATGCAGACCAATACACATAATCATCCAGATGCGATCTTCCTATTCAACCAACTTTCTTTCTTTCACATCTCAGAGATGGATGACAGAAATAGTTCATTCCACGCTTGCTTACAATGATTGCGGTTCGCTGACGTTTATCCAACACGTACAGCTGCAAATCGAGTTCACAACAAATGTACAACAGCTTGTGCGAAGGTAACATCTTGTAGAAAATCCTACGAAATGTCAAAAAAAACCTACGAATTGTCAGAAAAAAACGACGACGTCACTTTTCTAGATTCGTAATTCCCGTGGCGGTATGTTGAATATAGTCAAGGATAAAAAAACGCTCCTCATTTTTGATGCCTCCAACCCACCATTAAGTTATATTGATACAAAACATGCATAACACCATTTCTTTAGCTAATTCCTAATTTAATGAAAGGTATGTATACCTAATGCACACATGGAAATGATTAGATGATTCCAATTAACTTCAAGAAGGAATTATTTTCCTAGCGTTTAACATACCAATGCTGAATCCTTATGCAATCGGTGGTTTGAAACAAAACTGTATGCTTCCTTTGAAAGACTGGTTATTAAAGTATTATATTTCATCATTATGTTGATATTTCAATGACAGTTTTGTAGCTGACCGCCCTAACTACAATCTGCCTACATGAAATTGAAAAAAGAGCTAATAAAGTAATAATAATATAATATAAAATCAATATTGATTCTCTTGCTTCAGAAAAAAATTGGGAACTGTGTTGCTCTCCAGGATTTGCAGCCTACCAAACGCCTAACGTTTTGAAAGCGATGAGCAAATATAACATCTCCGACATACTCAAAGCAATGCGAGTAACGTCATATTGTCTTACGCATTGGAAATGTCTAGCGTTCTTGAGAAAGGAAAACCTAGCCGTGACGGTGAAGCTCATCTACACAAAACTGATCAGGGTCTTTAAGGGGATTTTCGGGCCCTGAAAATTAAATTAAATTTTGAAGTTGACCACCTGTATGAAATTTTTGGATTTAAATTTGAACACCCATTAGCATTTTTCTTTGTATTTTAGTACTTGATTGTCCTTTAGTAATCAAATCTCCAATATTGGCATTTTTGTCCAAAATTCAACAGTTTTCGAATATTTAACTTAAATTTGTATAAAATCGCATGACGGCAACACTTGCTACTCCAAATCTGGAATAAAAGACAGTAAGGGTGGCGAGCACCAGCGCTTTACAACTTGGGTATGGCACTTGTTTCAGAATGGTCGAATTTGCATCCTTATCCTTATAACAACTCATGACATTTTTGACGCTGTTATTTTTAATAAAATGCCCAGTTATTGCTGTGATATCAAATTAGGCATTGTATCAAATTTGATACATGGTTCGAGCAGAGAGTTGAAGTCTTCTTCCTGATTGCTCGAATTGGCAACCTAGTAGCAAACGAATCTATGGATGAAATAAAAAGTAGGTTTTTGTAACTAAACCAGGGAAGTTTTACAGAATTTCTTGAATATACTTGTATATGGGGATTAGAGGTTCTTCTTAAGGCCGTCTGTCATGATACAAAATTTTGTTCACAATTCGGTAGGCATCAAATTTGTTTACCCAATCAATCCCGTCTGTCACGTAAAGAAATTTTTGAAATACATTTCGTAAGAAATCATTCGCAGTCGGTAGAAAAAATTATACCTAACTGTCAACTTTGAACTGCCATTTATCCCGTCAAAGTCATGCTAACCACAATATTGCATAAGCATAAGGGGAGTTCTGCAATAGTGATGAACACAAGTGATCACAACAACTATGAATGTGCTTGAATTTAGGCTTGTTTTTGTCAACCAATTATCATCTCATGTAATCATAACGAAACATCAAGAGAATATCAGGGTGTTAATAGAAAATATGTAATTCCTTGTCAAGTAGAGCTTCTATCAGTCATTGTACTGATTCAAATGCGCGGCAGGCATCTGCGCACTTTCAGCATTTAGCACAATTTAGCACTCACTTTGATATACAAAATTATATTCTAAATTCTGTCTGACACTATCCTTAACTATTTACGAAATTAAGTACTTAATTTAGCATAAGATATCGTATCGTGACAGACGGCCTTTAGGCAAAACGTATGATTTTTCGCTAGCTTGAGTGGTATTTTAAAAAAAATCCACTATATTCATTAGATCTATTACTCCTAAAATGCCTCCTTATTGGTAGAATTTACACTCTTGTAGCAAATTGTACTCTTGGTATCAAATGAAGAGAAATTGTATAATTTTTCGCTAGTTCGACAGATATTTTAGAAAAAAACGACTGTATTCATTAGATCCATTATTTCAAAACCTCCGGTCAAATTTGCTATGTGCACATTTTGATCCCTGCCGGTTAATAGTAAAATAGGGCTTAAGTTTCAGGAGTGATTCCAGTACTGATTACAGTGTGGTTTATAAATACATTCTAAAAATTTTACGTATCCGTGAATGTTTGCCAAAAAGTACAAACATTTTGATTGATTTTTTGCACAAACCTTTAAAGACACATACTCGTACAGTGCTTTTCAAAAAAGTCTCCCCACTATATTTTTCGAACGTATTAAGTCAAAAAGCTGAAATTCGGAGCGGCGAAATATTTTTTTACTACACTAACGTAAAGGTGACAGCTGAATATTTCCAAAAGGTAACTGGGTGCCATACGTCATCTCGGAACATTTTTTTACATGGAATGCCGAGTGTTGTAGTACCTCATTTCCAAACTCCTTAACTATATAGAGTATAAATTTATCTTTTAAAATGGTGAGCTGGCGGGCAATCAAAGTTGAGCGTTTTTGTAAATCGTTTATAACTTAACTCAAGGTCGATTGGAATGTGCAATAAAAATTGCGACATTTCGTTAAAACATTGTCGGTTTTCTCACAATTTCCTTTTTAATTGAATATTCCATTTTATATTACATATTTGGATATATCCTTCCAAGATACTATTGGTTGAAAAAATATAAATAAGGACTCCAGAATGAGGTATTACAAATTATGTTTCTGCCAATTCCATTTAAAAAATGTTCCTCGATATCCTGAAGTTTTAAACTAAGACTTTTACATGGCTGACAATATAATATATTGTGAAGTCCTTATTAAAAAGAGAATATTGTACAGAAACTTGCGATAAGTATAAAACGTTCAATGGAGGCAGATTGTATAAGTTTACCTTTTTTGGAGCGTATTACGTAATAATTTTTATCGGCATTTATGTTACCATAGTTTTTCATCCTTTTGCGTTTCGAGCGATATTTATTCGTTATCACGAAGGCCCAATATCTACGATCCAATGGTGGAACAGATTTTAAGAACCGTACTATGTTTATCAAAAAACTGTTATTTGCATGCACTGTGCTTTGTTACTGTTAAGCGTATATTAAATACCCTACATTAAAAATAAAATTCTATTCTTAACCTTCATCAATGATATTTTCTTTCGAAAACAACTTTGATTTCCAGTAATTTTTTGTAGTACTAGAAAATAATATAAAAATAAATCTTTTCTTTTGTGTTTGTAGAAAATTGTAAATATGCATATTATGTATGTAACAACCAAATCCAAACCTCGCCATCAATTTAAAAACAAACAAGATGATCTCAATGTATTGCTATGGATTACAAGTCTAGATATAAGAATGAACCGATGTGACCTTTGAAATTGATTTGTAGGTGTTTCTCTGATTCATCGTCCTTGTTTGGCCAATTATCGAGTGAAATGCTTAGTTTTATTTTGAACTTATCCCATCTTGCTAGTAAAACTCCATATTTTTCTGGTCACCAACTGAAGCCACATACTATGTTGGATTGACTCTTTACTGACGTTTCTGCCACCTCGAGAGTCTTTTTTAAAGTACAATAAAAAAAATAATCATTTTTTTGTTTATACTTTGAAAATGGCCGAAGCGTTATTTCGACGCATTAAACAATTTCGATATGTATTTACTGTTTATTGCTACATCTTGTAAAACACAAACCAACACTATTTATATGCATACATGTATGCTGCCTCAAAAAATGTCGACCAGTCAGGGTAGACGAGCAGGAATGAACATTAAAATTTTAAAATAAGCCCATATAATTTAAAGCAACAACAACATGGGTATAGATTAATTAGAAACTCAAAAGAGATGCGTATTCAAACAAACAGTTTTGAAGTACCCAGCACAAGTTTAAATGAGCATGTGTTCAATTCAAAAGCTTTTGTATGCGTGTTATAAGTAAATTGTAACATTAGAATTTTTATTATTTTCGTAAACTAACTTGTCTCCTATTACCTATTCTTGACTAGTGGACATCCATCGAGGTTTATTGAATATCCGAGCACCTCAAATATTCGGAAAACACATTTTTTCGAACAAAAGTTCCTAACAATGGTTTCAGAAAATCAAAAAAGAAATGATGACCTCAAATATTCTAACGACTATGACTTGGGGATTACTTGCTCGAGGCTGAGCAGTCTCGCTTGGCGGTGCATAGGATTGTTAAAAGAACATAATAGTCGCAAGTACTCACAAAGAAATTCTATTAAGCTAAACGTATAAAAAAGGTTGTATTGTACAGCTCAACTAGGCTTCTCGCAGAGAAGAAAGGCAAGAGTTGACTCCCCGAGAAGAAGTGCCCCCAGAGAGGGAATTTCATCATGTAATCATGTAATAGCGCCTCTTAAATATCCTTGCGCAGATCAATAAATGCTACGGATTAAAATGATGAAGTGAACAGTTGGTGGAGATTGGGGTGTATTTATCATTGGTTTTTCTTCAGTAGTCCAATCATATTAGCATAAAAGATCCGACTAATAACAAAAAAGTTATGGTCGAAAGATGCAGGTTTTGGCACTTGTGGATAATGCGACGATAATTTCACGCAGATACTTGAAATTCTTCAAATCGGTAGGCTTCATACTTCTTAATAACCACAACAAAATTGGAATAGTTTGATTAAGTAGATTTTCAGCATTTTCTGGTTGTTTATCCCAAAACACCTGTTTTGATGCCGTTGCTAATAGTTTATTGAGCAATATACAGGGTTCGTTCAAAGATTATTTTATAGCAAAATGCACGAGTTTACCTTGCCGATATGGATCACAAACCTTTCCGGAAGATAATTCCTATTTTTATGTAAAACAGAAAGGGTTACGTTTTTTCTTATAAACAAAGTCAAACATTTCGTATTTGTGGAAAATTGAACAGACGCGCTAAGATATTCGAAAAACATACATTTTTATATACACTTTAAATAAAACCAATGTGTCAATCACCTTTTGTTGCGAAGAAAAAAATCTTTATTCAAGATTTCTTCATACCTCTGTGTATATATATATATATAGAGAATATGATCATGCGGAGAAAGGTATATAACAACAAGTAGGAAAATAGTGGGCAAAATCCGCAAAAAGGAGGAAAGTGGATTCGAGCAGAAAATAGGATAGGTAACCCGAGCGATACGTATTTCTGCTGGTTGGCTTCATCAGGCCCGAAATGAATGCACATATGAAACTACAAAAGTAGATACACATGCCCACACATCCGGATACGGATTTAACCTGAGGAAACCAAGTTGGAGGGGGAAAAAACGACACACGAAGTCCACAACAAGAGCCAACCTACACATTGTAGTATAAAATGGCTATACGATCTCGAATTTTCAAGGAGACGTCTAACCACCACCACGCGGCCGGTTATAGCCACTTGCTGTGGTACTTCAAGCCCAAAGGATCTACAAAGAGAATATGATCATGCGGAGAAAGGTATATAACAACAAGTATGAAAATAGTGGGCAAAATCCGCAAAAAGGAGGAAAGTGATTCGAGCAGAAAATAGGATAGGTAACCCGAGCGATACGTATTTCTGCTGGTTGTCTTCATCAGGCCCGAAATGAATGCACATATGAAACTACAAACGTAGATACACATGCCCACGTTTCCTCAGGTTACACCCGTATTCGGATGTGTGGGCATGTGTATCTACTTTTGTAGTTTCATATGTGCATTCATTTCGGGCCTGATGAAGCCAACCAGCAGAAATACGTATCGCTCGGGTTACCTATCCTATTTTCTGCTCGAATCACTTTCCTCCTTTTTGCGGATTTTGCCCACTATTTTCATACTTGTTGTTATATACCTTTCTCCGCATGATCATATTCTCTTTGTAGATCCTTTGGGCTTGAAGTACCACAGCAAGTGGCTATAACCGGCCGCGTGGTGGTGGTTAGACGTCTCCTTGAAAATTCGAGGTCGTATAGCCATTTTATACTACAATGGTTGGCTCTTGTTGTGGACTTCGTGTGTCGTTTTTTTTTCCCTCCAACTTCGTTTCCTCAGGTTACACCCGTATCCGGATGTATGGGCATGTGTATCTACTTTTGTAGTTTCATATGTGCATTCATTTCGGGCCTGATGAAGCCAACCAGCAGAAATACGTATCGCTCGGGTTACCTATCCTATTTTCTGCTCGAATCCACTTTCCTCCTTTTTGCGGATTTTGCCCACTATTTTTCTACTTGTTGTTATATATATATACGAGTGTGAATCAAATACAAACGGTTATTTTGCGATTCTTCTTAGAATTCTATTCCTAGCTGGGTACATTATGGTGTATGGAGTAGATGCTTGGTTTGTGAGGAGGGGAGGAACCGGTATGGTTGGCGGGCATTTAAGCATTTAAGGGCGGACGAGAACGGGTTGAAAACGAAACACATGATCGACGTCCAAGGACCAGCCTTACAGGTGACAACATTCGTGCTGTTCGAGAGCTTATTGAACGTGATCGTCGGGTAACCGTGGAAGAAATTTCATCAGAAGTGGGTATAAGCCAGGGGCGACGCGTGACTTTTCCTACACTTTAACCAAAACCAGATGTGAAAAATCTTATTAAAAAAAGTTTATTTTGAATCTCCCAAATATAAGTTTTTGCTTATTTTAGGTATTTTATTTAAACTACTTTTAAATTAAGGTAAACATTCCTGGACTGAGCGTCTGGAGCACTTGATATACCTCATCGTCTTATGCTATGACTAATCCAAGCCGTCCGAAAAAACAGTCAACGTTTTTAGATGTTCTGAAAATTTTTGATCTTTTTTGGCAATGAATGTTAACAATTCCCTGTAATTTCCTCTATTGTCAGAGTCATTCACTTGAAAATGAACGGTAATTTCTGTTTTGCCAAAAAAACATACTAGATGTGTACTGCCTAAAAGCCTTAAGACACCCTTCGATTCTTTTTTTGTCAAACTGAATTAAATTGGCTACAACATCTACAAATTTCATGTATCCTCTTTAGAGCCCTAAAACTATTTAAGTCGTTGACTCCGCTGCTGGTCCACCCATTTTTTTCTGTATAAAACAGAAGACATCGCCAACAATACAATATGTTTTTTTGCAACCATATAACCAAGAGTTTCCATATATCAACTTAATTTAAAATATCAAACTACGTTTTTTTATTTCTTTTTAAAATTATCAAAAATAGGTGTTGGTCTTCCATTTTCAATGATCTCCTTTTTTTCTTAAAAATTATACAAAGAGAATGACTTTTCAAGTAGTTGATCGATTACGCAGCGACACTCATCCATGTTTAATTGCACGCACACTACAGCCAGTAAAAAAAATGCTAACAAGCCCACATAATAGTCGCAGCGCCCCACGCACTCGGGCGACAGCGATCAGACACGAGCCGGTACCGACGGTCCCCGACGGACTACCAAGTGTATCCATAAATGAAAATGGCAACAACCGACAAAAAAGTCAGCTTCGTCGTGTTCGCTAAACCTAGACACTATAGGGCGCATTATTTTCGTGGGGCTAATTTGCTATTTACTGAATTACTATTACATATCGCTGTTGGTAAACAAATAAATGAAATTATTTTACAGTACTTAGTCATAAAATATTTATTTTTAAGATTTTTAACTGTTACCAATGGTAACAATGGTTCCATGGACGCTTCGCCACTGGTATAGGCTATGGAAGTGTTCAATCCATAATCACTGATCAACTCGTTTCAGAAAAATTAGTGCTCGATGGCTTCCAAACTGTTGACTGAAAACCAAAACAGTTTGGAGATCGCTGGAAGGTTCCTGAATCGATTTCAACGAGAAGGGGAGGACTTTCTAAAGCATATCGTAACATGCGATGAGACCTGAGTACACCACTACACTCCCACATCGAAACTGGAAAGTAAGGAGTGGCGGAGAAAGGATGAAGAAATCTTAGAAACAAATTTTTTCTTCGCAACAAAAGGTGATAGACACATCAATTTGTTTTAAAATGTGTATAATAACGTATTTCCAATGTCGTAACACATCTGTTCAATTACTCGCAAATACGAAATGTTTGAATTTGTTTAGAAGTCTAATCATACACTTCGTTTTTGCATAAAAACATTTATCTTTCGGAAAGGTTTGTGATTCATATCGGCAAATTAAACTCATGGATTTTGCTATAAAATGCCTTTTGAACGTACCCTGTATATTGCTCAATAAACTAGTAGTGACGGCTGGCAAACAGGTGTTTTGGAATGAATTATGAATTAGAAATTCGGTTTTCGGCAAACTTTTTTGCTATTAGTCATATCTTTTTACCTATGGTCTCATTTTGTACGCCTCGTAAATACCTAAAAATCTTATTTGAAGAGTTTCTTACGACCCTTTCACTGGATTCCAAAAAACACGTTTTCCCATTCTTTGTTGTCGAATAAAAAGTTTTACCACAAAAATTGGTGTGCCCCTTTTATGCGCCCATGTTTTAAATACCCCCTTGAACAACTTGCATCAATAAAACTTAACTTTACAATTATTTCGCAAACCAGCGCTATTTTTGTCTAATATGATTAGACTATACTGTCACTATTCTTAATACACATATAGATATATAACTAGATTAATTATGTCAACGAAACTTCGTCACTATAATGATACTATAATAGTACAGAGTGCATAATGGATAGTACGGTATGGTGCGTAGAGATTTGCACAGCGCTGTCAGACATTGTGCCTGTTTTTAATATTGCTATTTTTCTGTGATGTTTGAAAAGCAAGTAAATAATCATTACTGATAAAATAATATACCAGATTAAGAACATAGTCATGATATTCTTTTTATTTTTTCGGTTGATATTATATCTAGCACTCCGTCTAAATGTTCCTGGGCAGATGTCAGACAGGTGTGGCATATTTAACATCTAGTTGGGGTTTAACCCCTCAGAAATGTTTTAAAAAACTGGGTGACCATCTTTTGATACTGGATTAAGTACAAATGTTTTCAATTTTGACCATGATGCCGGTATAATGTGGTGTATTTTGGCTGATCGGGGATACTTTGCTTCACGTGTTAGTTTGTTCGGTACTAACTCCTCGTGACCCGAGTTCAACCTATACAAGCATGGAATGATCATTTTAATCTCGCCTCAAATCTTATAATACGTGTCACGTATTTCAATGGTTGAGTTAGGAAAAATGATCTTGTTCTTGCCTCTGGGTGCGTTAGGACATAAACCCCCTCTGCTATTCTGTTACGATTGTTGTTGTTCCTTTATGGCAAGACATTGGACAGATATATCTGATGTCCTATACGGTGGCACCGTGAAATAATTTTCGAGCGCAAGGAGGCCCTTGAAGAGCAACTGTCGCAAATACCTGGACCTCATATTTGTCTGATTACCGTATTTTCCTCCGTGTTTGAAAGTGAAATCTGCAGCTTTTTCAAATCGTTAGTAATAATATTGGATGTCAAAATTTTAATAGGGATCAAATGCTGCCGACAGACTGCTCATACTGACATTCTCTTAATTGCTCTACTTAATTGTATTTTTTAAGTTAGTGGCATGATTCCTAAAAATTGGCCGAACAAATTTTGATTCCTCTGATTGTTTATAGTCCACATTATTCCTTATATTATCTAAATGCCGTTCTTACGCGTGATTGTGGCTTTTTGTTTCCGCAAATAACATAACCGAATAATTTTGATAGCATTGGAATTTGACTGAATTATGAGAAATTATGATGATTGAAGTTAGTTTTATTATTTGCTCCTCACTCGAAATTCGTCAGTAGTATATGTAACGAACATTAATCGGAAAGGCGCATCCACGAAATATGCCACGTTTGTGACTTGGGGGTTAGTTGCACGGGGCTGAGCAGTCTCGCTTAGCGGTGGAAAGGACTGTTAACAGAACATATAGTCGCAAATGCTCACAAAAATGCTATCAATAAAAAACATATAAAAAAGGTACACAGAGCTCAGCTGATCTTCTCGTAGGGGAACTGCCATCAGAGAGACGATTTCCTCACATATCAGCTCAACTAGTTTCTATAATGATCATATCCCCACTTCGGCTGATGAGGATACACCATTGCTGATTATGCATACTCATTACCGGATGCGGTTTAGGACATCTGTTAGTGAGCTAGCGAGCTGTCGCGTGTAAAGGTCACTCATGACAATATAATCTAGATAATGACCTTAAAGCCCATTTGAAAATTTGAATAGCAACCACAATTCTTAACAGCAGGTTCATGTAGGGCTTGAGATTTTACATCAGACTGCAGTCAAGTGGTTATTTTTCTGAAAAATGTATCTAACAATAAATTGTTTCAGGATATCAAAAAAGCAATTCATCTAAAATCTCAAATATAGATAATTATCTCAGAGATCATTTGGAAGTCAAGCTTATAAATACAAATACCAATAACCATTTTGATAGCAGATTCGTGCAGAACTTGAAATTCTACATCAGAGTTAATACTACTGTCAAAAATGGTGGCTGCTATTTGAGTTCACAAACTTGACATCCAAACTACCTCTGAGGTAATTGTCTATGTTATCTTTCCTGGAACCATCCCAAAAAATACGAGGTTTCCCTGGTTTCGGTGTGTTCGTATACTTTTCAGACGTTACAGTAGGTCATACTCACTGGACCACTATCACTTATGATGACTTGATTTTATGTAGAGTCAGACTATACACCTACTAACTTCCAAATGAGGTCATCATCTAGGTAATATTTGAGGTCACCGACAAATTGCTTCTTTAGTATCCTGAAACTTTTGTCAAAACCTTTTTCCAAAATGCGTGGTTGCCAAGAATTAAAGGTGTATGGATATTTAGTGGACTTCCATATATAAAGTAATGAGTATTTATATTTATTACAACTAAACTACGTTCTAGCGTTCCTTGTATAAAAGAGTGCTATTTATTGATAAACCACGCAAATACAAAATGCAAACGAAATGAATTCTGCCAGAAGATTTCATAATATACATATGTACAAATATTATTCAGATGGCAATCTTATTTCTTATAATATTTTATTGCTTTATGGAAGAATATTGTTTTAATACCTGCCATTCAAAAGATTAATACAACTCTTGAAATAAAACTAGATAACAGCGAAAGTTCAAATAAATAGCACTGTATTAAAGAATGAGTAGTGTAATAAGTGTTTCTTGTAATTATTTATTCTGGAAATCCTATTCAGTTATGTATTAATAGTTGTTTCATGGAGTAATAAAATATGTAATAAACAACGATATATAAAACAACGTTTGAGGGTATTAGATTCTTGCTGCAAACTGAAAGGTTTATAATGACATTAAATAAGCTTGTAGTGCATGGTTACTGCTAGATGTATTGAAAGCTGAATAAAAACCCCACTTCAATTTACAAATCAACTTTGTGCATTAACGTCAAAGGTGGAATATCTGATGCACCGGTCTAAAGCCGCGTACAGACCAAAAATCCAACGCCCAGCAAACGAATTCAAGCACATGTGACGTTGGCGCTTGTTGTTGGAAGGTATTGGAATGTGCTCGTCTACACCTAAATTTAGATTCGAGTTGGGCCGCGTTGGGTTTTAAGTTCGGTGCTAATGTCGAGCGCCGAGTCTCCTCTCATCGAATGTAGACAAACAACTAAATACTAGAAGCACAACAAATCCTGTCCAGACCGAATCAAACCTCCCTTTGATGTACCGATCAAGGAGCGAACGCAATCGACCGCCAACGCCGACCTTGGAAACCGTTGGCTTATGTTGGCTCCCACCGTACACACATACGATACAGATACACTGAAGATAGGATGTTGCGCATGTGGGCGGAGTTGCGTGACGTCACCCAGAGAGTTGTCGGCTCGTGGTTACCAGTGACAGGATTGTCGTAACGTTGCTGCAGTGCACGTGTTTCGTGGTTAATTATATAGTGCGATTTGTTGGTGATTTTTGGTGGGTTTGTGACTTGTTGTATTAGTTATACATACTTTATATACCCTGTGATGTTAGTAAATTGATAAAAATGCGGTGTGCTGTTGTGGGATGTAATTCCGACAACTAATCTAAACGCAATCCTTGCAAAGACATGAAGTTCCACAATTTTCCTCAAGACCCAAACCTTAGCAAAAAATGGCTACATCATACAAAAAGAAAAATCAAATTCAATGTAAAAAGCGCTAGGGTTTTCTCGGAGTACTTTAGTGAAAGTGCCTATAAGGTCAATTTGAAACATACCCTTTTGGGTTACAGCTATAAAAGATATCGTGTTCTAAAAGATGATGCCATGGAAAATTTACACAAGTCTCTATCATCACCTGGACCACCTACATCTGTTGATGGGGAAAAGCGGAAAGGGCTCAACTTATCCCCTAGAGTTTAAGTATAGAATAAGGTCATATATTTTGGGGCGAAACGAAGGCGCATACAGTATTGCAGCGTAGAGGAAGAGGATACTCCGGACATTCCACTAACCGCATTATTAACGAATACACCTGAAGTATCAGCTGACTATAACGAGGAAGTTTTAGTGGAAGAAATAGATGAGCTCCAGTATGATGGGCTGAAAAATTTGGCCGGCTTTGTTTGCCATAAATTGCAGGATGAGACGTTGAAAAGTTCATCAAATGAAACTTATTCCTGGATAGACCGTCTTAGTGAGACCACAGCTTTCACGAATCAAATTAAGAAGCTTAATAAGGCTACATTCAATGGGGACGGAATAGTGACAGAAAAGCAAAATTTTATAGGCGAACTTCTGTTGAAGAGCAGCAACATTGACTGCCCTGAAAGATGCTAAGAAACTATTTTTCATTGCAAGGATGTTCTTCCGGATCAAAGAACTGAATAAAAGCTTGAAATACCAGAAATACCGTAAAAGGAAATGGAGAAAAAATGTGGCTTAGACTAAGTCATTTCCATTTATTGTTATACCGCCAGCTTACTGCAAAAAGATAACTCCATTTTTCTACTTTTCGAGTTGCGTACATTTTCACAGTTGCATGTAGTTAGTACTTAGAATGTTCTGTGAAATAAGGATGAATAAATGTAGTACAGTATTAACGTCATGAGTCATGATTATGAGCATGTTAATTCTGCTCCACAGAACATACTAAAATATAGGTAATGTAGAAAAATCTTGTTTTTACATTAAATTGACCATACACGCTCTATTGTGGAGCTCGAAAGCGGCTTAAGCCATAGTCTGTGAGATAGGAATTACAAGGTTGAAATCTTTTATTTAAAATCCGCCATTTTGTTTTGTATACAATTTTAATGAAGCCAGTGTCACTTGCACCGCTAAGACGAATTCAACGACACTTCATATGTGAAAATCTATCAAGCCGTTTGAGCTGTAGGTGAAAATATACACGTTATCCATATCAATCTAAATGAGAGTCACTCTCTGCGTGACGTCATGCGCGCCAGCGGACGAAAAGCGAACAGCGGAGCATCCGGCACTGGTACACGCCGATTCGAACACCTCCAAATATGTAACCACATGTGCCTTGGCTTGCGTTGGAATCTCGGTCTGTACACCGCTTTAAGCATCAGCGCTGCTTGTTTCAATTTACTTTGTCAAGATGCGCAATCCTCTGTAAATGTTTTGTTTAAGCAACGTGACGGATCATGTGTGTATATTATATGGCTCATCACTTTCATCGGTCAGAGTACGAGGAATATGGAATTTACTTTATTCAGGTTTTTAATTTATACCTTAAAAGGTATCTAGAGAAAAACATCTTTGATGAAACGCCTAGTGTCATTGTCTCGAAAAAGTATTTCAACTTCTCAGAAAAAGTAATACCAAGAGGCTTTGAGTAATGAGTATCATAATTATTAAGGTAGGTGTATTGATTTATTAATTTATCCTATTGATTTATTAATTTATCATAACATTTTGGGCCAAAAACATAGGGAAGAAATGTTTAAAAGTATTTGTCATCTCGTGTGTTTTTGCTTTCTGAATATTACATCAGATGATTCCAACCCATCAATTCGCAGCTATACCTGGTGCTTCAAATGTTTCCGAAACATTTAGCTTTACTATTTCAAAATAAATTGCACATTGATATTGTCACTTTTCTCTCACCAAGACAACGTGATTAGATTATTTTGTTACGAATACTGTAGGAATATATTGGAATTTTGCAGATAGTGAGAGATAGGCATAGAGTTTATTATTTTGATTTCAACATTTCAATGATGTATAATACTCGTATTACATATATCAATATTGTAAAACTACGATTACTAAAAGAACGTATTCTAAGTTCTACAAAGCTTTTTGAGATAACCTGGAGATATTAATGTATACCTATACGAGTATATCAAAATTCGGGGTCGGCAGGTTAGACTTGCAAGCAATGAGATAATAAGTACTTTATATGTAGTCTATTTGCCTTCAAAGTTCCATGTGGTCCATGGAGGACGGCAGACAAAAAGTGGCGAAACGTTCGACTGGAAATCGAATTTTGTCACCTGGTAAAGGTAAAAAGTTATAGATAAATATTTTGTTTGTTCAGAAATCATGATATAGGATAAGTCAAAGACGAGAAACTATATAGGTGTAGTATTAAAGTCTGCACGTGCATACATGTAAAATAGAGATGAAAACACACATTTATTTAAAAAAGAAACGTTGAAATTTAAGAGTATATAAGACATATACAATACATCCGATAAGCACGCAAAATGTATAAAAACACTGGATAGAAATTAAATAAATTAAAGCTATACACACATAACAATAAGATAGCTAACGGTAGACGACTGATTAAAATAGCACTGACAATGCTAAGTGGAATTTATTGGACGATTTGCTCCTTTTTTCCTCGCATCCATACAGAGATACTCTGCATTTTGAAACTTTCGGAGTGTCTTCTTTTAGTAACACGAACGAACATTTGAGAACACATTTAACCGACCACATAAGAGTATCTCTTGCCGGTATCATTGAAACATCTAGTATGACTGATCATTGAAAATGTAGAAAAAGCATCGCGTCATATTCATGTTAAGAAAGCGAAAATGCTTAGCATATTTTGTCGCCTGAATGCAGAAGTATTGTATGTCCAAATTCTTCATTTTTCGGATCTCAACACGACATTGTAGCTCATAGTCACCTACATTGCATACAGAGATATTGTAAGTCCCTGCGCAAGCATTCCCCCACCACTGGTCTTAAACGATATTTGGCGTAATAGCTTGAGGCACGTTACTTCGCTGCAGAACTATGGTAAGAGCAGATCCTACTTACAGAACTAATGTAAGTCCAATGTCATCAACATGTATAAGTTCACTTTCACGGACTTGTCATACTTTTTTTCCAGTAAACATTATATGTCCAAAATTTCTCAGAAGTGTTAGGCAAGTCCGCCAGTTGATTCTTGATTAATCAATATTGTTGTACTGCAAATTATTATTTTTTTTTCATATCGAAACAGCCGCGCAGGCAGAAGCCTAAATGATGATCCCAAAGAAATTTTGTTAATACGATTTTGGAACTGCCTAAGGTTAGTAGAACTGGGAAAAGCTTCCTCCCGTAGATTGTTCCACAATCTAGACACCCTCGGGACAAAGGAGCGGTCGTATCGGCCAGTTCTGGATGTACGAAGCTTGACACGGTTAAGATGGGACGCCGAAGTCAGGCGGGTCTGTCTGGCAGGCACATCGCGCGGCGGCATCATGGAAGAGAGCTCTGAGGAGCAAAGCCCGTTGGTGTAGAAGAATAGAAAAGAGCTAGATCGCCGACGGCCCGCCGGTGCGAAAGAGTCCCGAGACTCTCTGTTAGAGAAGAGGCATCGATCAGTAG